>OX442365.1:6169365-6461865 GCA_949357725.1 Hyperoplus immaculatus | reverse complement strand
TGTCATCACCTGTGCATTAGCTGCTGTATTCTTGCTCTGATAGGATGGAGCAGACTCACTCATCTCATAGCGAACGTTTGGAACCTTTGTGGGAGTGAAGCTGTTAACGGTCCAAACCACAAAGCAACGTGTCAGAAGTGAGAGATGACACACACACACATACACACACACACACACACACACACACACACACACACACCCCACACACACACACACGAAACAGAAACACAGCTGTGTAAGGCAGCTGCTCACCTGTGGCTGACTCCCTGCAGACCAAACTCAGACAGAATCTCCTTCATCACTGTTTCGAAAATAGTAATTTTTTTTAAAACTTTTTGAATTACAATTTTGTTCAGAAATGTTGGAATTAATAAATATGAAACTTTGGCTATATCTAACTCATTATGTGTACATTTTAGGAAAATCTCCTTAAAAAACAAATGTCTAGATATTGGACAAAGCCAGAGTCTAACTCTTTATTTAATTTAACATATTAGAGTCCAAAGTTTTAACAGGACAGATTTTGGATACAGCCTTTTCTTCATTTAATCAATCTAAAATGACTGTGTACAGCTCTTAAAAATGCATTTTCTGGTTTATGGTTCAGAGTATTGGAAAAAAAACTAATGGTGAGATAATGGCTGTTAAAAATTAGAAACATACACACCCAAACGGACAGGGTTTAGTCAAAATAAACACCTAAATGTACCTTTGATCTATACTAGTATGGAAAAAGACATGTTATGGGACCAAAATGGACAAAAATCTCAAAATTGGCCAGTGCTTGAAAATACAATATTAATGCCTGCAGTATCTCGCCTTAAAATATACTAAATATGAACAATGTACCTGGTTGTCTCTCTGAAGGGTTGATCAGTTTCATCACTTTCAGGTCATTGAACTCCTGCTCTTCATTCTTCCCTCCAAACACATACAGCTGTCCACCAAACATAGACACACAAAGAGGATACTTCAGGCCTACATAATGAGACATAACAATGATAAACATTAAAGGAGAAGTAAGCGATTTTGTTAATACAAGCATTATATTACTCTATATTCATACAGCAATCACTTAAACAGTATTCCCAGTTCATAACACAGGTCTCCCAGTCATTCAAATTTGCAGTTATTGCCAGATACAATTTTGAGTATCCCGCTCGTTTTTATGCAGGAGAAAGAGCGCTATAAAGAGGCGGGTCCCTGTGCCCGTGAACGATGACTTGCTGCTCTCCATCGCGGCACTATCTGATAAAGACAGCTGTGTGTTCATGTGGTGGTGACAAGACAAAGTAAGAGACTGGACCGTTTAAAAAGAATGCACTGACATGTCCGTGGTGTATGAAGGCAGTGTGTGCATGACGACGGGCGGGAGGAATGCCAACGTACAGAGGAACCTTCCACTTCATCTTAGCTGGAGAGAGAGAGAGAGATACACAGGGACAGATTTGAAGAATAGCCCTGCGTTCCAAATGACACATACTCTTTCTTTTTACTACACTACATACTAAAGTACATATGAGTATTAGGGCCACGTGAGAGAGAAAAAAAAAAATCAGATAATTAAGATTTTTTTTCATTATGTCGAGAAATGTTCGAGAATAAAGGAAGAATTCTCCAAAATGCTATTGAAATTAGATGGGCATTTATGTATTTTCAGTATACTACAATTGACATGCATGTATGGGGACATCCTAAATCTTTTTCTGGCATACTAAATAGTAGAGAAGTATGGGGATTGGACTGCAGGGTCAATGCTTTGACCTTTCTTTGTCGGTTGATATTCTGCACCATGTGTCACTCACCAATACTGAGTTTATGGATTTCATTGGAAGACGTCACTGTGCCTTCCTTATTGGTGCTTTTGCCACCAAACAGGTAGATATCCTCCATGGGACACAGTAACAGAGGGGAAATCATGAACATTTACTAATAACAGCATACATTTTTTATTTCTATGCGTTTTAGAGAATTAGAACTGCAAATATCTAGCTTTTCATTATGGTCTTACTGAAAATTTTTTATATTTAATAGTTGTTTTGTTTATGTTTTACATTATTTGACATGCCTGTTGTATCTGACAGGCAGTTTCAAATATTACTTTACCACAGCTGCTCCTATTAATGAATACCTCTCATTCCTTAGAAAACAATAATGTATTATTGTACAATACTAAGCAATATGACAGCAATAATATAGCAAGTTTTGCATTCTAGTAAAAATGTCTTTTTTATAATAGTGATCATCAGACTCTCAATTCAATTTCATGAATTTACAAGTGTGTGTGTGTGTGTGTGTGTGTGTGTGTGTGTGTGTGTGTGTGTGTGTGTGTGTGTGTGTGAGTGAGTGTGTGTATTTACTTTATCATGATGGGCTGTCAGTGTATGCTGGCTGCAGGCGGCGGGCGATTCCCCCTTCACCTCACATTTCTGCCAAACCCAGTTCTCTAAATAGGTGAAACAGAAAAAAATAAATTATAAGGACAGTTTCATTACATTATACCCAATTAATTGGTCGGAGGTCAGGGAATGATGTCTATTACAAGTCGGAAATGCTTATTGCGACTGTATACCAAAGAACTAGCCTGGCTCCGCCCGCCCGCCTACTTCCGGCCAAATTTTATTTTCCCTAAATGAAGTACGATGGTCTGGTAGCACCAGGCTACCAAAGAACTACACTTTAGTATGGAAGTCCAGAAATGATTTCATTTTACTCTAATGAGTTAATTTCTTATATGATATACAGTATATCTTACTGTATTATATTATATCTAATTTTCAAATTTTTAAATAACCGTACTGGACATTTTTAACAAAATCATTTTTACGTATAATCTTGACAAATTTACACTAAAGCCAGGCCTCTTTGTTTTATGTACTTTTGTAGAGTTGTTCTTTTGTGGATGCCTGAACCAAGTTAGATTGTACACAGGCACTTTTGTTCTTAATGAAATATTACATTGAGATCATCTGATTCAGTGTTTACCTGTGTTGAGAACATGGAGGTCTTTACAGAAGTCTCCACCTGCTTCATAACCTCCAAACATAAACACATGATCTCCAACCAGTGTAGAGCTCTGATCACACCTACACACACACACACACACACACACACACACACACACACACACACACACACACACACACACACACACACACACACACACACACACACACACACACACACACACACACGAGAGTTCCATCCATTAGTGATAATGGGGAAACAGAGCTGCTATTAGCTGATAATGGACAAACACACACAACCACACGTCAGGCTTCCTTTCTCACTCTCTCCCTCACACTCACACACACACACACACACACACACACACACACACACACACCACAATTATGGTATTTATGTGTCAGTTAAGATGCAACAATTGTCTTTGAATCAATTCTTAACTCATATTAAACACTATTACACAACAGTCAATCTCATTTTATTTATAAAGGACTAACAGGAGTAACAAGTGTCTTACAGGGCAGGAGGCAGTGATCCACCTGTTTTAACTGGCATCCAGGAGAGAGACACTGAAACAGAGCAGGGAGAAAGTCACATAATTTAAGAAACTAATATATCTACAGAAGCACAGAACATACAAACCTTACACTTTTTTTTAAACAGTATATAGTGGGCGTCCTGGGGAAATGCACCTCCATAGTACTATAGAATAAATAACTAAATTCATCTTCACTTAATCACTTAATATTGTGGAAAGCCTTGAGGCAGTGGTGAATGATGCCATCTTTAGTAACCAGCTTCTTGTCCTTGAAGGCCACCGTACCCAAAATGGAGGGGTAAGTAATGGAGAATTACAATCTAGAATCTCACCACTAGATGCCACAAGTTACTCCTTTATTTCACACTGTACCTTTAATAGGGGTTTAAACATTACAAACATGAATGAGGTAATAATGGACCTGTGCTGAAGACCATGAGATCGTCGCTTGGATTCCCGTCCAGATTGCCTCCATACACGTAGATGTTGTCTCCCACGGCGACAGAGCTGTGTCTGAGGGTCCTGAGGGCCACTCCCCCGACTGCTAGGCAATCCCAGGTCAGAGCCACTGTTTGGGGACGGAAATACCATCACATCTGCTGTGGAACATTATTTTAGGCTACATTTACAGGACAAGGGTCTCGTTTACGTTAACTTTTCCCCTTTACGTCATTAAAACATTTCCGCGTTTAGACGACAGTAGTTTGAATACGCTCCGCATACAGACAATCTGCAAAAAAAAGGAGCTAAATGGCTGTAGTATGCAGCCAGGCCAGTAGGTGGCAGTGCAACTTATGTAGTAAGCCCTTCCAGTGCAATTTGGCGCATGTAAATAATCGTTTTCACATAGACTGGCTTTTATAGTTTACACGACGATGCCGGAGTTGCGTATTCAAAAGATTTCACCCTGGAACCTGGTTTTCAAATATTTCCCTTTTCAGTCCCCGAAAACGCTGTTGTCGTGTAAACTAAATGCCAACACCTAAAAATACTTTTGCGTATTATGTTGAAAACGATGCTGTGTGAACGGCCCCTTTTAACTTTCGTACGGTAGCATTAAAGCAACAATAGCAACAACAAGAAAAAAGCTTATTGGCACAAACCAAAATGGATGTCTTCCTCTATTCCTTTACCTATACTGTCACATCCTCACCTATGTCAAAAGTGTAGACTCCTGGCAGACACTCAGATGCGTCTGGGCTGCAGGCTCCACCAAACAGATAGAGCTTCCCTTTCACCACACTGAAAGGTAAAACAAGATGGAAGTATAGCTGTAAAAACACAACAGGGCACTTTTTTACATAAGTCAGTTGTATGTATTACTATTGAGCATACATACAGTAACTTTCTAGTCACTATTTTGGTTCCCAGATCGGTGATAACAAATGAAAGACAGCAATGCTTCATAGGAAACCATGGGCAGCTAAAGCCATTAGTAGTCTTTTTAGTTTAGCATTTAAAGATGGAGTGAGCGATTCTGGATTATTTTGGGCAAAATCAGTGATTTTTTTCTTCGGGATCCCGTTACCGTTACATACTATGTGTGCTGAAAAAAATAATCTGCACCTTTGAGTGTGTGTCGTTATAGATATAAGATGCCCATCTCAGGAGCCAACACACAGTAACTGCATGCTATTCACCAATCATCCATACACCACTCAGTCAGTGCTGCACTGTACCAGAGAGTGTGTCCTTCTCTGGCTGAGGGAACATCTCCGCTCTGAGGAATCTCCTCCCATATCACGTCATCAGGAGAAACTAGACATAAGACAATAAGATGTACAGCTGTGATTAGTTTCCCTTTCTACCTGACAAAATAGGTTATGAATAATGGAAATGAAATCATAATATATTTCATCTCTGAACTTTCATTTTTTCCATTATCAGAATACAATTGTTTGGTTTTCGTTTGTTCATTTGTGCACACCAGTGTTGTTTCCCAATGCTGTTTTCTTGGAAACAAACCAGGTTATGTTAACATTTAATATTCTATTTTGCAAAAAAAATATAAATAAATCTGTGTTTGTTTTTCTTACCTCCCCCTAAAATATTTGCAAAGAAATTTTTCAAAATAATTTTTACATTAAATTACATTTTCGTACGTGTTTGCTAGCCAGTACATTTTCGCCGACATATGGTTACTTTCCTTGGTGCGTGTGTGTAACTTTAAATAGGTGCAAACGCATGAACACTGTCATGTCGCAAACAAACAATACAAACAAACAAATTGAAGACCTGCCTGTAAAAAAAAAAATCCTCAACAGCACTCCTTGTGGTCAAAACTCCAGAAGCAACAACAAACATCTTCTGCAATTCATGAAAAACAATGCATTTTTAAGTTGTACCTGTTAGCATGTAGAAGTCGTTGAGGTAAGCAGGGTGGTCCTCCTTAACAAAACAGTAGACCATAACCGTCAAAATTCCACGTTGAGGCCATTTTCACAGTGCATCAACACATGCTCGAGTGCTTTGCTGTACGTCAAATCAAACAGAATTAAAAGTCACCTCTTGACTGACGCTGGAGGCTCCTCCGAACAGGAAGGCCACGTTTCCTGCCACAGCTAAGGCGTGGCCATGTCTGAGAAAGAAAGCGTGGACAAGGAAAAAATTACTTATCCACTCATCCCTGCCCCACTTGAAGGCTTGGATGAGTTTACCTCACCATCGACCTTCTGTCATTCACTTAGTTATGGTGCGAAAAACTATAAACACCCACCTGGAACATGGGGCTTCTCCCCTCATCTCTTTCTCAAGCCAGTGACCGCTGGCTAAGGCCATCTTCTGCTGCCTCTCTATCTCACACACACACACACACACACACACACACACACACACACACACACACACACACACACACACACACACACACACACACACACACACACACACACACACACACACACACACACACACACACACACACACACACACACACACACACACACACACACACACACACACACACACACACACGTGCGGCTTTACCATCTGAATTGTTCAGGAATCGATGGCGCAGCCCTTTAGTCCACAGGGGAAGGTTTTATGTTTGTTCCCGTTTCCCATGATTCTACATTTTTGAAACACACGGCGCAGGTGCACCTGAATAAGCCTGGTGAGACCAGTTTGATCTCGCAAGCTTCACATTTGTTTCCCTCCCGCAGATCAGTCTGGACTTTCTCAATTCTACGAGGCGAAAAACCTGCTTAAAAAATGACCGGGCCAATCAGGGCCCGCGTTCATCCATTATAGTGCAAGGAAGCCTCTGATTGGTTAATGTAGTCCAAGATAACAAAAGAAGAGAATGGTGTGTCCTTGGCAGTCTTCTATTCAGGTTTGTAAGATGTAGGGGATGTAACTCAGTGGGTAGGGTGGGTGACCCGCAACTGCAGGGTCGGTGGTTCGATCCCCTGTCTCCCTGCCACATGTCCAAGTGTCCCTGGGCAAGAGACTGCACCCTAAATTGCTCCCGATAGTTAGCTTGCACCCCGCGTGGTAGCTGCTGCTATCAGTGTATGAATGTGTTCTGTAAGTTGTAAGTCACTTTGGATAAAAGCGTCTGCTAAATGGCATGTAATGTAATGTAAGAAGGATGACATCATCAGAATGACACCTACCTGTTGAGCTCTGTGTGGTGTGAGGAGCTTGGCTATTTCCTGGAGCTTGTCCAGTTCTTCTCTGTGGTTTTTTATTGAAGCTGCTCTCAAGCCGTCAGCTCACGGTCCAGCAGCTCTCTCTCTCTTCTATGTATCATCTTACAGGTAGAAGCTAATACACTTTCCTCTGCAGGTACACTGTTGCCTAGCGACCCCATTCAAAACAAAAGCGCTGGCCAGAGCAGGTCAGCTTTAGACAGAACGGAGTGAGGAGGAAAAAAGGAAGTGAGTTAAAGGTGCAGTGTGTAATATCTGAATGATAATATATTGACATCTAGTGGTGAAAGTTCTAGAATGCAACGCTTCCTGGGTAACCCCACCCCTTTCGAATAATAACAGAAGCTACAGTGGTCTTCAAGGACAAGAACAATACTAGATTAAATGCATCTGATGCCATTCCAACCATGACGCTTCCAACATGGATTCCTCCATAAGACTTACCCGCTCAATGTACAAAATGTAATATTAATATTTGTAATTCTCCGCTCAGAAGGATCATTCAGATTATTGGCAGAGGGGATTTTACACCAATGAGGACATATTTATGAATGAGGATATTGATGTTAGCTAATAAATTACTTAAAACGTTACACAGTGTCCCTTTAAAAGGAACATCTTGGTCGTTGTGCCGTTGCCGTGACGAGGATCAGAAGAAGATAGCAGATAATCCTCACCATGAGCTGTTGGGTTTCATCTTCCAGGTTGTGACCATGCTCAAAGCAGTAGGCCTGTTTAGCCCATGGAAGCTGGAGGGATCAGGTGTTTCTTCCCACGCGGTCCATTGTAAACTAAAAGGGACTAATTAAGATCTTGTTTAATCATTTAAACCTTTTAAAGCCCTCCAGGATTAGTGAGGACAGTTGGAGGAAGATGAAGGAGGCAGATACTTTAGTGCCCCCTGGTGGCCAAGGGCTAGGTGTACAACTTTAGACGGTTCACATCAAAAAGCCAGAGATGCTCTGCATTCCAATTCACATAATTTTGCTTTTTACTACAATACGTACTAAAGTTCAGAAGAGTTTTAGGGCCACAGGAGAGAAAAAAATCAGCTAATGAAGTTTTTTTTTTCATTATGCTATTAGAGTTAGTGGGATATTTATGTATTTTCAGCACTAAAATTGACTTGCATTGGGACATCCTAAATCTTTTTCTGGCATACTAAATAGTAAATAGTATGGGGATTGGAAGGCAGGGACAGACTCTGAACAGGCATGAAGAAGTAGTAGGGATGAATTTCCCTGTTGGAAAGAAACAACCCAATGACAACTGCGATTTTGAAGACAGTAAATACCTTGTGTGTCTGCCAGAGATTTGGTTTGTAGGCCTAAAACTAATTTGTATAAGAATCAGAATAGAATATACGCCTATGAATTTGTATTGGTGTGTTGTTGTTTATGGTGCACAATACAAAAAACAATATTGCAAATATTAAGAATCTAGACTCTGAATTGAAACTTAATCCAGAATATAAATTGAAACTTTGTCAAAAGGATGGAAACCCAAAATAATGCGTATACGCCTGGAAGAAACAAGCGTACAGACTTGGAATAAACAGTTGAGTGGACGAGTTAGTTCAGGATGGTTGTCCATTCACTGCATATCTCCAAGGAAACCAAGGAATGCTCACTTTTCACAGAGTTCCCCCAACCCCTGACCAGACCTCCCTGCACTCATACGCAAGTCCCCAGCTTTTACTCTATGTCGTGGAAGTTTTTAATCAGTTAAACCTTGGGAATAAATTAACTGAAACTTCTCAATATAAACAATTTAAGAAAAGTAGATAAAACAACAGAGTTACAGAGTAAAGTTTCCAACCTGCATGGTCAGCCCCCGACGGGACTGAGCCATATCTTTTGGTCAGACAGGGATTTTAAAGGCCCCCTTCAACAACGGGGGTGTCAACTAACAGATGTCAACTAGCAAATGGTCAAACAGGTCTCAGGGGTTTATTGTGGTCATTGTGGTTTATTTGTGGTCAGCCACAATAAACCTTAAATTAGTATAAGCAACTGTTGTCAGCACATTTCTTAGAGGAAATGCACATGTGTTAAACTGATGTGATAAACATATAAGAAAAACAGATCAATACGATAGTTACAAATAAATTTGCCCTCACACTCTAAACACAGTTACAGTGCCACACAGGAGACTATGAAGAAAGTAGTCAGTGAAAGGACTTTTAAGGCCCCCTTTTTAAAAATGTATTTCAATGCAGAATACAAACACAAAACACATTTCAATACACATGAGATTTTAACTTTGACATTTCTAAATGATGTGTTTTTTGTCCGTTTTTCCTGTACATTTACTCTATGTGTATAAAGTTCTGTTTGCACTGGATTATGCAGAATGGTGACCTAGGAGGAACCCATACAATGTACAGAGATAACAGTCTGAAAGATGTAGTTCACTGAGACAAATTTGGAGTTCATACCTGAAAGGGATAGTTCAGTATTTTTGACGTGTGATTCTTATGCATGGTTATTCTGTTACCTTATGGAGATGGTGGCAGAGTTTGGGAGAAATGTCTCTGTACCAGAAGTCGGCCATGTATTGTTGCAGAGGGGACCTGCAGAAAAAAGTTTTTCCTCATGCTTACTTAGAAAGTAAATATCTGTTCTAATTGTATACTAAATTAAGTAAATCTAGTTATTTCCAGTGCCTCCATTGTGCATAGTATAGTTTGATGTTAATTTGTATTTACTTATTTTTTCTTTTGTAGCATAAACCACACATTCCTTTACACTTACTTATTTTTTCTATTACCATTCTATTGAATTAATATTCTATTTTTAAGTTTTTCATTAGGTAACCAAAAAGGCAGCAATGACAACAATAATGATGGTGATTGCAACAATGATGTCATTCCTTTGTCTGTGTGGGATTGTTTTGTTTGCCAAGTGTTTCCAGTGTTCCCATCAGTGAAGTCATTTTCATCAATAAATCATCTCATTCAGCTATCTGCCATGTGTCTCTGCATTATTGGGCCCATCTCCCTGCCAGCTACACGTGACAGATGCTGGACGATGAAGTTGAATGTTTTTTCACGTCTTCAAAGGCATTCCACCTTTGGGGTTTAATACAATATACAATTTCACTATTCACAGCAGTTTTTTGCTTTTATTATTATTATTATTATTATTATTATTATTATTATTATTATTATTATTATTATTATTATTCGATTTGCTATATTATTATTCCGCCTATTAGCCTATCATCGTTTTGCCTCACTTATTCATTCTCAATAACAGACAATGACTTTCCTTAGAGTGCCTCTAAAAGCCATCTCCGACGTCTGCCCATTTGGCCTCGAAAGGTTTAAGAAGAGGAAGAAAATGGAAAAATATGAATAAAAAAACAATCATATGCTTATTATCAATAATGTAGGCTAGGCTTTAGGCTAACAGGAAACTAAAATGATTCTGGCGTAAAGCGGTGTAAACGTGCTGCTGATTCGGCTTTTGATTCCCTGCTGTTTGATGATGTAAGCGGCCAGTCACGTTTCACCGTCGCCACACTGCTTCTGTAGCCTATCATGATTTATTCACCACACACACACACACACACACACACACACACACACACACACACACACACACACACACACACACACACACACACACACACACACACACACACACACACACACACACACACACACACACACACACACACACACAGCAGCCACCGACACGTGATCCTCTCGTGTATTCGCCTCCTGTCAAACCAACCGGATGCACTCGCATTTTCAAAACAAAAACCATATATTGACAAAAACACTTTTGAGTGATGGAAACGTTTTAATAGGAGTATATGTGTTTATAGGGGACTCGTGATTAGCCCATAAAAGGAAAATAAAATAGATTGATTCTAAAATATATATAGCCTAATGTTTTTTTTTGTTTTTTTGTTTTTACCAGGCGCTCTTATTGTAACAGAAGTTCATGTTTCCGGTCATGTACCGGTTTGATATGACTACTTTGACAAAACGAGTTCATCCTTTGCTGATCCATGCAGCTCCGAATCGACTACGTCAAGTTCAGTGGGGGAGACGGAAAGTACAGCAATTCATTTTCACAAAATAAAGGTTTATCAAGGTTATTTCAGGTGATCAGATTTAGTTAAATAGTCCAGGTTCAGGACACATGTTCCGTCTGTGAGGAAATTATATATTATAAGAACATAAAGTAGCCTACTGTTGTAGGCTACTTTCAAATAGCCTATTTGAGTAGGCTATTTAAGGCTTCAAGGCAATTGAAATAGACAGAACATTTATTTTTTTAATAGTTTAACTAGGCCTAATTGTAGCCTACATTAACAACAGCCATTGATAAACTGGTTTGCATACATTCATCCATTTAGGCTATTATTAAATAGGCCTATAGAGGAACTATAAAAAGATTTAGCAAATCTTACAAAAACTTTAAAACAGTAAAGAAATATGTCTTAATCTATAAATAATAATAATTGATGAATAATAGGCAATTAAAAATCCAATTGAAAATTTATTTCAAAAGTATCATGATAATAATTGAATTCACAAATAGGCTAGCTACATCTTTTAAAAATACAATTTTTTATTAGGTTTTAAGAAATGCTCTATTTAAATCTCCATGCCCCTTGAGGTCCGCAATAGGCATTCTTCCATCACTTGTGATTGCTTGTGTAAAACCAGAAAACTTTCAGTTCTCCGGCCATTCTGTTGTCGATTTATACAAATCCCGCTTTTAATCTGAAATGAACCCTACCCGGAAACCCTCACCTGACCATGTCTAACTTGACAGTGTCAGTGAGCAGTGAGCGCATCAGTGGAGCTGTGATAGTCTGAACTGACCTGACGACGGATCTAACGGGATACATTGTGGATATATTCTTAGCGCGGTTAACCTTCTTATTACTATTAGCCTCTTCGGGGCTAAAATAACTCATCATCCTGGAAGAGGCCGGAGAACCGCGGATATCTACGCGGCATGGCTGCTTCGTGTCCCACGGCAGGTGTGAGGAGATGATGCCGGGAGAGCAGCCGGCGGGAACCGGTCGGGTGGTTCTGGTGAAGAAGATCGTCATGAAGGACGGAACCGCGGTGGGTGGACGACCCGCCATTTTATTTCATTTATTAAACCTATTTTATATAGCCTACAGATCTGCTATTGTATTAACCTGTAGGATTATAAACCCAGCACTAATCTGGGGGTATTTAATGTTGTTGTCAAACCCTGTAGGCTAGTCTAGCCTATAAAACCGAATTAACTAGGCTTACTCTGTTATCTACACCTGAGATTTTCTTTTAATGTTAAGTCGGCGGCGACCATAAAACAGAAAAATTCATAACTTTTACATTTTACTGAATTTAAACACTTAAAATACCCCAAATATTTATCTAACGACGTGTGAATGTGAATTTGAATGCCACTGTGACGGCATGAAATGTTCCAGTTGATAACTAATGAAAAAAGGCCCCAATAAAGAACCGGTCTGGTCCAAAATGGCTGTTTCTCTGGATGGATGGATGGATGGATGGAGAGTGTGTTGTGCGGCCGTATACAGTCTATGGTTGTGTGGCCCACAGACAGCTCGGCTTAGCGGGGGGTGATGTGATCAGGATGCATCCATTATCTATTACATAACAGTGCGAACCGAGGGAGCCTGCTGATCCGCCAGCCTCCATTTTAACATCCCTCATGAGAAAACAACAACGTAGTGTGTGTGATTAACAAAAAAAAACATAGGCCATCAAAATAACCTTCATCTCTATGATGACAGTGACAGCATGAAGAAGCTATAGGCCTACTGGCTCACTGAGGTTGCTATCATGGAGTGGACCGCTGCTGCTGAAGGCTCTCATAGGCCTATAAGGATCTAGGGAAAACTATGATGAGCATTTTAAACAGGTTATCGATTGACACATAATACATCAACTTAAAAAAAGAAAGATTAATAATGACAGAAGTCCTACTTGATTCAACAGTAGTTGCATAAAGACGATCTCTTCAAATTGGAAGACAAATGAAATAATAAATACATTGGCCAAATAATAAACAAAACTACTTAAAACTGGGACTATACTCGGTGACATACAGACATTTTGAGGGGCAGCAAAAAAAGCCCCTTAAAATGCCAAGCAAAAAAAAGGGGCAACCCTCTCAGGATCATGCTAATAAGAGCATGCAAATGTGAGAGGTCATTTAGTTTATGGTTCATTGTTTATATGTTTATAATGGTTGTTATAATTTTATTATAAGTTTAAGGTTTAACTGCATTTTGCTTTCAGGTAATGTTTAATTTGTTTTTTCAGTCTTTAAAGATCTCCTATTATACTACTTTTCTGGTCTTAATTTCTTGTGAAAAACTGCTATAGAGCAACCTGACACGAATCACATCACAAAAAACCATGTAGATTTTCGGGAAACTCTTCCTCTCATCTCAGAAAAAAATAGGCGAGCCTCCTGAGGTAAAGTGGAACGTCGCTGCAAACGTGCCTCGGACGGCCGTCTGAAGCGCGGCACAGGTTGGATGTGTGCCCGCTCTAGGTTGATTACACGGTCACTGACAAAAAGTCAGACGCATACTCGCAGTAGACGCTCAGTAGAGGTAGGATGTGTGTGGAGGCCGTTAGCTCGGCTGAGAAAAAACTCCCAGTAAAAACCCCAGGAGTCAACCCCCACCATCCCAGCCCAGTCCCCACCCCCTGGCATCTCTGTCTCCACCATGGACACTGATCTGCAGTTCCTTTTATGAGGAGGCGTGTACATAAGCTGCGTCACATCTAACAGTGTCACCTCAGAGCCTACGCACACACTGCACATCCCAACACAACATGTGTCATCTTTTCAGGAAACATCTCTGTCCTGTTTCCCAGCACCGATGTGCGTCTGACTGAAGAAAAAGCATTTTATCACTTGATTCTCTCCCGTGGATGAGCCAGAAACAGCCTGAGCAGCATCTTGAACACTTGTTGTATGTGTGACTAGTCAAGTGTGTGCTGCAGGCGTTGATTAAGAATTTTTTTCTGCCATACACTTCATATTACTTGAAGAAATAAACACACAAATGAGTAACTATTATGACTAATAATACACAGAAATGTTTAGAATTCTCAGGGCAAGATATTAGAAAATATACTGTAGTTTACAGCTCCAGTTATTTCCTAACTATCTCTGAGGACTAACGTGACATCTGTCCAATGCTTGGTACTTCAATGTAACTTGTGGATATTCTTGCTCCTCATAGGATAAGTCCCGATGGCTTTAATGACAATGATAATTTGGACCTTTCCTCTCATACATACGCCAGACTATTTGTGTGGAGCAGCTGCCAATAAAATTATTATAGGAAAAAAAATGATCAGCGGTGTTACACGTATCAAAGGCGACCCTAAAAATCTAAAGATAATACAAACCTTCACTCCTGTAATTATCTTTTTTAAGATAATTTTTTGGGCATTTTCAAGCTTTATTAGATAGTTCAGAGTTGAAATGGGAGACAGAGGGGGGATGACCTGCAGTATAGGTCCACGGGTAAGATTTGAACCCGCAACAACTGCAACGAAGGCCGGAGCCAATATGGTACGCGCTCTAGCCACTACGCCACCGGAGCGCCCCATAGTTATCTTTTTCTGATACCACACACACCTGCTGACGAGAAGCTTAGGGTGTATTCACACATGCCGTGTTTAGTTCGGTTGAAACGAACTCAGATACACTTCTGCCTTCGGTGCGCATCTTTCAGGCAGGTGTGAATACAGCAATCGCACTCGGGGGCGGACCAAACAAACGCTCCGAGACCGAGCTGAAGAGGTAGTCTCGGTGCGTTTCCAAACACACTCTGCTGCAGTTCGTTTGTGGTGTGAATTTGTCGGGACTCGATCCGACCCAAATGCAGGAGGCACTGTGCCTTTTCTTTCTTTTCTTTTTTTATTAAATAGACGTCAGCTTCACATTATGGGAAAGTGCTGTTGTCGCCATTGTTAGGACGATAAGTTGTGGTTTGACCGGGAGCCCAGAACAATATATTACATTTGATCCAGAGGACGCGTAAAAATGCTGAATGTGTTCAGCGATCAGATGAAGGAGAGGGGAGCGTCTCCCGCACAGTGCCAACAGGTTCACACTGCGCTTTGCATGAAGTGTGTGTTTTTATTTTGCTTTCCATGTAGGCTTACGGGACCGTCAATACTATCCCCGTGTCAGTTTGGAGCTGAACTGCGCCGACCCAGCTGATACACAGCTTAATCAGCTGAGTGTCAGTTTGAGCCTATTCTTCTCGCGTGACGCGCGTCCAGCACCAAAAATACAGTAAAAATGATGTTTCATATCGTAGGCTACAAACCACATAACGTGGCATTGACATAGGGCTACATATTATAACCATATGAAACAACAATAATTTGATGTTTTTCCTCTTTATTTATAGGTTAGATGTAGGCCCTTTTATTATTTTTAACCCCATATTATATCAATGATATATATTTCGCAGTTTTAACTTCGTGCTTCCTGTTTCTCTCCACCCCAGAATGTCTGTCCAATGAATGAATGACCTCAGATCACGTGTGGTTTTGCTTCGTAATGCTGGTTCACTTGCAAAAGGGGCAATATGAAAGTGGACCACACCAAACAAAAAAAATCAAACCTCTATTTGGTCTGGACCAAAGCAAGTGAACTAGCGGACTTTCCAAGTGTGAATACACCCTTAGTCTCACAGGAGAGCAGCAAAGAATAACTCATTATCTAATTAGTCCAAATCTGTGTTATAAATCAAGCTAAAGATAGAAAATTGTTCACATTACCACCTAAATCCTGTGGAACTATGTCAGTATATGCTGACAATTATACTCCACCTATTTTAATCAACCAAAAAAAAAAGCTCATCTGACAAGACTCTTATGGTTCAAATGTTACCCTTTGCTTGGAAATGCTCCCCCAATGTGTTTCAGAGAAATTTAGGAAGCACTTATACATTTCCATAGTATATATAAATGCTGCTTGTTTGTAATGTGGGTATGATCATTGGTTTGATTATTAAAGTCACTGTATGCTGCATCGAAAATGAACTTTCCCTGCAAACATTTTGCTCCCAGAATCCACCAAGGTAGAACAACACCAAGTCTGAATCATTGTAACGCTGTTATCTACGGTCCAAGCTTCAGCTCTGATGATGATACTGTTCTTTACACGCTTCTTGACAAAATAATTGAAAAGACACGATTTCACCCAATCTCTGTGAGGTGGAGAGAGGACTGTGAGTGTCAGTGAATGGCAGTGTGTTTGAGGAAAGACTAAAGTGATAAGAAGAAGAATTTTCAACTCCTTTCGTTCACCTTTATCTGGCGTTGCTACAGAGGCCTGGTCCGATGCGCACCAAAAGCGGACCAAATAAGCGTATAGAGACCTTGTTGAAGGGCTTGTCTCAGTACGCTTCCTAACAAACTGGTGCGCTCTGTTTTTGGTGAGAACATGCATCCGACCCAATTTTAGGAAGCCCTGTGTAACGATCTCCCGTAGCCAGCTATACACTATGCATTATGGGATGAAGAAGACAATCTACTTCCTGTAGTTTCTTTCTGTAGTTTTCCTGAATGGAAATTCTGACCAATTGTAAAGCAGTTCAGGAACTACGTTATTGCTCCGCCTCAGACACGTCAGACTAATGAGTGTCAAGAACGTTTTCAAGGTGATAATGCCGCTGCATTTTGGTTCACCTCACCAGGCCGGACCAGAGGAAACGATAGGTGTGAAAGAGAACCCAACCTGGGGAAAGCCTTTGGCTTCTCCTGCCACCCTTCGGACGATAACACAAAGTAATATGTGTGAATATGCAAAGAAAAAATTGTGTATTGTGTGTAATTGTCCGGAAGAATAATAATAATAAAAAAAAAAAATGAATCTCACATCTGGTGCAAACCAAGTAAGCAAACCAAGGAAATTAAATAGATGTGGTCTTTTAGGTGTGAAAGCTCCTTTAAATGTTTCTCGAAAAAAGACGTATGGTCTAGGTAGGTTAGGAAATGATGACAGGTCTCATGACATCATCAAACAGACACATTGGTCAATTTTTATTTTATTTTTCTGATTGGGAACTTTTGGATAAAGCCACAACTCCATAGGTTTTTTTTTACCATTTAGTCAAGTGACATGTGGGGTAACCAGTTTCATGTCTCTGCCAGCTGGTTTTACTGGAAATGCTGTTTATTCATCACTCCTAAGATGTCACCTGCACAGAGTCCCCTCTTCTCACCTCCTACTCCACCAGCAACCCCACCAATGACGCTCCATACTGCTCAGGTTAAGATGATGTTGGATAGGCTGAAGCCAGGGAAAGCAGTTGGACCCGATGACATCAGCCCAAGGCTACTGAAGACTTGCTCTTCAGAGTTGTGTGGTATTCTTACACACCTGTTCAAACTGAGCTTGCGCCTACAGAAGGTCCCAAGGCTGTGGAAAACATCTTGCCTGGTACCTGTCCCAAAGAAGACCCATCCCACGCACCACAATGACTACAGACCAGTAGCGCTCACTTCACATATCATGAAGACATTTGAGAGACTTGTCCTCTCCTACATCAGGACTAGTGTATCTACCCAAATGGACCCTTACATCAGTGTCGATGATGCCCTCATTTACATGCTGCAGAGGGCGTACACATCTGTAAGGATAACATTCTTTGACTTCTCATCTGCCTTTAATACCATCCAGCCACGTCTGCTAGGGGAGAAGATGGAGATGATGAAGGTTGGTCCATTACTGGTACTGTGGTGTTTGGACTACCTTCATCTCAGACCACAGTATGTTCGCCTACAGAACAATGTCTCAGGCACCATCCTGAGCAGCACAGGGGCTCCACAAGGAACTGTGCTGGCTCCATTCCTGTTCACCATCTACACAGCGGATTACAAACACAACACCAACAGATGCTTCTTGCAAAAATATTCAGACGACACAGCTGTTGTTGGCTTCATCAAAGGGGGAAATGAGGAGGAGTACAGAGACACCATAGACAAGTGGAGTACACACAATAATCTCCATCTCAACACCTCAAAGACAAAGGAGATAGTTGTGGATTTCAGGAGGGGGAGGAGGAGGACTCAACCAACACCAATTGGGGGCACTGGTGGAGATGGTCGCCAACCACAGGTACCTTGGTGTGCAGCTCGACAGTGAGCTGGACTGGAAAAGCCACATGGAGGCGGTGTACAAGAAGGGACAAAGTCGACTCTTTTTCTTGAGGAGACTAAGGTCATTAAACATCTGCCAACCCCTACTGTGCACTGTCTACCACTCAGTGGTGGCCAGTGCTCTGTTTTTCGCTGTGGCATGTTGGGGAGAAGGTGCCCATAGGTGACAGTTATGTCTGTCCATAAGCTGTTGTGACACAGTAATTTCCTGTTTAGGATTATTAAAGGATCTATCTATCTGTTAAAGAATCCCTGTTTCGCCGAAGGACTTCTCTATTGTCCTGAAGCTGTACCCTTGGCCATCATTTCACTTATTAAATTCCTTTAAGGAAGTGGCAATCTCATAGCCTGGAAATCCAGACCCTGATATCTTGAACGATAGAGGGTCTGGCCACGATCAATAGTAATTTCCAACTCAAGGGGCGGCTCCTACTCGTGCATTTCAAATGCCACTGCACGCAGTTGGATAGCACTACAACCAATCAGAGCGATGCATAAGGCGACGTAAGCCCCTTTCGCTTAGCGAACAGCTGTTAAACTGTTAAATTAAACGTTTGCCGTTGTCGGTCGGCAAAATAGAACATTCCACTTACTTGCTAATGAAAGATTTGAGTGCTGTCTTCCAAATCGTTAAGGGTCGAGGCCAAAGCAGTCTCAAACTCACACAACATATCCGCAGCCATCTTTGATGTTTACTATCACGGCTTCGACGTCGCATGCACGTCACTGTCGTCATCCGGTTACGTCCACCCCAGAGTACCATATAAAGGGCTCTGGTGCGCCCATATTAGATAGAACCAATTGAAACCACCTACCAGATTTCTGTCTTTCTTGATAAAGCTTCAACGGAGCGTGTCCAGACCAACACGCGCAGCAAATTTAATTTGCCAGCGCCTAGTGGCAGGTCTGGGAATGCCAGGCTAGCAATCTCACCCTATACTATTGAATGTTACCAAACCAAACTGTTTGGAAATCTTCATGGAAAACCAAGAGTAAGCAGAAGGCAATTCATCAACTTTTTACACACTTTAAGTTCACACCTCTAATCTCCATCCACGGCAGACATAAAACTTTGAATCATGATATCAAAATAATCTTAATTTTTTAAAAATGGTGTTGTGCCCCTTTAATTTTAGAGTCACATTAAAATTTAATTTTTATTGTAAAATGTATCTGTGTGTGTGTGTGTGTGTGTGTGTGTGTGTGTGTGTGTGTGTTTCAGCTCCAGCAGGGTATCGGCAGGCCCAGTGTGTACCATGCGGTGGTGGTGATCTTCCTGGAGTTCTTTGCCTGGGGATTACTCACCACGCCCATGCTCACTGTGAGTGACACTGTGCACTGGTGGGGAGATGGGGGGGGCATGTACAGATCAGGGATCAGCTAGAATCATCGTTAATAAGGAGATGGCTGCACTGCACACTGGATGAGATATGACTTACATTTTGTTAACCTCATAGCATAATTGTCTAAATCTACTCTATTCTACATCTACTCTACATCTACTTTTCGTTAGCCTAATAGCATTATTGCCTAAGTCATATTTTAAGGGTTATAGAGTAGGGTAAAGTAGATGTAGAGTAGAGTTGTAGTAGTAGTAGTAGTATTGCTCATTTAGGAGGATATTACATCACTAAGTGTCATAGCGCATTCATTACTTCACCTCCGAGCGCGTAAATCTTCAACAAAATATGCAGATACTGTCAAAATCGCTTCCAGGGAGTATCTAGGGATTATTAACGTTTTTTTTTATTTTCATTTATTTTTTATTTTTTTTATTTTTTTTTAATGTTTTTGATGGTGTTGATTTTCTGGAACGAATATTCGAATATTCGCTCGGAAAAACCAACGAATATTCGAAGCCTGAAAAATGGCTTTCGGGCCAGCCCTAATCTATAGAGTACTGAACGTTCATACTGATTGTTTTATCAGTATTGTAGTTACAGCCGATGAGATATTTTCAGACATACTGTATTACAGTGAAAAGTTAAATTACATAAGTAAAGGTACATGTGTAGAGTCACCTCATTATAGTGAGTGACTCTGGTTCATTAAAACAGCAGTACATTGTCTTTATCCAGAGAAACATCCAGTTAGTGTTAATCTGTATAAGCAGTGTCACGTTCACTGTGGTCTGGACCACCCCCTTATATGAATTATGAAGTCATATGAAACAGAAATCTTCTCTTGGTAGTGTGCAGAGTCATCCGGAATTCAATTTTTGTTGTAAGAAGAGATTTTGTCCTATATCCAATAAACCTCCTGTGCTTAAAACACTCAACCCCTTGAGTCTTGAAAACCGACCGTAAAGTTTTGTTGCAAGATGCATAGTTTGGCTGTTGCTCCACACGCTTACATGTGTAATCTGTGTAGCAGTTGTTAAGGTTGCTGTTTTGCCTTTTCTTCACAGGTTTTACATGAAACATTTCCCCAACACACATTCCTGATGAACGGACTCATACAGGGAGTGAAGGTAAGAACTTCAAGTCAACTCTTGTCATTTCAAATTGCTGCTATAATTCAGGCCTCGATGATTTTCAGGCCTGGGTACAAATAGGCCCAGGTAGCCAATGGTACTAACTAATGACTAGTGAAAATATCTTCATGTTCAAAGGAGGAATCCATTTTGAATCTTGTTTCTTATAAGCCACACCAACAGAAAATGTAGTTCACTATTGCAGACGCTTGTATTAGTTTGGCTTGTTTCAGGAAGTTGTCACTGACCCCGCCTCTTCCTGTCCAGGGTCTGCTGTCATTCATGTCGGCTCCTCTGATTGGAGCGCTGTCGGACGTGTGGGGCAGACGGACGTTCCTATTGGTCACCGTCTTCTTCACCTGCGCCCCCATCCCTCTGATGAGGCTCAGCCCATGGTACGACTCATTCTACTGTATAGTTATGTTACTGCCATTCAATGACAGGCTTGTAAGACTAGGGCTGGGTATGGAAGTTGGATACTTTTTTTGTCAACAACCGAGATGCCTTGATACCGTCGAGTATGGAACAATGTCTTGTCGTTCAAAACCACTTTCAAATTCCTAAGGGGTTAATGTCTTCAAACTGAGTGAGCCAATAAGCAAGCGGCATGCCTGATGTGCCAAGATCTAAAAGTGAGGTCACAACATGGGTTACGCAGTATGCATCAGTGATCCTTACATACTGACTAGCACATTTATCATTCATTGTATTGTTAACATTTTGTTCCTTTTCATTGGAGCTGCAGTGGCTGAGGAGATTACAGATTTAGTTCATTTTAATCGATTAATATTATGTAAAAATGTCAAGGAGCTGAAAAAATTATTATTATAATTTTTTTACCATAATGTATAATGTCATCTTGTTAAAACGGATTTCCTAAAATTGCCTTCGATAAAAGTATCGTTCAGGGACTGGTATCGAATTAAAGGTATCGTTATCTGTATCGATATCGAAACAGTTTTAAACGATACCCGGCCCTATGTAGGACTTTGTTAGTGAAGTCAGATGAGACTAGCATACTCAGAAGAAAGAAACTTAAATAAACTGCTGCCCTTGCGTTCCGAATCGCATACTCTTTCTTTTTTCTATTCTACATACTACATCCGATGATAAAAAGAAGGTTCAAGTTTCAAGGTTCAAGGTTTTTATTAAATGTCCCAAAAGGGCAAATTGTTTACAACAGGATATCAAACACACGACAATGACATCAATGGGCACACAACACCATTATGTGCACAATAATATGTACACAAGCCTGAGGAGGACAAGAAAGTGCATAAAAATAAAGTGCTTGGATATAAAAACAGAATAAAAATAAAAACAAAATTAAAATAAAACAATTAAAAAATAAAAACAAATTAAAAACAAATAAAAACAAAGACATCTGCAACAAAGTAAAATTCATGTCAACATCAACATCATCATCAATCACCTGCTGCTGGCCGAATTGATTGCACGGATGGATGAAGGGACAAAGGAGTATTTGTATCTATTGTTGGCTATCCTAGGGACACACAGACGAATCTAGTTAGGATGCAGTAGTAGGCATACTATTTACATACATACTTTTACTTATTTATTTCATCATAACATTGCGCCTTGATCTTGCCTCTTGCTTTTATATCCGTCGCATCCCCGTTTGTTTTCATATTGAGGCTCCGTTGATGTGACGTCACTTCAGGTTTACACTGGATTGTGGGTCAGAATCGCCCAAAAAGGATGCTGTTTTCAACACTAAAAATCTTGGCCGGACGTAGTAGGCATCCGGGTCTTTCTAACCATCCTAAATCTGGCCACAAGAATCGGGACATACTAAATCTTTTTTCTACCATACTAAATAGTAGAAAGTATGCGAACGGAACGCAGGGTTTGTCTGCATGAATCCGATCTGTTAACAGCTGTTCCTCCCCCTGCTTGTCTTGCAGGTGGTACTTTGCCATGATCTCCATGTCTGGAGCTTTCTCCGTCACCTTCTCCGTCATCTTCGCCTACGTGGCTGATGTGACGGACGCGAGGGAGAGGAGCACAGCGTACGGTCTGGTAAGGACTCCTGTTGACGTGTGCTCCCCAGTATTCAAACCTAATATGGACATCTAATCAAGAGAGAGTACAAATGACAACATTTTAAATTAAGAGACCACTCAAATGTTCAGTGTCTCTCGTTTTACTTTTTAGAGGCATATGTTTGAGTAGAATGAATATTTTGGTTTTATAATATGAACTACTGACAACATTTCTACCAAATGACAATACATTTGTTGTCATTAAGAGCATTTTCAATAAGTAATGTTGAGATGAGGATTTAAGAAAAATCCAGAATGGTCTCCGATATGCAGAGTTGTAATGTACATTTTCAATACAATACAGATTTGAACAAAGTGGCGCAGAAAAAACAAACGTGTAGGGCTTGTGTTAGTCCACCTTCATGTGGATATGATCTTGAAACCAATCGAATAAACAAATAAATAATAGCCTGAAAGTAAGTGTTGATAATGAGTTAGCCCTTTGTCAGCTTGATGACACATACTGTACATCCAGCAGCATAGTAGAACCCTGCTGCTGCTGTCGAAAAAGCTTAATTTCTTAGCTCCATCGAACTAAAGTGCAGCTTTAACCGTCTTATCCACCCTCTACGACTCACTTCTCCTCCACCTCCTGGAGGGGTGGGGTGGTAGGATGGCCTAGAGTAAAGGTGGCCGACAAGTAACCATAAGGTTGCTGGTTCGATCCCCAGCACCGGACAGGAGGGTGTTAGTTGTAAAACTAGTAGTGGCTGGTATTACGTCTACGGTGCCCACCATCTCTACCATTGTGTCCTTGAGCAAGGTACTTAACCCCAAAAACTGCTCCAGGGGCGCTGTCCTACGGCTGACCCTGCGCTATGACCCCCACCGAAGTGTGGTAACTTGAGAGACGATATGCGAAAAGACAAATTTCAATGTAACCATTGACTAATAAAGTAACTTAACTTAACTTAACTCCTCCTCTCCCATAGGTATCAGCTACGTTTGCAGCCAGCCTGGTGACGAGCCCTGCCATCGGGGCGTACCTCTCCGCCTGGTACGGGGACAACATGGTGGTGCTGCTGGCCACACTCATCTCTCTGGCCGACATCTGCTTCATCCTGCTGGCTGTGCCCGAGTCTCTGCCCGAGAAGATGAGGCTCACCACCTGGGGGGCGCCCATATCCTGGGAGCAGGCCGACCCCTTCACAGTTAGTAAACGCTCATTCAGACTAGAGGCTAGGATTGGTTGATTATTATTATTATTTTTTCCAAAACGATTTTTATTGAAATTTAGTTTCTTTTTTATGTAAACATACAAACATTTAAAACATTTAAACCCCCACCCACCCCCGCCCCAAACAATGCTTGGACATAGTTGAAATTACTAAAAAAAATAAACATATTAAAAAAAACATGTACACAGTCATACTAAACTTAAAAGGAGCTTAGTCAATTGGGTGAGTTTTTATTACACATTCATTAATTGATTACATTTTGTATTTTTTTTCAATGATTTGATTCTCTTCTCTGCTTTGGACACAGTATGTATGTAGAGTATGAAAAGGCATCTTAAAGGTGCAGTCAGCGATTCTGGAGAACGCTTGTTGTTAAAATCACTTCTGGTCAAAATCTGTGACTATCTCCTCACGATCGGCTGCTACCTGCGCGTACTGTGGTGCGCTGAAAAATAAATCCAGTGTTGTATGTAAACAAAAGGGGTCCGACTGTAGCAACATGTGCGGTTACAGAGCCTTGGCTTTGTATAGCACTGCACACGGTACCGACAGGAGATATACACTGATTTTGACAACAAACATTCTCCAGAAATGTTGAGTGGGCCTTAAAGCACATCGAGCAACACTAATCTTATTTTTTTTTTAAATGTGATGATGCTATAGGATTCACTGTTGTATTGAATGTCTCTCTCTCTGTCTCTCTCTCTCCTCAGTCTCTGAGGAAGGTTGGTCAGGACCCCACAGTCTTACTCATCTGTATCACTGTGTTCCTGTCTTACCTACCTGAAGCCGGACAGTACTCCAGCTTCTTTCTATACCTCAGACAGGTAGAGAGACACTGCGGTGTTTTCCCATCAATACTAGCATTATGACTGGCACTACTTGGCCCTTCAACGTATATGTTAGAATGTAAACAATACCTTTAATGATATGTTGTTTTAATGTGTGGGTTCTTTTCCAGGATCTTCACTATGTAATGTAACGCAATTATATTTTTCTCTCTATCTCACTAGGTCATCAATTTCTCCTCCACAACCATCGCTGTGTTTATTGGCGTGGTGGGCATTCTGTCCATTATAGCCCAGGTAACACACATACACACACACACACACACACACACATACACACACACACACACACACACACACACACACACACACACACCTTTTATTTAGCTGCCAAAAATGCAGAAGAAGAAAATTTCTGCAGTCTAGCAATTGAGTTACAGCAGTAACTGTTCAGTTAGCCAGCTAACAAGCATCATACACATCACAGACATTGTTGGAGATACACATATACATACAGCATGTGCTTGGGTGTATACAGAAGAAGTAGACCAATGAATTAGTCAGGTCGATTTATCTAGCTGACTTTATGGCATTTTGAGAGAATCAGCATCGATTATTGGTCGACCACTTGTTAACAGTTAACGAAAAGTGTAAATGGACACAAATAATCAAATAAACTAATATGTATATTTATTAACACAATTTGTCAATCATAAGTAGCTCAAAGTGCCTTACAGAGATTAAAAACAACAGAATAATAAAAAAAACTGCAAATAAAATCAAGAGAAGAAAATTAAAAGAGACCCAACCCTTCCACCCCCATAGACATGCACAGAGACATACACAAATACATACACACTCACATATACACGCAGACACACAAACTCACGACACTCACACATACACTAGCTGTCACTAAAGAGACATGGCTGGGCACTGAGACCTAAGGCGTGGAGGAAGCTACCTCTTGGGGGGGGTCAACCACACTTGTATGAAGACTTACTACATATAATAATAAATGTTGATCTTTCTCTCTCTTGTTCAGACTCTCCTCCTCACTCTGCTGATGAGGACGCTGGGGA
The DNA here is from genome assembly GCA_949357725.1 of Hyperoplus immaculatus. Taxonomy (NCBI): domain Eukaryota; kingdom Metazoa; phylum Chordata; class Actinopteri; order Uranoscopiformes; family Ammodytidae; genus Hyperoplus; species Hyperoplus immaculatus. The sequence goes on along the minus strand of OX442365.1, from coordinate 6,435,950 downwards.
ACAAAAACACTGTGCTGTTGGGTCTGGGCTTCCAGGTCCTTCAGCTGGCCTGGTACGGATTAGGATCGGAGCCATGGTGAGATCTGTGTGTGTGTGTGTGTGTGTGTGTGTGTGTGTGTGTGTGTGTGTGTAAAAATTAGAACCCTGTTAAAGGTTGTTGTAATACAATTCTTACGGGTGCATACTTGATATACTGTACTATGCTACCATAGACTGAGGCTAAATTATCCAGGTAAAAGTCAAAAGTAAAACAAGACTTTAGTCAAAACATAATCCTGTTTGCCAGTTAATGCTTGCATACTATTTTATTTGAATTTTTTATTATTGACAAAAAGTATTTTTCCACTTATCAGTACAATATATATATATTTTTTTGATTTCTTTATTTAGTAGGGACAGCGCACATTGATAAACATGAGCACCAAAGTTCAACATGTAAATGTGCCAGATTTAGCCATGCAGGCTCATTTTCACCTGTAGTCCCTGGCAGGTTGATGGCTTAAAAGAAACATTTAAAATAAAATAAAAAAATACAACACATAAGCACAAAAACGAAATGACACAAGCACAGACAAGTAAAATGACACAATCATTTTTCCAGCCCATAACAGGTTGGTGATGTGTGAAAAACATGAAGCAAGTAGCATACAGACACAGATAAAAGTCCATGAACATATAGCACGTTAAAACAAGGAGCATACAGACAAGGAGCATAAACTCAGACACAAACACAACTAGTAAATACGACATTAAAGTATTTTTAGGTTGAAGTGTAACAGATGTGTTTGAGGAACATAGCATAGCATACCATAGCAAGATTTTCTGATGTCTCTATAGTATAAATATCTCTTAAGTCCAATAAAGGACAGTACAGAGCTGCTAACGTTAGCCAGCAATCTGTTACCATCCAGGACCAGTGGGATACAACTACACAGGTGATGAGCTTTTCATTAGCGGGAGCTGTATCCTCACAGACTTATACTGTGTTAGTTAATGTAATACTAAGTCATGGCTCAGTGACTCCTCTAGCTGTTTAGTTCATCAGTGGACGTCCTGAAGCTTTCAGCTCATGTGCAAGCAGACAAACACACAGTTTAAAAGGTGGAGTCAGTGATTTATGGAGAACGCTTGTTTTCAAAATCAATTTAGTCAAAATCAGTGAATATTTCATCATGATTCGCTACCTATACGTATTGTGTGTGTGGGCTGAAAAAAAAATCAGCCGTTATTACACAGGCTAGGCTCTGAAAATGAGTTTGCAAACAAAGGGACCCACCATAGCTAGCAACATGCCGTTTAACAGAGCCTAGGCTGTGTATTAAAACTGGATATTGTTCCAGCGTGCACGCGCACACACACACACACACTCACACACACACACCGTACAGGCAGGTAACGGCTCCTGAGATATTCACAGACAAGCGTTCTCCAAAATTGCCTTAAAAACTATCACATAAAAGGTCTGACATATACATATGTGTGTGCGTGCGTGCGTGCGTGCGTGCGTGCGTGCGTGTGTGTGTGTGTGTATTAACAGGATGATGTGGGCAGCTGGTGCTGTAGCGGCGATGTCCTCCATCACCTTCCCAGCTATCTCTACTCTGGTGTCTCAGTCTGCTGATCCGGATAAACAAGGTGAAAAAAGACATTCCTCTCTCTCCTCTCCCTCTTTCTCTCCTCTCCTCTCCTCTCCTCTCCTCTCCTCTCCTCTCCTCTCCTCTCCTCTCCTCTCCTCTCCTCTCCTCTCCTCTCCTCTCTATCCTCTCTCTCTCTCCTCTCTCTCTCCTCTCTCTCTCCCCTCTCTCTCCTCTCCTCTCCTCTCCTCTCCTCTCCTCTCCTCTCCTCTCCTCTCCTCTCCTCTCCTCTCCTCTCCTCTCCTCTCCTCTCCTCTCCTCTAATAGTGTTGACTGAGTCAGCAGTAACACCCAGCTGCCCCCTCCTCCCCCCTGTGTCAGGTGTGGTGCAGGGCATGATAACAGGGATCCGAGGGCTGTGTAACGGCCTGGGCCCGGCCATGTACGGCTTCATCTTCTTCCTCTTCAACGTGGAGCTCAACACCCTGGACCCCATCGAGGGAGAGTTCATCGACCCTCTGCCTCAACACCCCCCTACTGAGGTAAGGGACACATTCAACGGGGTGCTCTGGTGGCGTAATGGGAAGCTTGTTATTTCCAACCTACAGTATATAGGCACATATCAAGTCAGAGGCCAAAAGGGCAGATGCTGGTGCTCTCCGGTGGCGTAGTGGATAAAGCGCGTACCATATTGGCTCTGGCCTTCGTTGCAGTGGTCACGGGTTCAAATCCGACCCGTGGACCTTTACTGCAGGTCATCCCCCCTCTCTCTCTGTCTCCCCATTTCAACTCTGTACTATCTAATAAAGCTTGAAAAATGCCCAAAAAACTACTACAGAGCTTCGCAACCTTTTCTTTCTTTCTTTCTTTCTTTCTTTCTTTCTTTCTTTCTTTCTTTCTTTCTTTCTTTCTTTCTTTCTTTCTTTCTTTCTTTCTTTCTTTCTTTCTTTCTGCTGTAAACTGTGCTACACATCTGGCCTGCACCTACTAAATTCACACATGGGGTGGATCTCAAAATGTCCACTCTAACTCAAGGATGAACTGATTAGATGTTGGAGGCCAACGGTCGAGGTCACTATCACTTTTTGTCAAGCCTCACACAAACTCACACTTTGATTTGAAGGTCACTGTGACTTGCATATTGTAAAAGCAATATCCCAATAATGCTTTGAAGGGTTCTCTGCAAACTTTGCAAAAGATCACCCCCTGCTCAAAGATGAACTGATTAGATTTTGGAGGGTTTGCATAAAAAGTTGTGGATGGAAAACATACGTAGTGACTCTGGCTCCCCTCCTGGGGCTCAGCCTACCAGCTGCTGTCTATAAAGCACAGACACTTTCAATGGTTGATACCAAAAGGTTGTGTAAAAACTGCTTCAGATGAAAGACCAACTAATAATTTGTTTGTGTGTTCGTCAGCGAGCGCTGATCCCGGGCCCTCCCTTCCTGTTGGGGGCGTGCTGCGTGGTGGTGGCCTTCTGCGTGGCTCTCTTCATCCCAGAGAAGGTCTCTGCCCCCTGCTCCTCCTCTTCCTCACACCTGTCCCTCAGCGACAGCACTAAGCCCCATCCGGACAGCAAGGAGTCCATGTCCTCTCTGGCCGGGGTCCACATCAACACACCCCTCCCAGGCAGCGACGAAGAGGCCCCGCCCCTCGCCGCCAGCGACCAGGACATTGAGCCTCTGCTGCAGGACAGCATGGTTTGATTGACAGGTGGGAAGGACCACTCAGGGGCCGGGAGCTGTACACGGTGGTTTGATTCGATTGGAAAAGACGAAGAAAGTGTAATGCATTTTTTTCTTTGCCACAGGGAAGGGACTAAATGTACTTTTTTTTGTCAGAAGATTGCCTTTGGCAGCAAGACGCTCCCATAAGAGTTGAAGGAGGTACTAGCATATCACTCCGCTGACCAGGAGTGAAGACAGTACCCATCCTACGAGCGACCAATGAGGAGGTTTTCGTTCGCGACGGGAGCAAAGAGCTGCAAAATAACGATGTCATCTTTTTGGTTTGATAGACAGACTGTGGGGCCGACACAGTTTGAATGGAAAGCATCATTTAATAAGAGAAGAAAAGGGACCAAACTGCTTTTTTTGTTTTGTTTTTTATGGGAAGGGCGTGTCCAGTTTTTTGGGATACGCCCACATAACCCCCTCTCCCCCCCGCCCCCCACAAAGGGAAAGAGCAGTATTTTTGAGGTTTTAATGGAAGGATTATTTTTCATCTTTAAGCTTGAACTCTTGATTGTTTTTGTGATATGCTGTACCTGAAAAAATTAGTTTTTACCTTCAGCCGTATCATTTTTGAAGCTGTATTTTGATGCTGTGTTGATCGACTATTACTCATCGGTTCTTGTACAAAAAGGAAAACGTTTCTGCAACATATTTACAGCAGCCAAAACATTAGTGTTGATTCAGTTTTTATTTATTTATTTTTTAAAGAAGGTGAACATGTTGACATTTTTTGTTGATAGTTTTTTCTCTTTTTTTTTCCAAAGGGATTTTTATTCTTTTTTAAAGTGTACAGTATCTACACCTGCTATGAACTATTGTTGTTAACACGTTTGATGTTAACCTATGAATGTGAATTTGCTGAGAGATAAGTCAGCCACCTGAAATTCAGACAAGTCATTTTTTCATGGCCAATTTACTCATTTGATTTTTGAATTCTTTTTAATGTAACCCTTGACAGAAGAAGAAGAAAATGTTTCAGGCCAAGCGATGGCAACAGGCCCCAAAAACCACATGTATTGTATATTGTATATATTTAAAGAAATGTATGAGGGACTCAAGAATCCTGGATGATGCTGAAGTGGAACATATTGACCGACCATGTCACCGGTTCATTTATCACTTCAGTTTAGGGTCCCCAATTCTCACTCTACCTCAGAATCAGTGTATTTTAAAATCCTATTCGACCTGGATATTCTCATCTTCTCTCACACTTGTTTTATTTTTATATCAAAGTCACTTTATGAAAGTGCTGCTAGCTCTGCGGGCAGAAGGAAAACCTCACAGCTGAAAACTCTGGTGTTGAGCTTGTCAACGGCCCAATCACCAACAGTGTTCGGACCATACTGTTTTTTGTTCCAACAGTGCTCTGACTAATTTTTTAATTAGAATGGAAAGTGGTTCTACATCCCCAACTGTCAAAAGGTATACGTGTTAAAGTTAACATTAAGCTACTCTTTAACATCACAGTAACCCTAAGATGATCCAAATCCTATCAATAACACATGTTAGCATAGTGCTAATTGAACAATTTTTGGCACTGGGATCCATTTTAAAATACTTGATGCTAATAATGACTATTTTATCAGGCTTAACATGGAGCCCTGAGGGACTACATGTGCTGGCATATTAGCTGAAATTGAATGAAGGTCACCAATAGATTCTCCAAATGACGTCTGATTTGTTGACACAATCCCTGCGTTCCGAATGGCATACTTTCTACTATTTAGTATGGTAGAAAAAAGATTTAGTATGTCCCGATTCTTGTGGACAAATTTAGGATGGTTTTGAAGTGCCGTCACATCAACCTCCATATGAAAACAAACAGGAATGCAAAAAAAAAAAAGCAAGAGGCAAGATCAAGGCGCAATGTTATGATGTAATCGTAACTAGATTATTTTTACCCTCGGATGTAGTATGTAGAATAGAAAAAAGAAAGAGTATGCAATTCGGAACGCAGGGTTTGTCATAATGTAGCTCTTGGCTCACCAGCGCAGTGTTAAAATGTTGCCAAATGTATTTTGCACAACATGTACATCCTCCAGTATTGTAATACCAAATGTGGATACTTTTTTACATATTTCAAAATTAATATCTTAACAACTATACTCAGCTTTCCATGGTGTCATACGGCCACCCAGCGTCCCCTCCATAGAATGTAGGTGTAGAAATGCTACTATAGTTGGCTGCAGGACACTATGGACCAATTCCAAAAATACAATGTTTGTGGCATCCATTGACCAGGGTCAGTATGCCTTCAACTATGATTTTAAAAACACTGTAGGTCAGCTGGAGGCTTGGGTTGATTTGATTGAACAGACACATTGCCAGATTTGAGGTTTTCCCCCTGACAGCAGTGATTTTAACTTATACTTGAAGCATCAGAGAGAGAGAGAGATTTTACAAGAGCTTTAGACAAGATCTAGGAAGAAATGCTTAAAGAGTTTAACACTATATAACTGGCACAGAGTTGTACATAGTGCTTTGCTTTATGACCTTAAAATGTAAAATGTATACAAGTGAATGACAATATGGCTTGTAATATAATGTAAGTGGAGTGTGGGGTTGGCATGTTTGAATAGTGGTTTGATATGAGGGTTTTCCTTCACTTTTCAGTACTGTGTAGCTCAATAGTGTTGCACATTGGCTAATGCCATGCTAACACAGTCTGGGTTGGGGGGGGGGCTTGATTCTAACTGTGCAGCTAAACAATTATATAAGACTATCGATTATTCTGTTTTACTATGTCCATTCACAAACAAACAAATCGGTAACACTTTACAATAAGGGTGCATTAACTAACTAAGTTAATGCGTAGTTAAGGCTGTTTTAACATTAACTAACTTTTAAGCTAGTTAGTTAATGTTTAGTTAATGGTTATTAAGTATTGACAAACCATTAACTAGTTGATTATTGTAAAGTGTTACCAACACATCAATTATCTCCCCTTCCTACTGTAATTCAAATGTCACATACACACTAGTATCCTGGTCATCAGTCTTAGTGGGCGTGTCCACATGGCGGTGCTTTTCTATCATATCTGTGTCTATGGTCACGTTTGTAGCATGACAACTATGAATCAAAGAGACGTTGATTACTCACGTTCTTGTAACTCATGTAATCTTTTTGTTATAACATGTTGAAAGGTGCTAGAGCAGATCAAGATATCCGCGATTGCCCTTGTAGAGACTTAAACAGATCTGCATTTTTTTCTATGATGTCATCAATGTAATTTTATTTGTTTTAGCCTCTCCTTTATTATTCAAAGATTATGTTCGATTTGCTTTTTCACGAGTAGACTAGTTCCATGTGAACCAACCAAATCACATATATAGGCTGTGGCCTTCTGAAAACCAGGATTATGACGTGTGTATGATCAAAATACTCCCAAAACCCCGATCATAAACAAGATATTGGTATGCATTCATAGTTATTTCATTGACTACTGAATCTGCTTCGTTAGTTCAGAAGCAAAACAACTGACTCAAGAGTGTAAATACTGTCCATGGATTGGATGTCTGTACATGTAAAGAAATGAAATGTACATGCCTGTAAATACACGTTGTTTGTCGTCTTGTCTGGAAGCATTACCGGCCAGTCGTAGGTGATTTGAAATTAAAACAGAACAACACTTGGCGTCTGCATAATGAGCGTTTTTAAAAGTTTGTCCGAGTTCTAACCCTTTAATGGTGGTATGTAGGCAAGGCAAAGCTGGTTTACTTACTATATAGCACAATTCAGACACAAGGCCATTCCAAGTGCTTTACAGGGGCATGAAATACATCCAAGATCAAAATACATCAAGTTTAGAATAGACATTGGAAAAGCAAATGAAAAACAATGAATAGAAATTAAACGTTTAAATTAAATTAAAATGATCGCCTTGTACAAAATATGTTACTATATATTTTTATCATCTTTTATTAAACTAATAATAATAAAACATTTGAATAGTGAGAGCCTTTTAACTCAACCAATGCAAACCAGATGCTTTACTTTTACATGCACAGATAGAATAGAACCAGTGTTAAATAATACACAAAGGAAGAATAACGTATGTAGGCTACACACACACACATGCACATATAATTATAGAATTTAAATTAATGTTCTTTTTGTGTAGGACATGTCGACCTCACTGTGGAAAAACAACATTGCAGTTATCATTTTACTTACTAGTACTATGTAGGATAGTGAAAGTGAAGTGTGTGTGTGTGTGTTGACATTAGAGGAACAGCTCCCTTATTGCTGAGATGAGCAGCAATGAATAGCGGCCTCTACCGGGCAATGCGAGTTACTGCTAGGGAAATGTGCAGGCTCTCTCGGTCCAATCAGAGCCTGGAGTGTGGGTCACGTGCCCTAGCCGCCGTGTAGATGCAGGATTGAAGTGCAACAACAACCATGGAGGCGTCTCCGTTCTGCTTCACACCGGAGCGATACTGGACGGAGGAGAAAGAGAGGGCGCTCATAGCCTTTTTCTCCAGTAAGTCACACACTCTACAACAGTGACTTTTGGTGACGTAAAGTTGCCGTTTCTTTGACGTGTTGTCGGAAGCTGCAACATTTGTGGGCAACGGTTGCTCGATGAGACCAACCGCTGTTAGCAACAAGCGACACAGATTATTACAGCAATGGCGACTGGCAACTGTCAAGTCAAGTTAGCTGTCATTCCCCTAAAAATACATAGGCAGCCTAGCAGGCTACACACTTTCTTTTGCTTGACGTTTAACTGACGTTTCACTTCTAAAATATAAAATGAATTGAACATATTCTGGATATTGTAGACTTGTCTTAAAGCCTAACATAAGTATTTTTTTAGAAACTATATGGCTCTTGAAGTCAAGCATAACCACTACTATTGATGCTCCTATAGAGCAATGGAAAAACCAAAGCAACACACACACACACACACCTGTCTGAAGAAGCTCCATCAATCCTAATAGAGTCCAGAAGGCTCCACAAGATATGTAAACACCTGAGTTATATCCCACAATTCACAGCTATCGACATAAGAGTAACGTGTCCCTGCACTCAGTTGGCTACACTATTCTTGCAGTGTAGGATACCATGTACAGGCCTATATCAGTGCAATATTTTAGCTGTACACGTATTGATATTGTGCTTTCTGATGCTATACAATATATTTATACTAGCCTAATAAACTTTTTATGTCAATATTTGTAGGCTACATAGGCTTTCACATATCTCATAGGCCTAGCCTAGCTATTTATAGTACTTGCATTTTATGCATATGTATCATGTTTATGTCTGGTCCACATTTGAGTTAATAATCTTCTCTTGTGTCTTCAAACAGATGTGTTAAAGAAGTGGTGTTGACTGTGAAGGATTTCTTACAATGAATCAACATGTGCCCTAAAAATAAAAATACATTTCTATCCAACATTGCTGCGGTCTAGTAATCTCTAGTTTATGTGTTTGTCTCTCAGAGCACAGTTGTCTGTGGAACCACAAATCGGAGAACTACAAGAACCGCCAGCTGCGATGGAAAACCCTGGAACACCTGAGGATCCTTCTGTCAGCTCACCCCCCACCTGTTCCCTTCACAGGTGAGGCTGTGCTCAAGGGCGGCAGTGGCGAAGTGGGTAGGGAGGCCGTCCTCTGGAGTGCAGGGTCGGAGGTTCGATCCCCCGCCTACCCGCCACATGTCCCTGGGCAGGACACTGAACCCCACATTAGAGCGTATAGTAGAGCGGGACAAACTCAAATCTAAAACACTTCTATTCTGCATTCCCTTTCCAGTGGAGGACATTAAGAACAAGTTCAAGAACCTGCGCACCACCTTCCAGCGTCAGTACAAAATGATGAAGGCGAGTAAGGGGGGCTGCCGGTCCAACGAGGTGTTTGTGCCCCAGTGGAAACACTACCAGCAGCTGATGTTCCTGCAGGGCTGCTGGGACCAGGGTGGAGAAGAAGACCCCCTGCCTCTATCACCACCGCCTGGCCCAGAGGAAGAGAGCCAGCCGGGGCTCATCATCTCCTTCCTCCCCACACCCCTCACACCCTCCCCCTCCTCCTCCTGTGTCCCCTCCAACATCATGGCTAAATGTTACTGGACTGAAGAGAGGGAGCGGGCACTCATAGCTTTTTACTCCGGTAATCACAACATAGCATGGTTGACACTGGCGAGGAGCCCGGTCAAAAAAAATTATCCACTCAATGTTTGCCACCTTACAGTGGAAGGCAGCCCCTGATTGGTTCATGTAGTCGTCAATCTAGACTCCTGAGACCAGCGTTAAGTGGAAGGCAGCCCCTGATTGGTTCATGTAGTCGTCAATCTAGACTCCTGAGACCAGCGTTAAGTGGAAGGCAGCCCCTGATTGGTTCATGTCGTCGTCAATCTAGTGTCTTCAGACCAGCCCTCATCAACTCTATTGAACCAATCAGTGGCTGCCTTCTAAAAACGGAAGGGCCCCATATGACTGTAGGCTTGATTGACGACTACATGAACCAATCAGGGGGCGGCCTTCTGTCGTACCCCAGAGCTATCACCCGCGGTTCGGGCTAATAAGCTACTGCAATAAGACGTAAAGCACAAAAGAAAAGGCAACTCAAGCTGATATGACAGTGGCTAAAATGTAGCTATGCTCACGGGTCAGCTGAATGGGAATGAATGATGGGATATGATATTGAGTTCAGTAGTGTGATAGTGTGATGGGCAGGAACGATCACCCCGTGAAGTTGTGAAAGCTTAAAAAAGAAACTCCTCATTGACGCGAGCTAGCTCTGTGTCACAAACAATTGGCCGTCGAACTGCACGGCCGTGTCTTAATTTCAAACAGTCCGTCCTTTCCGAATGACGTCACATCCTGCCGCTGAAGGTCCTGGGAAGTGTAGTCACTGACATAGCACTGATGCACATAGCTACAGCGTGTCAACAATCAGCTATAGTAAACAAAAGAATACAAAAAGGAGAGAGACCCTACGTGGTCGTAACACTTCCGCTAACAGACAGAGCCAGACTCGTGCCCACGGAGCCTCGAGAACGTCCATCTTAACAAATCACTGATCATAGATTTGAAAAAAAAAAAAAACTAGGACAGACAGATTGGTATACAAAGACTGTGTTGGATTCTTGTAATGACCCTTGTAACAATGTTGTCCGTGTGTGTTTCTGTTTGTTGTCATGCACAGAACATAACTGTCTCTGGAACAAGAAGTCTGAAAACCACAACAACCGTCAGCTCAGACAGCGGCTGCTAGAGGCTCTGAGGAGCCAGCTGTTCGACCACTCACTCTCTCTCTCAGGTGAATAGATGTTGCTGCTTGGTTTTAATGGCTACAGCCCAACACCATCACTGTCAATACACTTCAAGTTACATTATTACACATTCAGCATTTGTAGGTGCTTTTATTTCCAAGAGAGAGGGGAGAACATTGATATCAGTCGCATATTAAGAATGTGTGTTAAAGGTCTTATGGAGTTTATGGAGTATTTATCCTTTTTATCTCACTCTCAGACAGAAAGTGTATCTCCTAAAATGTGGAACTAATCCTTTATGCACCTGCCAACTTAGCATACCAGGATATTTGATTAATTTTACACAGTATAACAGCTAACGTGTTAACAGAGAGCTGCCTACTTCTTCATTCTGTTGGAGTTTCGATGTGTCTGTCCATTTGATGAGTGTCCAAAATGCTCTGAGCTCTGCTTTGGTCTCCAACCAAAGGCACTGTCTCTTTAACTGTTTGTTGTCTCAGCTCAGTAACTGTGCTGTAAGACCCAAACTGCTTGCTGAAAGGTTAAGGTTAAATAGCTCCAAAGAGCTGCAGCGCTGGGGATAATGGTGAGGCTATCTTTACATTAAACTGTCATTGGGGTGAGTGTATTTCTGAATAGTAGATGCGAGTAATTATTTCTGAGCTTGACGTGACTCCTTTGTTGGTGTTTTTTACAGTGGAAGACCTGAAGGGCAAGTTCAAGAACCTGCGGACCGTCTTCAACCGTGAGTACAAGGCGGTGCGGGCGGGCCAGGCGTGGGGCAAACCCTACACCTCCAAATGGAAACACTACAAGCAGATGCTCTTCCTCTGCGACCAAGACGCCTGCGACCAAGAAGAAGAAGACCTGAGCATCCTGATGGATCCACGGGAAGACAAGGAGCTCATCGAACATGGGAACCAGACACCCTCCCCTACTCTGAGCAGCTTCTCCTCCAACTCCCCCCAAACCAACAGCATCAACACAGTGTTCAACACTGCTCAATCCAGCGACGCCAAAGCCACATACCAAATCTATCTCCCCTCATCTCCAGAGACTCTCAGACTAGCCACGCCGGACACTAAACCTTGTACAAACCCGCCTCCTCTCGACGTCAGCGCATTCGCCTCAGTTCAGACAGACTGCAGACAACAGAGCAGCGACGCCCGTGTCCACTGGACCGAGGCCAAAGTTCAGCAGATCATCTCATTTTACTCCGGTTGGTTGGTGCCATGGTTTGTGTGTGTGTTGCTACTGTTGAATGTTTTCAGATAAAGGGCTGACCAGGCCGGATGGATATCTACACCCCTCCACTCCACTGTTGGTTTAGGCTTCACTTGTTATTCAAAGGAACAGCTTGTGTTCTTTTCAGATCTTCTCCGGTAGAATAATTTACACTGAACGATTAACTAGCTGGCTCGCTTTAAGTTTTTTAATGTACAGTGGAGGAAACGTATGTCACCTAAACATCAACAAACAGTCTACTAACACATTAGGATACTGTAGTCATCGGGCGGCTGCATTCTAAAATGATCTGACCTCATCATTTAAGAGAGAACTGTTTCCTCTTTTCACATCAAGGAGATGATCGAATTCCTATGATAGAAAGTTTACATTTTCAGGTTTGAAATTGTCATTTGTTTTTTCTACCAGAAACTGTTTTCATGGTGTAGTGTCCACAAAAACGTTATATCTCTCACAGTGCCATGGCTGAATTTCCTCTTTTCAGCCTCTGTCTGAAACCCTCCGTTTTAGAGCCTGTCTCCATAAGCCCAGTCTGCTGTGATTGAATCGTCTTTATTGGATTGTGTGACTCAAAGGTTTGTTCCTTCTTTGTTTTGTAGAGCACAGCTGTCTGTGGAACCACAAGTCAGAGAGCTACAGGAACAGGCTGCTGAGACAGAGCCTGTTGGAGACGCTGAGCAGTGTGCTGTCTGACAATGAGCCAGTCCCGTTCACAGGTAACATTTACGTCTTATGCCATACCTTGTTGTCACCCTTTCGTTGGGGTACCAAGCCATCCCAAAGGGTTCCAAAATGTTGGAGCTACACACTCCAGTTCGTTGATTGGTCGACAGAGTCATATTTTCCATGGAAGAGATTAACAGCCATGTGTAGTCAAAATGTCAGCATGTATCTCTTTGTTTATTATGGGGCCTTTTTCCTCTTCATTGAATTAATCATAGGGATACACTGTGTCCTGCTGCTATAATGGCACTATAGTTACATAGCTGCCAGGGCTGTCGCGATAACCGCACAGATGAAATACTGCAATATTTTCAAGCCAATCGCAGAGCATGGGCGGTCACCGCAACAACCGCACGTGACGTTCATGGACCTGTTATAAAAAGTGACGAACCCCCGTTTTTCAAAACTCATATTTGGAAAAAAGATTTGAAGACCAGATCTTGTTTTTAAAAGGAAATTCATTTTATTTATTAAAATCATATACAAACATTGAATAAAACACTTTCCTTCATTGCAAATGAACAGTAGTACAAATAGACCAAACTCTGATGTGTTTACTACAGACTTTATTCCTCTGCTCCGCTGTGATCGCTCTCGCTGTCATCTCTCTATACTCTGGTTCGGTCATCCTCGCTGCTGTCCTCGGCATCTGAGACGCAACATGTATTTAATGCTCATAGTTATTCACATAGCCTAGCGCTGAAACAAAAACTATCAACACCGTGGTTTAAGGTTGAAATGATAACCGGGGCACGTTAACGTTGTCGAGGGGAAGGCTTCCGCGATCTCCGTTAGTTTAAATTTACAGCCGATAAAGTTACAATCACAACAACAGCATGGACAGCGTTTAAATAAAGCCTCTTAGTCTTATTATCATTAGGGCTTTGATGCAAATGATAAAATCTAAACATTACGGCGGCTGTGGTGTGGGTAAAATGAAAAGCGCAGTTGGCAATCTGATCTCTCCTTACTGCCACAGTAAAAGTCGATTGCACAGCGGGTTCCTGCCTCTGATACGTTGACTCGCAACATAATGATTTGAGGCTTTGCATTGGCTTTTGCGATGTCCCGTGCCTCTTGTTTTCTCTCCACACAAAGTGTTATCTCTCCCATTGCACACACACATGCCCCGGTCGCTTCCGAGAGCACAGACAGTGTTGGTTCCAACTGATAAAAAAATAAAATAAACACAACTGAAGCTATGTAAAGCGCTTTGAGTGCGAGAAATGCGCTGTATATATATTAAATATAGCCTATTATTATTATTAAGCTGAATGGGGAAAAAACCCCGTCTTATATTCGGACCAATACGGTACAAACAAGTTGGCTTAATAAATATAGACCTATAATTAGGCCTAAAAAAAGGGGTGGAGCAATTATATCGCATACCGCACGGTTTAGCCACCCTGACTCACCGCACGGGGTATTCCTTCATCGCGACAGCCCTAGCCACGGCCAGAGCCGTTCAACAGCTCTGACCTACTTTATAGACTGTATATACTCTGACTGCAGCTATCGCCGTCGCTTAAACGCCCGCCTCCCAAGTAAGGGTGCTGTCAGCAGTGGAAACACAAGTCAGCTCTAGGGTTTCCGTATCAAACCATCGCGTTCCGGACCGAACTGTCCCGCTCAGTGGAAACGAGGCATTACAGTCTTGTCATTAGGATAACTTTCAACACAAAGAGCAACATTTTAAAAAATGCCTGACAAGCTACCAGAGCAAACAATAATAAAAAAGAATCAACACATGAGGAGCTGACAGAGGCATATTTTTGTTGAGCGTTGTCAGATTTTACGAGTTCCAATCAAAATTGGGATCTTTACCAAATGATCCCTCACACCATTCCCTCATAGTAGTTTTATGCGCTGTGGCTGACTCGTTGTAACCCTTCATTTTCTCCAGTGGAGGACATCAAGACAAAGTTCAGGAACCTGCGCACCATCTTCCAGCGCGAACACAAGGCGGCCAGCTCCAACAAGACGTGCGGCTCCGAGGACTTTTACCTCCCCAAGTGGAAACACTTCCGAGAGCTCATGTTCCTGTGCGACTCCTGCGACGAGGAGGACCAGCCTCCACCCCGAGACCTTCACTTCCAGCGGGCACAGGAGTCCAGCCAGACCCTGCCCTCCTCCCTGCAGTACACCCAGACGGACACCAAACTCACCGTAACATCCCCTCCCTCACCCACTCCCCCAGACTCACGGCCCTCCTCGTCCTCCTCGTCCTCCTCGCACACTGACAGCAGGTTGTCAGGGTGTAAGCGCACTAGCCGCCGCCCTAGGCCCCACACTAACCATATGCTAGACTTGATGAGGACGTTTTGTCAAAGCCAGACCCTGTCACCGCATTCGGGCTTCTTAAAGTACGTAGAGGAATGTCTGAACGAAACGCCTCCGGACAAGGTGAAGAAACTGAAGAAGAAGATCATTGACACCATCCACAGCGTGTCGGAGGAGGAGCTTTAGTGTCGCACAGTTTGAGGATTTTTTAAGGTCACATATTATGCTCATTTTCAGTGCCATTGCTGAAACTCTGATTTTCAGCCTCTGTCTGAAACAATTCGTATAAGAGCCTGTCTCTTTAAGCCCCGCCTTCCAAAAAGCCCAGTCTGCTTTAATTGGCTTTGGGGTATCTGGGAGTGTAGTTTATCACAGGTGGAGGTAGTGTTAAGCTAGGATGGTAATGAGGGGGCGTGGTTTCAGCTTGACAACTCAGACAAATCTGACTGGGGGTTTGAACGCAGGTTTTCTAAAAAATGGAGGTGGAGAAAAAGAGTGTGGTTCATTCTTTGGGAGTGTTACACTGGGGAACCATATTAATGTTGAAAAACCATGATAAAAGTGAATTTTGGACAATAGGTGACCTTTTAAAGGATATGATAAGATTACTAATGCCCAGCAATGTGTGCCAAATGAGAAGGACTTGTGCAATCGCCACATTAAAGAGAGCATCATCACAACGCTCAATGTAACTTCAAAGGAGCCTGGGATGGCCAAAAAAATCTATCTTCTGTTTTAGTTCCCAGAACAGGTAAAAGGCCACGTTTAAATCACAAAACAGTCTTTGCAGGATGATTTTCTACAATCGTTATCAAAGATTTAGAGAAATATGTTCTGAATCAGACAGAAATTACCAAAATATCTCTTTAATGTGCCTGTAGATGGATTTAATGTATTTTTTTTATAATTGTATTAATCCTCTCATGTGCTTAATGTGCCTTTTTTTTCATCTCATTGTAACAGTGACACTATGCTTGATCATAATAATTCATCCAATTTTGACAGACTTTGTTTTGAATGGTGGAGTTTTCAAACAAAGGTTGTGTACCCATTCACTGTTTCTCAGCAAAAAGGCATTATGTGTATCATTGAACTCTGCCAACCCTCAATGATGGTAGTGATGGGTATCATCCATGTGCATGTCCATCCTCGTGTGCATGCACAAGATAATGCTGGGAGCCACTCATAGACAAAAACATGCAATAACACTTGTAGAGGTCAAAGGTCAGGGTTTGGCAAACAAAAATGCCATTCTGGGCTGACATACATCTTTGTATGGGTTCTGCTTTTATTTGTAAAACCACAACTGACAGCTGTTACTAAAAGACAATAGGTTGAAGTTATTGTGAAAGCACAGCATCATTTTAAACAAGGAACGATAGAGAGAAATGTCAATCTCAGCTTCATATCCCTGCCCTTTAAGAGCCTTTTTTTATCCCATTGTGATGATATTCATTCCAAAATGACTAACCCTCCATATAAAATGAGAGCTTATATACATTTGTATTTGTTTAAAGATTGTTTCTTTTACGGTGGAAGTTATAGTGAAATGGCATTTTGGAATGAATCTCCTCATCACGTCAACTTGGAGAAGCTGTGTGTGTTTGTGTTTTTATTTAATGTTCAAATCTCACTAAGAAACCTGAACATATTGAGTGTTTTATGCAGAAACATTTTGTCCAGAGGCATTTAGACGAATGTTGGATGTGTCACGTCCCTCTTTAATTTATATTAGCTTTAGCACTCATAGGGAAAGATCTACGTAATTATTTAATAAATAAAAAAAGATCTTATGGGCAATTATAACATGAACGTTTACTGTAACTTCTTCTAGATATAAGTCTGAAAAGTTACATTTAGCTCTTCTTGACTGGTCAACTTGTTTTGTTGTCATTAGATATGTAAAAAAAATATATAGAAGTTGTATAATGTTTATAGAAAATTGTCACCTTTTAAAAAGAAAATATCTATGCATGTAAAGACTTTTAATGTTTAAAATGTACATTCTTTAAGTGTTCAACTTCAAAATCTTTGGAAGCAATAATAGTTCTTTATTAGCTCCAGATATGAGTGACTGTGTTATATATATACTGTATATATAAGTGAACATGTTTATACAGTTTCTTTATAAGAATGCATTTAATTTAATTTAACCCTTATTTATACTCGAGAGATCAATTGAGGGGTGACCCTCATGATGTATATCCTTCTCTGTTTGTTGTTTGCACAACTGTTTAAATTTGACTCAGTGCCTTATCAGAATCACAGTAACTGTATTTCCAGTAAATGTGCAGGAATTGGTTTTACACCTTTGGACTCTATATGTATATTATTACATTATATGTAAATGTGTAAAATAAAAGAACAAGCAGGCGGTCCGTTATGCTGATTTTTGTTTATTCTATCTAAGACTTAAATTGGTGATTTCTTTATAATAGCATCATCAACATTCACTACTTTCGTCAGGGTTTACTATCTGATATTACTGAATATGTCATTTTAAAGTAATAATTCAAAATGTAACTAGGTTGCTGAACTATCACTCCATTGACTTTTCCTTCTGAGAAAATAAAATCCAGTATATAATATGTTCTACCTGCAATCATGTGTTGAAGTTTCGACATGTAAAATGTGTTGCCTTTATCTTTCCACCAGATGGCGTCCTCTGATTACATACTCGTTACTATTCTGTCTCTTTCTAAAAGAAAAGCTGCTTTTAACAGCAATCACAGTGATTGATTTCCCCTTCAATATGCTTCTTATGGAGCTTATGAAAATATTACAGAGTAGTCATAGAATGTAAGACCTCTATAACTGTTCATGAAAACTAAATGCGATGTATTAATATATTCCTATAAATTGTTCCTTTGCTATTATCTTGTTCTTTCGTTTATTGTACTCAAATGAATTGTCTTTCCCACTATGCTTTGGCTATATCTTTCACATACAACATTCATGCCAATAAAGCGATTCAAATTGACAATGTCTGTATGGAGACACAGCTGAAAAGAACAGACAGAATGCTGAGTCTTCTTGTGTGTTTGATGTAAATCCATTGGACTGAGCTTGAGGCAGTAAACCCTAAACCTCACCGTTGCTGACATGTCTTTGTGTGTCACCTGAACCTTTTTTCATCCAGAAACTGCTCTCCTCTCTACTCTTTTTAAAGGCCTGTGACCTTTGACCCCTGCTAGTTGATACACTTGATGACACTGCTGCTTCACAGAGCTGCTTTTAAATGGTCTGCAGGATCAAAAAAACAACAACCCGTTTACACTTTCTCAAAGGTTGGCTGCCGTAGCTAGCCTGTTTACAGAGCATAGGCTGTGTGTACACACACTACAGATAGGTAGCGGAGCATGAGGAGATATTATTCACTGTTTTTGACTAAAACGATTTTGACAAGCATTTCCCCAGAATTGCTGACTCCACCTCTAATTAGGGCCTCGCGTAGCCAGTAGCAAGTAGCATGGCTGCCTGCGCCTACTTAAAGACCTACTTCACCGGTGGAAATATGAAGGTGTATTGAACTCTGAGATCCTATGTAGTATAAATGTGCAAAAATATTAGAAATCGTATCATCCTAGCCTGAGAAAAGGCAGAAAGAGTGTTAAATGGTGCTCATCGTTTAACCCTACATTTCTGGGGAAATATAGGGTTAGGATTAACAGGACAGCTGGGCCAAGGGAAGACTGAGGAAAGACTGAGGGAAGAAAAACCTCATTCATTATATTATAATAGCGATTTTATAATGATAGAACGCCGGCTCCGTATGGGTGACGTATTCCTTTAAGTCCAACATCAAGAATGCATTTCAGGAGAGACTCTCCTAAAGTGTATTCCATTTTCCCCATTTGTACTGTGGATTGATTAAGATTGATGGACGAGCCTTTGTCCAAACCTGTTCCATTGAAGCACACTGAGGGTTTGGGTTTAGGCTGATGATGGAACTGATCACAGAACAGCCCAGTGTAAACTCTGGTTGTCAAGTGTTGTTAAGCGTGTAAATGATTTGATCCAGCAGGCGCTTTAATGTGCTTCTCCCACAGTAATCTGGATCCAGTGTGAAGGAGGACACACTGTTGTGGAGGATTGGATTACAACTCATCAGTACGCACACACACACACACACACACACACACACACACACACACACACACACACACACTCACACACACACACACACACACACACGCACACACACACACACACACACACACACACACACACACACACACAAAATCCCTGTTTCCCTTTTTTCTAATAATCCCCCTCTATAAAAGTTAGACTTCCCCTCCCTTTTCCTTACTTTTTCTTCTTTTCTTGCTTCATTTGTTCTTCCACCTTTTCTTCTTCTTCCTTTCCTTTTGTTTTCGCACTTTTTTTATTCTTTAATCATTCCTTCCTTTATTAAAGCCTATATATATAATTTACAAAAATATTGCATAGCCTATTTGATATGAACACATAGCTTGTATTTTGTAAGACATAGATAATGGGTTAATTAAAACTATAGTTAGCCTAAAGCTATAGTGCGTAACTTCTGTTGCCCCCATGAGGAATTCTGAGTAATTACAACAATACTCTCTGCGCATCAACCTTCGCTGATGGCGCATAGATTTTATACCTTCTGCTGTACGTCACGTTCTTTCTTACCAGTAGAATTAACAACTGAAACATTTCTTGGGCTCTATCCTGTACCAGTTTCAGAGGGGGCGACACCAGTTTGTAAAACGCTGCCATACTGAGAAATACAGAGAGAGTTTTGTGGAGCTGACTAACATTCATTTATATGAAAAAGTTACGCACCATAGCTTTAATTAAGCTTAAGTAAATAATTATTGTGAGATGTATGTATTCATTAATTTATTAATAATGACTTGGCATTGCTCTTTCTATTTGTGTAATATTTTCTGTATGACATTTTTGCCTACATTTTACACATTCGAAATAAATTCAATCAAAAATGATTTCCTTCTTAACTTCCCTCATTCAATCCATCTTTCCAAACTCCCTCATCGTTCTTCCTTTCATTTCTTTCTAACTTCCCTCATACTTTTTGCCTTGCCTATACTTCTCCCTCTCCTCTTATGCCCCCCAACTCCCTCGTCTCTCTCTCTCTCTCTCCCTCTCTCTCTTTTCTTTTCGCGCAGTGAGTCGCAGTAAATCCCATTGTGATGCTAAACTGATTTTCGGAAGAGAGATAGAAAGAGAGAGAGAGAGACAGTCAGTGAGGGAGGGAGAGAGAGAGAGAGAGAGAGAGAAGAGGTTTGGGTTTCTTTTTAGAACAGGTTAGATCTGATCTGATCTGACCTTGGTTCATTTTGGAAGTTTTACCCTTTCACGTGAACTTTTTGTAACCTTGTCCCCGGACAACGGTGGATAGTTTGGGGCCGTTTTTGTGATTGTCTGCCAGGGAGGATCGGCCGCCCTCTGCGCGTCTGGAATGCACTTCGCAGGAAGCGCAGCTCGGTGCTGCTGCTGCTCGGACACCTCTCTCTCTTTCCTTCTTTTCCTCGCAGTTCCAAATGAATGGAGAGAAATGCGCTGGTGAAGGACGGATCGTTTTTTTTCTCTTCTTCAGGGGCTGAGGACCGAGGAGCCCGCCCCGCAGTGACTGCTCTGTAAGTCCCGGGCATGGAGAGCTTTAACCGGGCGGGGCTCCAGCAGCAGCAGGCGGTTGCCGGTGGTTGTGGTGGTGGTGGTGGAGGAGGAGGAGGCGGCGGCTGGGTGCTGGTGGAGGCCCGGCTACAGGGAGGCGCGCCGTGGGGCTTCACTCTGCAGGGCGGCCTGGAGCACGGACAACCGCTCATCATCTCCAAGGTACGACGAGGCACCAAGCATTACTGTGTTAGGCTACTTTACTGTCATTCTATCACCTGGCTGTCAACAATGGACCTATTATAAGAGGTGTCAACATGTCATGAAACTATAGGCTATCATTTTACAATCAACCAGTCAAACTTTTTATTAGCAGTTTTTATAGCCTACTCAGCAAAGGTAACACAAAGTGCTTTACAGAATATCAAGAAAAGGAATCTCGAATGTGTACAGAGAAAATATGATATGCCTATATAGTTAACAAAATTAACATTATGGGTCAACTATCAATTTTATTTGATTGTATTAATCTACATGCCTTGTTTCATTAATCACACCAACCTCCTCTTTTTACATTCCCGTATCATAAAGTTCAATGACCTGGTTGAATATCAAGTTGCACAAATCATGTTCAAAGCTAGAAATAAACTGCTACCAGGTAACATTCAAAAACTTTTTTTTGACCGAGAAGGGGTTACAATTTGAGGCAACAGTTAAACTTTAAGACACTGGCTGTACGCATGACTTTAAAATGTCATTGCATCTCAATTGGGGGTGTGAAACTGTGGAATGGGATGAGCATGGAGCTAAAGCAATGTCCAAACATGATCCAGTTTAAAAAAAGGTTCAAAGCAATGATTTTCAAAAGGTACAGGGATGAGGGTGTGAAGTAAGAAGGAAATTATAATTATATGGATATATTTACTGATTGTATAGATATGTATGTAGATATGGATATATTGATTGTTTATAAATATAAATATAGATATATGCATGATATAAATATATAAAATATAAAAAATTCATAGTATATTAAGTAGTATGTATGTATGTATTGTTCGTAAATGGCAAATATAATATAGTATCGCCAATTGTACAGAGAGTATATGGATTAAGAGAAGCGAATATAATAAATATTTTTATTTTTTTAATTTAATAAATATTTTTATTTTTTATTTTTTCACTATGGAAAAGGGGTAGGATTAAATAAGTGTATACTTCTTCCTGCTCCTTTTCAGGCATATCTCAGAAATACAGATCATTTGTTTTCTTTTTTTGTGAAAACATAATTTGTTTATTGTATTTCCATGCTTTTCATTTTGTTTTGTATGTTTGATATGTCTGAAATAAATTGAATCAAATCATATCAAAACAAAATTTGATAAAGAATATAAAATGTCAGTGATGTAGGCCTACTGAAAGTATGTATTATGCAAAATTAGAATTATGCACAATGGAAAAGCTTCACCCTCCAATACAAATAAAAGCCAATGTTCAAAATCGAAGCAACAGATGCAGAGAAACATGTCTTTGAGATATGGGTCAAGCTCCAGAAACGGTTGAACTACATTTCCCATAATTCAATCAACAGCATCATTTCATTCGACCCTCTCGACCTGGTTATTTAACCCCCGTTTTTCCAGACTTCATGCCCACAGTTTTGTTATGTAGGCTATAGTCTCCAAACTTGAGCTGAATGGACCCTGATGATGCCACCAGGGTGAGGTCATGTTTTGAGACCTTATAAAGCTCTCCTCGAAGCATTAGAATATACAGTGGCTTTATGTGGTCAATTTAACCAACATTTAGTACTATAAATGAGTCACCAATTTAGAAATGATACTTTCAGTTCAAACTAGCATTCCGTTGGTGGATAAAAGGCTGCACTTGTCCAGTTATGGTAATACTGACACACTGCTTGTAAGTCATAATCTAATGGTTTATCAAAGACTCTCATTTTGATAGAATTTGACTGTGTCTTGCAGACACAGTCAAATTCTATCCTGTCATTTCAAACTTCAAAATGACACAAATAGAGATTTACTTCCTCAAAAATACAAACTGTGTCAGTTAATGTCAGTCTGCCTGCAACATTGTTTTGTTCCCCCCTTACCTTAAAGGTGCACTATGTAACTTTGGGTGTGTCAGAGAAGTGACATTTTTTTCTAAGGTAGATTCTCATAACTTCATAAACAATCTTTCTTCACAGGAAAATGTGATCCCTGGAACACTGTTTTTTTAAAAAGCTTTCTGAAAAGTTACTGTTTCAGTGTTGTTGTTTACAGCAGCAGGGACCACAGTTTGGTTGACAAAAATATTATAGTCTTACGTTTGGTTCGAGGTGCCTCAAAATGATTTTGTTTTGATGTAAGATGTTAAAATTATTCAATACTGTATGACATGTAGAGAAAATATGTTTTGTAAAATAACTGCAGACTCATAAATCCCTCCTCCCCTGAAACTGCATAGTGCACCTTTAACCTGCCCCAGAAAAACACTGACATGCAGAGTATTTCATTTTGTGGTGAATGTTGATTTGTCATGCTTAGTAAAGCTGCTCTACATTCTGACTATAATAAAATAACAACTAATTATTCCCTATCTGGCCTTTCAGCCATCATGGCCTCATTGAATTAATATGCAAAACAGCATGGCTAGTGCGAGTGTGTGTGTGTGTGTGTGTGTGTGTGTGTGTGTGTGTGTGTGTGTGTGTGTGCGCGCGCGTGTGTGCGTGTAAGGTTATTCTGGGACGAAGGCCAAAACGACTGTAAAATAGGACAAGAATGTGAATTATGTGTTTTCCTGGAGAACACTCATGCATTTATTTTTGCACTGTTCTTAGATCAGTGTTAGCACTGTTCTCCCTGACCCAACGACTGCCCAATGTCTGACTGACTGTCGGGCTTGGCACTGGCTCTATTCTCTCTTTACTTCCTCTCGCTTTCATTCTTCGTCTCTTTCTGTGTGTTTGTCTAACACCTCCGGCTCATGTGTACCCTATCCACACAAAGGCGGCTACATCTGAAAAAACAGTCCAAATGATATGCGTCTGTCCACACTAGATTGCCGGTTCATTTTTTGGGGAACTTTTAAACTGAGATTTAACAAAAGAAACACAAGATACAGTATGATAATTTTATTTTTTATGGTAGCAATATATTGAGCTACAGTATCTGACAGTATGTAAAGTAGTTTGAATCAGCCTATACCCTTCCCCAAAGCTGTCATTTAAAATGCTCTTTGTGTGTTATTGCTTCACTCATAATATTCAAATAATGAAATATACACTCACTGGCTACTTTATAAGTTACACCTGTTCAATTGCTTAAAAAACAATTAGCTAATCAGCCAATCACATGGCAGCAACTCAATGCATTTAGGCATGTAGACGTGGTCAAGACAACGTGCTGAAGTTCAAACCGCGAGAATCAGAATGGGGAAGAAAGGGGGTTTAGGTGACTTTGAACGAGGCATGGTTGATGGTGCATGGCAGTGTGGATCCAGGCTTTCATGTTGTTTACGCCAAATACTGACCCTACCATCTGAACTTCGCAACTGAAATCGAGACTCATCAGACCAGGCAAGATTTTTCCAATCTTCTATTGTCCAATTTTGGTGAGCCTGTGTGAATTGTAGCCTCAGTTTCCTGTTCTTAGCTGACAGGAGTGGCACCCGGTGGGGTCTTCTGTTGCTGTAGCCCATCTGCTTCAAGGCTGGACTTGTTGTGCGTTCAGAGATGGTTTTCTGCAGAGTATGATTAATACCATTGATGACATCATAGGGATGACATCAGGGTGATGTGGTCTTCGGTATGGGGTGTTCAAACTGGGGGTGTGGTTTGAAATAAGTTGGTCTTTAGGTAAGGGTCTATATCAAAGATACACACATAATAGGGGAGCACTATGGGAAATGTACGATTCTAGACGAGTTGGAGCTTGAACCATACTATATACATACTGTACATACAGTACATCTTGGCCTCCGTTGCTTCAATTTTGATCATTATTTTTTTTAATTGGTCTCTTCTGAGTCCACCAATTTTATAGTGGAGTACAACATTTACTAACTGCTTTTAAATCCCTATCTTAATATTGACCCATACTAGGGACTAAAAGTCAGTTTTCTTTTGTGGACTTTGCCTTTATTAGATATTAACAGTGTTTGTGACGGACCATAAACCAGAGGGGAATGACATCAGCAAAACTCCCTGGCCATGTGGTATTTGTCTTAACCGGTCGGCCACACACAGCAGCACGCCACTGCCGTTTTGAATCGTGCAGGTTTGACTCAAGTTGTTGTTGGACCTATTAAAACTCTAAACATCCTTCGAATGAAACAGAAGGAGAAAACAATCCTTGGCTATAGTTCCCTGCCACCTTCAAAACCCTAACGGAAAATGAAGCAGATACAGTATATCGCTTCATTTTCAGTTCTCACAAGCCAACAGGGGTTAAGAACGAACAACTGCATTATTCAAGGGCCAGCAAATCCTTTTTCCTCGGCCGAGACCCTCCCCATTGCTGTCTGAGGATATTTGCCCAAATCACTCACGTCTTTATTGATTAGATGAGGTATGTTGTTTCAGTCACAGTATGCAACAGGCTGAGCCGCTCTGTTTGGGATATTTCCATGTGCTGGATAATGAATTTCAGCTGGAATACCAAAGCCAGTG
Organism: Hyperoplus immaculatus; assembly: GCA_949357725.1. Lineage (NCBI taxonomy): Eukaryota > Metazoa > Chordata > Actinopteri > Uranoscopiformes > Ammodytidae > Hyperoplus > Hyperoplus immaculatus. Next base: position 6,410,906 of record OX442365.1, on the reverse strand, counting down.
ACACATACACACACACACACACACACAATAACACACAAACACTCTACACGCACATACTCGCAGAATTACTGAGTGATTCCGCGAGCCCTTATTTGGGTATACTTATTTCTTTAAAAGGCAAACCGTGCAGGCATTTGCACTGTTCTACAAAAGCTGAGGAATGGCTAACGTTTTAACACACTGTTTTTCTTTCGTAGCTCTGAGCCAGGATGTTCCATTTCCTAAAATCAGGGACAACTCAAACTGGTTTTTATTTTTGTTGTGTGTCTGTCCCATTCATGTCTCACGATGTACATAGATTTTGAAATCCCATCTTTTTTTTGTCATTGGCATGGGATTTCCCCATATTTGGATTTGCCTGAAATGTCATTGTGTTTTCTGTAATCTGTTTAGTTGGATCCACTCTGGGCCACCATACAAAGTTGGTTCATTTTAAATCAGCATATATACATGTACATGAGAATGAACTCTTATGTTTGGGGGACCTTACGAATGCTAGCGCTGCAGTGTGCGGGGCCTCAAGACATTAGGTTTTAAAAAGTAACACATGTTGAAATTCACGGGAGGGTCAGACACACCCTGCGAGAGAGAGATTCTTGGCAGTTGTCTTAACATTGGAATAGTCCCAGAGGGGCTGGGGGGGTTATTGTTCCACAACCTTTTGTCAATCACAGGAAAGAATGTGAAAAACAACTACCACATAAAGGGCCCTTTTACTGGTGTTAGTTACTGTATGTCTACCCCTCATGGCCGAATGCCACCTTTGATATGGTTTCAAGTCTAGAGTTTGAGTTCACAGGTCGGATTCAGATTTACCTTTGTCAGTCATTTTAACCTTACCAGTTATTTTAAACTACACAATCTTCATTTTGGGTAAAAAGCCACGGCGGGCATTTGTGGGAAATGAACTACAGTAGCCTAAAATAGAAATCAATGCCTTTCAGTCAAGGTTAAAGTGTGTAAGGGGGGGGGGGGTCCCATTCTTTTCAATATAGTCTGAGTTTTCTTGGTGCTGCATCTAGTGGCCGTGACAGAAACTGTGTCTTGTTGCTTTTCCATTCCACATTTTTGAATGGTACAGTTGGCGATTCTGGACAATGCTTGTTGTCAAAATCACTTTTTGGCAAGATCAGTGAATATCTCTTCTCATGATTGCTACCTGTCCATACTGTGTATGCGCTGTGTATGCAGCCTAGTAGGCTCTGTCAATGAGTATGTAAACAAAGTGGCTCGGAACGACCCACCATAGCTATCGCTATAGGCTAAGCTAACCTTATCTGATCAGGGGGCTTTGCATTCACAGCTGCTATTGGTAAGAAAGTCAATTCAGTAAAACATTCATGTAGTCTTTCCCTTATCTTCATGATTTAAAACATGCTAGTGCTATTGTATTCAACTTTCCATGGTTGAACAATAGAACCACCATTTGGACATGCAGCTTCTTCGCATACATTGCAAACAAAAGTAGGTCTATTTACAGTTATGCTTTAACCTAAAGTCACTTCTGCAGTGACACAAGTGAGCTCACACTCACTGTTCTGAGGCACACCTAGTTTTTGGTCTCAGCTGATCTGCCTGACCTCAGAGTGAACACTGCAGAAGAATCAAAGCCCTCACAGGAAAACATGTTGTATGTCATAATAAATTCATTTTACAAAATGCAGAAAACATCCACCAATCCAGACTTAGCTGCTGACGTTCGTGCAGAGATATTTTGACGACCAACAACTCAGGATTTGATTGAGCTTATCTCACAGAGAACAAGAACATAAGACTATGTGACCTTAAAGAGAGCCAGCACACACACACACGCACATGCACACACACGCACATGCACACGCACACACACACACACACACACACACACAGATAAGACCTCAGCACGGGCGTACGTTCTCATAATACTGCACACAGACACTGACAGGCTGTTAAGAGGCATCATTGTCAGTGCCGATAACGCAGTGGGGACATGCTGATGCATACCGTGTGTGTGTGTGTGTGTGTGTGTGTGTGTGTGTGTGTGTGTGTGTGTGTGTGTGTGCATCATCGTCACTTTAAAACTGTGTAAATGACCTGGTGTCTTGGTAGAGCTGGAGATGAATACATACAAATCGTTGACCACTGCAGTGCACCATTGTACTAGGCCATGTTCTGACATGTTTGTATTTGTATTTGTGTGTGTGTGTGTGTACAGGTGGAGGAGGGCGGTAAGGCAGACTGTTTGGAGCAGCCTCTGCTAGTGGGGGATGAGATCCTGTCCATCAATGAAGTGGATCTGACTGGATTCAGACAGGAGGCCATCGCTCTGGTCAAGGGATCCTACAAGACTCTGCAGCTCACCGTCCGCAGGTAAAGACATTGGCTGCGTTCCAATCCCCATACTATCTACTATTGAGTATGGTAGAAAAAAGAGTTAGGATGGCCCAATGCTTGTTGCCATATTTAGTATGGTTAGAAATACCCGGATGTCTTCTACATCGGGCCGAGATTTTAAGTGTTGAAAACAGCATCCTATTTGGGCGATTCTGACCCACAATCCAGTGCGCAATGTTATGATGAAACAAATAAGAAATAGGACGTCCCAGGTGTATGACTACTGCATCCTAACTAGATTATTTTTATGGTCACATAGTATGTAGTATAGAAAAAAAGAAAGAGTATGAGATTTGGAACGCAGGGACTGTGTTGGATGTCTGCATTGGGTGTAAAACTGAGACCCAAACACAGTATGTTAGCACGGCTAGAAGACACCACTCAAGTCAATCTCACTCTAATTGAAGACCCAATACAAACCTGACGCCATGAGTTTGTTTCATTCTATCCAGACAGAGATATAGACTAATGATGACTCACTAATACACACATAAGACTTTCCACAATACAATCAAGGTTTTCATCCATTGACTGTCTTTCAAATGGAACTGATCAATCCTCGAGTCCATACAATGTAAAATGTCGGGAACAAGGACAAATCTCCACAGGTTCCCAGAGGAAAAAGTTTTGTCTCACACTACAGTACAGTAGAATTATATGTTCACTCTTACTCACTTCAATAAATACAAATTTAGCAGGAATACTGTAATATCAGAGTGGCAATGAGCTTTTATAGGGTTTAAAACTGCTCTATGCTAATGTTGAATGCAGTACTGTACTGTAAGATGAGGTTATCAAGTTTCCATTGTTTTCAAGTGTGTGTTTATGCACAAAGAGCCCATGTGAATAAGCGATATGGAGGACATAAGAAAAAGAAGCTCCTTCCTTTACTTCCTCCCAGTCAGCTGTGTGTAATCTATGACCGCTCCGGATTCTGCTTGACATCCTGGTTCATAGTCCAAATCAGAGCGCACACACACACACACACACACACACACACACACACACACACACACACACACACACACAGACACACACACACACACACAGGACAATACTCTATATTACCTTCCATCTGTGATCGGCATAGCTGATTATCACATGCATGACATCATAAAATAGAGAGTAAAAGTGAACTCAAATTCCATGAACCTCTTCCATTACATACCAGTGACTAGTAAACCAGCTAGCTAGCTAGCTAGAGCTAGCTAGAGCAGAGTGTTATATATATCTCTCCATCACTGCAGTACATTTCCTTGACTGTTGGACACTTACTGTCTGTAGCTGTGGTTCCTACTCCCAAACACTGTGTGAAGTGCTAGCTAATTAGCTGATTACACACGCATTACTACTGATGATCAGATTTTGAATGTAATTTGAACAACTGATCAGATGATGTTGGAGTGGATCTGTAGCAGTCTTTGTCAGGGGGAGGGAGGGAGGGACACATACTGGTAGATAAACACTTTTTTTTATTAATTTTTTAACTTGATGTCAGCTTAATTTCCCAAATTCTCACTCACATACTGTTCCCTCTGTAGCTGCAAAGCTCTGAAAACCTCTCCATCATGGATCTCAAAATACTCTGTGCCTTGTTTGTTTTGGTATAAGACTACTTGAATAGTTGGCATAGATCAGTAGGGGGTCGTTTACCGCCAGAACTCTTTACCAGTGGTTCAGTTTGATGTGTTAGCTCATCCATAAGGTTTATGCTCCCTCCTGTCTGTCAAGTACTACAACAATCATGGCTGGCTGATATTGGTGGAAACAATCATTGTACAGGTTTCAGATAGTCTTTAGGATTCCACCAAGATAGCAACTATATTTCGGACTCAGTAATAAGCTTACAAGTGAAATATATCATGAGAAACAGTTCTGTGTTTTGTTTAATGACTTTAAACATGAGTAAACTTAAAGACCTACTTCACCGGTTGGAATATGAAGTTGGAATATGTATTGAACTCGGAGATCCATTGTAGTATAAATGTGCAATTTTTTTTAAAATCGGATCATCTTAGCCTGAGAAAAGGCAGAAAGAGTGTTTTATGGTCTCACTGTCTAACCCTACATTGTCCTTCTTGTGACATCACAGTAAGGGTCAGGATTAACAGGACAGCTGGGCCAAGGGAAGACTGAGGGAAGACTGAGGAAAGAAAAACCTCATTCATTATATTATGATAGTGATTTTATAATGATAGAACGCTGGTTCTGTATGGGTGAAGTATTCCTTTAAATGCTTGTGATGGTAAGTTAATCTACCACTTTGTTGATAATAGTGCTAGTAAGCCAGTCATTATTCTCCCCTGCCTATGTAAGGAAATGTAAAGTTGTTAGCAGTAGTTTCAGTTTCACTTAATACTTGGTTGAGTCACATTTCTGCAAATAGGGTGGAAGGATATAGTGTTCACAGCAGTATGGTGATGTTAGCCACACTGATGTTGGCTCCTCTTCTCTCAGCCAGTTTAGATAGCATTTTAATCAGGTGTTACCTCAAGGGGAGCGTATCAATGTTCCCAGGGCTCAATGTCCCAGGCTCAATGTGATGATATCTCCTGGAAAAAATAGTCCACAATGTCCGGATTTAAAATTGTGTTGCTAAATTCCTAGTAGGGAATAGGAGTTAAAAGGCATACTATTTAAATACACATTGATACAGTATATAGTGGATTTTTCCTCCTTCTGCATAACATCACTCAACTGGCTGGTATAGAGATGAGTCAATCAGAGGGAAAGTTCACACACTGTATTTTGTCCACAAAACCAAATATGACATCAATAAAACATCCCATTTGGTGCCATATTAATCTGATAACACTGAGCCTTGGCAACATTGGGATGACCCCAAAACAAGAACAGCAATGGTCAGCTTTACAAGCTAGCTTAAAAGCTAACACAGACTGTTAAATCAACCAGATAGATGGATGAGTGATAATATGATACGTTTCTAGACAGAAAAAGGACAGCAATAAACCCTGCTTGTTGAGATGGACACATTGGATGTTACAAATGTCCAGAGTGAGTAGAATATTGGGAGACAAACGGTGTGTCTTGTCATGCAGCATCTCCTTTTCATATTCCGGGTTGATTCATCATTGCCAGGTGCAAAGCCAGGTGTATGTATTTGGGTTTGGGGTGTGACCGCTGGCAAAGGCTGGCTGTTGCTACTGCGGCCTTTATTAAGTGGAGGACGCGTGAGAGGCATGACACAATACAAGACTTTAAACCCTTAGTCACTGAGACACACACACACACACACACACACACACACACACACACACACACACACACACACACACACACACACACACACACACACACACACACACTGTAGGACAGGTGTAGGAGAACACATGGCATTATGGAAAGGTGTGGCCAGGAGGGGAAGGCATGAGAATGTTTGTTTCATGTAGCCAAACAGAGAGCAGTGGCGTGTGTTTTGGTCTGATCGATCATTCTTGCCGTTATCAGATGGGGAACCGCGAGAATTGGACTGCTCTCAGGTCTGTTGTTATAAAAGAATATAAATTATCTTTAATTCTAGTGTCCTAATAACTATATTTGATTCTGTTGCATTGGGCTTGTACTGAGGCGCGTTTTAAAAGTGGACCTTGGTTTTGCATGTTGTGCCCGTGTGCAGTCAGTGGACTGTGCAGAAAGGTCAAACTTTGCAGTTGCATACCTGAGCCGCACTCACCTTTGGACTGTAGTTTCCTGGTAGTGGACTCACTTTCCCATGAGCACTAGCAGCCAGGAAAGGCCGTGGGACTGTGGAAAGCTCTAGATGATATCATTTTTGTATGCTGATGATTCTCTGAAAACAAAAGGCGTGTGTATTGTACTGTCTCCTAATACACTTACCTACCTGATAATGCTGCTAACGCAACCAGCAGCTTTGTATGAGAGCGCACAAACTAGGGCTGTAGTCACCAGTCTACCAGTGTTCTTGCTTTTTATTCGTTCATTTCCAAGTTTTCTTTATATGATCTCCTCGTCTCTCTCAACATTGACCCACAGAAGGCTCAATATGCTTGGTAGATATGTTAGGACCATCATTTTGAGTTATTTTATTTAGCTTGCTATGTTCCTTTTGTACTTTTATCATAAAGCCAGATATCTTCCAACAAAGTGGTTAATTTTTGCACTGATCAGGAGAGTTGTATGTACTGTAAGCCTTGACGTGCTTAACTGTGTCAGTCACATGACATTGTGTTTATAAGCATGGACTCTGACTTCGTAGCTCTGTAAAGAATGTACAACATGTAAAGTAGACAGTGTTGAGCATGTCCAGCTGTTCTGCCATGAGTTAAGCTCCTCCTTCAAAGAGTCCTCATGAAGCTTCATTTAATTGAAATAATGGCCGTGTGTGTGTGTGTGTGTGTGTGTGTGTGTGGGTGTGTGTGTGTGTGACAGATTTCCTGAGGCTAGCTGGCTTTATAGATGGCTATTTTTGTCTGAGTGTGTTTGCATGTCCTCCATCCTCTGCATCACCTTAACAACAAGTGTGTGTGTGTGTGTGTGTGTGTGTGTGTGTGTGTGTGTGTGTGTGTGTGTGTGTTTTGTCGACACCAAACTCCTCCATACCTGCTGTCCTCCCTCTGATTGGTGCGTTCAGGTGAGCCCTAATTGGCTGAGAGCAGAGAGGTAAAGAGACACAGGGAAAGTCAAGAGAGACAGCAGAGCCACTGACAGTCAGAGAGAGAGAGATAGAGAGATAAGCATGCCATTGGTGTTATTACAAAAGGCTGAAAACAAATGGAGGAGCTGCCCATCAGAGATGTAAGTTTGCAAGTGTGTGTGTGTGTGTGTGTGTGTGTGTGTGCGTGTGTGTGTGTGTGTGTGTTTGTTTTTAGTGTGTTTAAAACTTTACTACATATTTACTATATAAAGAAAGTGATGTGATGTATCAGAATACATTTTTATTTTATTTTTATTTTCACATTGTTCAATTTAACATCTGAACTGCTTCCGACCCACTAAGTATGTTGTTATTGCTGATAGAAATGATGGAATTACACTATACACTATACACACACACACACACACACACACACACACACACAAACACAAACACACACACACACACACACACACGCACACGCACACACACACACACAATACTTATACATTCAGAGCTATGAGATAACAACACAGTTGGTGAGTCCCTTGGAAAGTTTCTGACTTTCCCATCCTATTGTGAGCTATGGAAAAAATGAGACAACGCTTAACCACGACTTCACTTCTGGCTCAAGCAGGTCTTGCCCGTTTCAGGGTGTTGGGCTTGGCTGAATTGAAACGTCTTTTGGCAGCGACCTGTAGGAATGCAGTTTGTTATTGTCATTAACATAGGCCAAATATTTCTCCTTCATTACTTATGAAAGGTTTATATGCATGCTGTTGACATATAGGACAAAACGCTTCCTTTGAGGTGTGTACATCTCTTCTACACCTGCTGCCTGTCAGACCTGTATCGATACATCGCAGCTGAACCTATCCAACTGAGATTACAATGTATTTGAGCTGAAATGTGAGTATATATATTTAGCTGTTTTGGCTTTTGTGCTAATTTAATTGTTAATATGAAGACAAGTAGTTACTGTAATTTGATTGGAGGAATATCTGTGTGGGCGGGGAACAAAAATACTTTGTAATATCACATGACTTCCAACAGCCTCCACATTCATTCAAGCTTGCGGGACTAACATTGTAAGCCTTAGGCCCTGTTAAATCAATGGGAAAAATGAGGGCTGCTCAGTTCACAGAGCTTATGTCCTGTGAGTTCCAATGGTCTGCTCATTTGTCAACACCACAACTTTGTATAATGTAGGACACACACAGTACAGAGTGTAAAGCAGCTGCCATTGACTTCTGTTGAAATAATATGAACAGAAAATGGTAGGGAATGAGTGCTAAAGTTATAGCTTGCTAGCTTCCACTTTCCGAACATACACAATGGGTCCTCCCAAAATGTTGTAAATGAACGGGTGTTGCTAACGAGGCATAGGCAATGTGGACTTTACCAAGCTATTCAAGGCTATGACATGCTCCAGTTAGTACTAAACTGGCCCATATTATTGTCCGCTTGATCTGGACAGTTACATTTTAAGGGGGAGGATTATGTGCTGTAACTATTTCTTGGCAAAGTAACAGATGGGTGCAGTGACTCTGCCTGGAGGTTTTTTGTCACCCTGAGGTCTCCAGGCAACCAGCAGAGGCACTGTATAGAAGCACTGGGCGGATGGATACTCTGTGGTTGTTTGTCAAGAAATAGTTCCAGCATTAAAAGCCCCACATTAACTTTCCGTAGGGGTTAAACAAATGAGACAGAATGTGTTAAGTAGCTGATAGTAGCTGTCATAAGAAGCAATCTGTCCTCTGTTATTTCTGTTTGGGTGTGATCAAAGCAGAGAACAGCTTTGAATGTGGCGAGCACATGAAGCCTGACTGAATTCTTTGTTATTGTTTTTTTTTCTTTCACAAATGAACTTCCGTATTGCGGTGTGTGTGTGTGTGTGTGTTTCCTGTGGAGCATGTGTGTAGCGTGTGGGGTTTTGATACCTGACACTTGCTGCTTTACTCATTTGAGGTAAGATTAGCACTGCACACTTGTGCTCTGAGTGTGTGTGTGTGTGTGTTTCCATTACCTATAGTACTCCTTGCTTAAGTTGCCTTGCACCTTGCAGCTGTTTTACCGGTGTTTTGTCCTCTAATCCCCCAGTGATCAGCAGTCTGCACTACACCGGTGTTACTTTACACACGTAGAGTTTTTGTTTTCCTGAGGCAGACAGGAGACACCTGCTAGTCAAAGTGCAAGCATCATTTCTTTTTTAAATCGTTACTTCATAATGGCAGTATCGATCAGTATTAATCTTTCAAGGTGGTTTGAGAAAAAGGTCTTTGGAATCTGAAGGGTTAATCCTCCGAAGGGGGCGCCCTTAGCTCAGTTGGTAGGGCGTCCCCCCCATGGGCCTCGGCCAGCAGCGGACCCGGGTTTGATTCCAGCCCGCGGTCGTTTTCTGCATGTCACTCCCCTCTCTGCCCCATTTCAACTCTGTCTCTACACTATCAATAAAGCATAACAATGCAAAAAAAAATCTTAAAAAAAAAAATCCTCCAGAACAATAACAGGACCCTTTTCATTGAATCAGCTAAATGGAATTCAGACTTCATTGGTTTGATTATTTTCAACTCTGACTTTGCTACTGTCACATGACAAAAGGGTTCAAATGAAAAAGAAATTTTTTGTGTGAAATTTCAACTTTATTCTTTTAACTTTCTGACTTTTTTCCATCAAAATATTATGACTCATACTGTACCATATATAAATAAATGATTACATATAAAGTATATTGTTGCAGACATGTCAGTGAGAACACTTTGATAGATTTACCAAAACATGACACGGTTGTCATTGACAGTGTTAAGTCATTTCAAGAAATGCCCAAACCTTAAGTTTGATTCTTCCAGTTAGATGCTGTCCCTGTCTTTCCACATCCTGCTCTTCTTTTTAATCTAATGATGGATCACTCAATGTGGGCTTTGCTTGGATAGCTTCTGCTAGCTGCTAGCAACCCTTGATTATGAATGTATAAGCAGACTGATTGGTGACATCTGGAGGTCTTAAAGTGAATGTTGTCTCATTCATATTCATACAACACACCACCATAATGTGGGAGTGTGTATTTTTCCGGCTGGTATGGTTTGTCAGTATTCTTGGTGTGAACAGAGCCTGCAGTGAATATTCAGTGGAGCAGTACTGGTGGCTGTCTTCTGCTCTCCTCCACTTGCTATTTGCATGTACTTTGTCTTGTTCTGTTTGTGTGACTCAGACTGAATGCTAAGCTGACCACCTGTAAAATGACACCTGTCCCTCCCTCCTGAATCAGGCCTTCAGGCAAATATTTGACTGAAACCAATGAGACGAATCTCGATACACAATTGTTAGAAAAACTTTCCAGTATGATCAGCATGGATGTTTTTTTGTTTTTTTTTTACTAAAATGATTCATTTTGGACAAGAAATGTATTTCCATAAGACAATTTGTGAACAGAATTGTATAATTTGTATAAGAAAAAAAATGATAATAATTGTAAGATGCCAAAGATAGTTAAAACAAAAATAAAAACACATAATGGCTTTTATAAACACACCCAAAACTATGTTGACACCTGAGTCATCTGTATGAGTTGAAAATGTCAGTCCAAAACAATAGACATTCGTCTGTTGTTAAAACAGCCTCCTCCTCCACTGGTCTCACACTTGACCCAATTTTTTTTTGTACACCTGTCTGCAGGGATTTTCTCCTATTCAGACCCAAAACAGCCCAGTGTTAAAACAATGCATGCTGGGAGGTCGAGTTGTTTAGGATCCCAGTGAGGCAACGGAATGCATTTAAAGGTTTTTTAACAGACACCAAAGTACTAAAAGCGGTTTGCAATACTCAGACAAGATTTAACAACTGTGTTAAGTTACCTCAACGGCAACTTATTATCTTTTGTGTCTCTCACTGGATAAACAGTAGAACCATGCAGTTCATGCATGTCTGGCATTGCACCAATGCAGTACTTTATATGATGATGTTTCATTATTGTGCTGCAGCAAAAGTTGAACCAGGTTACACTTGATTTAGCCCAGATTTTTCCGGATTGTTTATTCATGGCTTGTGATTTGAACTGTCTTTGTATTGTGATAGTGCTGTGCAAAAGTTTGAAGAGATACTACACAATTGTTATCATTGTGAAGTGAACTTATGAAATATGCATGAAAGCAGATAATCACACTGTGGGGAGGTGTGTCTCATAAGAAGTCTTGCAGCATATCAGCTGTGTGTGTGTGTGTGTGTGTGTGTGTGTGTGTGTGTGTGTGTGTGTGTGTGTGTGAGAGAGAGAGATGGAGAGAGAGGATGGCTGCTCGTTGCAATAACAGTGATCTCTGTGAAAGTAGAAATACAGTATTTGTAACGGCTGTCGTTAAGAGGCATTGACCTTTGACCTCTGTGGATTTAGTTGTGATGTCGATATGCAGTCTAAATATCTTTCCTTTAGAAAGCTTTTACATCCTTCTTTGGGTCCATCAGTTGTGTTTGAATGAACGTATGGGATAAAGTTTAGGGTAATTTCTGTTATCATTGGCTTTTCTTGGTATTCTTTTCTATTTGGGTTTTGGGTACGTTTTTTTTCCCTCTATCTCTTTCTCTCTCTGTCTTTCTATGTCTCTCTGTCTTGTCTGTCTTTCTCTCTCTCTTTGTCTTCTTCCATTGGTCTCCTGTGACTCTCTGTCTTTTGTGCTCCTCCTTTGTTGTTGCTTGATGTAATCTAAGCTTAATGAATGTTTGAGTTTCTCCTCTCAAAAAAAAGAAGAGGAAGAAGTCATTACCCGGATGAAACGCCACAAAACTGCTTCCCGGGCGACTGCTGTCTGTGTGTGTGTGTGTGTGTGTGTGTGTGTGTGTGTGTGTGTGTGTGTGTGTGTGTGTGTGTGTCTGTGTGCGTGCGTGCGTGTGTGCGTGCTTGCATGCGTGCATGCGTGTGTGTGTGTGTCTCTCAGTGTTAGCTTCAACACATTATCACATAGTAGGGACAAAGACATCTACACACAGTGACTTTGTGGGAAAAAGAGCACTGACGTCGGCTCCACGCATTCTGCACAATCCTCACTTTCCATTCCAAGTCATCCCAAAATACATCCTCTGTCACATCGTTTACCAATGCTGTCAGCCTCCAACCAGTTTAAACAAACTTCTGCTGTGGACTTAAGAACCCGTCCAAGACTTGCTTGAAAAAGTTGGTGCTCTGAGTGACCTGTCCAGTCCGTGTAACTTTTGTGTGAACGTGTGTTTTCAGAACACTAGCAGCATGCACTTGTCCTTTTCACCTCAGGGCTGTGTCTATGCCTCACGTCTCTCCCTCGCAGTTTGAAAACATCTGATAGAAGTTGGAAGTTGGAAGGGATTGTTGCCAGTCATCAAGCAGAACTAATATATAAAGCAAATGTGTGAACTGCCTCAGATGGGTTCAGGCGTACTGTGTGCATTTCTTCTTTGGGGATTATTCACCACCTCCAAAGCATATTATGGCGTGTTTCTATCAGTCGCTTGAAGGCATTTGTCCATTCAGAATTTTTTCAAACAGTTGACGCACAGGACAAAATGAAAGTCTGTGGCCCAGAATGACCCTTTTTTGTTTGCAGAATGTTCTGACATTAGCAAATGCGACATCCATAAAGTAGATGTCACATGACTGTATTTCACTTTATGCAAATGAGGTTAAAATGTATCATGGCAGACTTCTATGGTCCAAGAGGCTTATTTGTAGAACACCCTCAGCTGGATCTGTGTAAGAAATTTCGTCAATCGGACACATCTGCACAAGAAGAACTTTGCTGTGTTAATAAATCTTCATCCATTTCTGTTTATCCAAATGACTGTTGAAAACCTAGGGCCAGGTAGTATCGTAGAATAGAAAGACTGTACTCATTGCACAGAGAGATGGAGTAAAGGAGGACCTATCTTATTTTTGGCCCCAGCTGCTAAATCCAGCCATGGGTTCTTAACTGGATTAAGCCAAGTTAGACATCCCTAACTGGTTATTTTATCTAAAATAATTGGACTTCAAGGTTCATTCTTCTCAGTGGATGGAGTCATTGGTTTAGTTGTGACCACCTGACCAAAAGAATGGAATTTCAGGTCAGGTGATAAGAAGTGGACAACCTATGACATTAAAGATCAGTGGTTGAGGTGAGGAACCACATAGCAGAAGGTATTACCAGTGAGTGTGGAGGATAGATGGAGCTCTATTCAGGATCAAACAGAACAAAGATGGTGAGAACAGATATGGTTAAATCTCCCAGTATGTTCTGTATGTGACCGGACTGTCAGAACATCTAACCAAAGTCTAGGAGTCCCAAGAAGTAAGCAATATCCCCCCAACCATTTATCTGAATATCTCTGTTGGTACATGGCACCTTACTACTGGACAACCCCATGAGGCATACTGTTAATCATCATGACATCATCATGACAGTGGGGAAGTCATGCAGAAGGGGGCCTCGGCTAAAATACTAAATGAATCTCTGTGTGAACTCCAGACATAAAGCAGTCACAGCATCTGAGTACCCAGAAGCCCTTGCTTTGCAGCAATATGGCCACTGTGAGAACATATGGGCAAGAGCCCTGAAATTAGTGGTGCACCAATCAAAATGTGCTTTGGATTTTGACCTTAAGGATGATTGGCTCGCACATATAGGCAAAGTTAGATTAGTTGGGGGCAGTTAGTGGGCATGAGAATCTCAATGTATCCCTGGAATCCTCAACCCTTAGGTGTGTTTTACATAAATGACAAATTGCATTACCGTTTTTTCCTGCCATTTCCTTTTGGTAGGGGATGGTCTTGCAACACTTTTTCCAGGCTTGATGGGGTTTTCATTTTGACCCACCTTATGTTTTCACGATTCTATTTACATGTAGCACCAGAAGATACTCCCGCCACCCCCCTTTTCATGATTGGCTTGGCCCAGCAGAACCAGGTTTAGTGGGGCTTCCCCTCCAGACTACCAAACATCATCTTTGAGCCTGTAATACCACCAGCTGTATCACATGATCTGGGTCACATGATAATTCATTCATGACAGGTCAGGATTTACTTTGTCATTGTACTGTATATGTGACTGTTGTATGGGAAGGTATTAAGGCCGGGGAAAAGGAAGTGAATGAGTTGAGGAAGTTTTATTTTTTATTATGCATATTGACTATTTTTCCCTCTTTCGACATGTTTCCAACTTTACCGCAGTCTTGAACTGTACTTTTTGGTTTAGAGCCAGGCTTTTTTTAAGAACTTGCATTGAGTTCTGTGACCTATTCATTGTTTCATTTAACACAGAGAGTTATCAAAGATGAAAAGAACATACTGAAGCTAACATTCTAAGCTAACTGTTTGCAAGCTTGTTAGCGCTATCACTTACAAGACAATATGTTTGCATAGTGAAGACTTGTTAGTACGATTGACTTCTGTCTACCAACTGTTTTCAAGGCGATCCTCTTTTGTGGAGCAATTTAAACAGGAGGGTTAAATGAGGGTGGATAGTAGGCTACTGTAGCAGTTCAGAGTGACTACCTGAAAACTCCTGCAGAGGGAGGGAGCAGTGTGTGTGTGTGTGTGTGTGTGTGTGTGTGTGTGTGTGTGTGTGTGTGTGTGTGTGTGTGTGTGTGTGTAATGAGATGGAAAGTGGAATGTGACAAAACAGTCCCTCCTGTTCAGGTGATTTGAGGGTGTTGTGGCTGCCGCAAATTCCTTCTGACCAGTTTGACAGGTTTCACTCTAATGGGCCTTTATCTGTGCTCCTGGGTGTGTGTGTGTGTGTGTGTGTGTGTGTGTGTGTGTGTGTGTGTGTGTGTGTGTGTGTGTGTGTTACAAAATAGAATAGTGTTTTGATGGTTACTGTATATGTCTGTTGTCACTCAACAGTGGAATGTCCTCGGTAATAATAGGAGTCAGGGTGTGTTTCTTTGTGTGTGTGTGTGGTTGTAAGTTTTGTATTGTCTTAATTTTTCATCTCTCTACTTGAAAGGAGAGATAGATTTAAATGGCCCTGCAGTGGAGGGAGGGAACAGCTCGGGCCAGGCCGTTTGTGATGTTTTATTAATTTATCACATATGAATTCTGATATTATAACTGTATTTTGAACTGTAAATGTAATGAACTGTAGTGACATGCTGCATCAAAGGGACCAGAAGCATAAATAACCTCCATAATATCCATAACAGTCCAATAAATCATTTTTTTAAAAGACATTCAACAAGACGGTGTGGTGGCTTGACCTAAGTGTGCTCATTGCTGAACACACAGGTTTAGACCCACTTCTCTCCTTCTATTATTTTTCCCTTTGTGATCGGGTTACTCACACAGAAACTGATGGTGGGTATTGTTGTAGGGGACAAAAAGGATTTGGTTGTAAACACAAAGTTGTACACCTGCGCAGGTGGAGTCCATTAAGGCTACGATGAATAAGGTCACATTTGGACTTAGGCTATCATCTTGAAAGGTCGCCAGTTGATTACTTACACTCAAACCAGTATCTTTTGTTATACAGTTTTTTCTGAAATTTTTGAATAAATACTTACATTTGGCAAAGTCTGACCAATTACAGGTAGATTTGCTTATTCAAGTGCTTTAAAAGTTGAGCTTTGTGGTTCAGAGAATTGACTAAGACTATTTTGAGATAATGGCAGTAAAAGATGGTTGCATAGGAGAAATATACAGACACCAATTGAGTGCTTTTGTCTCGGGCCAGTGTGTCATCATTAAAAGCTCATCTTACACACACACAAACACACACACACACACACACACACACACACACACACACACACACACACACACACACACACACACACACACACACACACACACACACATACATCTAGCTTTGTGCAATCCTGTTTTGCTAAACACTTGAGCAACACATGTGGTTTCTTGTGAAGCTTATTCTTCATGATTGTTTTTAAATCATTTCATCCAAACAGGTGTAAACCGACTGTACTTGAAGTGAGGAGTTTACATGAAGTTGTATTGTTCATGCTAGCTCGCTGTCGTGCCTTATTTTTAAAAAATGCCATAAGATAGACAATGTAAAGGGATTCAGTAGATCAGAAGGAATGGATTGTATGTGAATGTATATGGGCTCTGACCTCTTTTTCTCTTTGCAAAGAAACACCACACTCAGCATAGCACAAAGTGTGTGTGTGTGTGTGTGTGTGTGTGTGTGTGTGTGTGTGTGTGTGTGTGTGTGTGTGTGTGTGTGTGTGTGTGTGTGTGTGTGTGAGATACTATCTTTCCTCCACGAATAAATGCAGACTCAGCGCTTACAGGTGGATGCAGTGGGGGAGGTGGGAGGTAGTTGGGTGGCACTTTTACACCTGGCTAAAACCTAATGCAGCTTTAAATCATGCCTTAATGGAGGGTATTTGCTGGTGTTAAAGTGTATTGCATTATACATACAGATGTGATGCTATTTCTTTCGGGCTTCACTCATCGATATAACTATGGTTGGACCGGATAACACAAACACCCGTCAGCGGTGTTTGTATCCACATCCATCCACAAACTGAAAAAAGATTCAAATTACTATATCAAACACAACAGTCTTAGACATAAACCCTACTTTCCAATCCTCATACTTCCCTAATTTTTAGTATGCCAGAAGATTTAGGATGTCCCAATACATGCACGTCAATTGTAGTATGTTGAAAATACATAAATGCCCCACTAACTCCAATAGCATTTTGGAGTATTCGTCTTTATTCTTGACATTTCTCGACATGATGAGAAAAAAATCTTCCTTATCAGATTTTTTTTCTCTCCTGTGGCCCTAAAACTCTTCTGTACTTTAGTATGTAGTGTAGTAAAAAGAAAAAGTATGTGATTTGGAACGCGGGGAAAGTCTTTTTTTCTGTCTCATTGTTATAACAAAAGACATAGCGGGACTATTTATATCTCTTTATGATCAGACCTCTTTAGTTTGACCATGGTTTGACCTTTGAACTGGAGTCTTATTCCTCACACTATTTCGGGCCTCCGTGGTGAAGCGCGTATAATGAATTACTAAATTGTTAAATGTGATTTCATGGAACAACAAGCAAAAGACATGCAGACAGTCCTGTTTGAACCGGTCGGACCTGAACACAGCAGCAGCAGCAGGCCCTGGTTTATTTAGGCAGCCGTGTGGACGATTCTGCAGGTGCAATGGTCCATAGATCAGCTAATCTTGTCTGGGAACAAGAACACCAGAAAGAAAGTTAAGAAAAGAACACTATTCTGAAAATCTGTTTAAAAGTAATAATGACTCGGTGAAGCCAGTGTCAATGAATGGCAACACTTCCTGCTAATGTTTAACATTAAAAGCTCTGTGACAACTTTAAAGTCACAGTAATCTCTCCCGGTCTATGTAAGCTTTTATTGTGAAACATGGGCGAGGTGTTATTGATGGCAACTTAAAGGCCTACTTCACCGGTTGGAATATGAAGGTGTATTGAACTGAGATCCTATTTAGTATAAATGTGCAGAAAAAAATTAAATTGGATCATCTTAGCCTGAGAAATGGCAGAAAGAGTGTTTTATGGTCTCACTGTCTAAACCCTACAGTTTCCTTCTTGTGACATCACAGTAAGGGTTAGGATTAACAGGACAGCTGGGCCAAGGGAAGACTAAGGGAAGACTGAGGGAAGAAAAACCTAATTCATTGTATTATAATAGTTATTTTATAATGATAGAATGCTGGTTCCGTATGGGTGAAGTATTCCTTTAACAGCAATGGAAAAAATGGCACAGTATTTGAATAATTCAAAGCAGTGATTGGTTTGTATGATATGACACTGCTCTGTGTTTATTTGCTTATGCTGACCATGGCATCAAGAACAAGTTCAGATTCAGCCATCATTTGGAAAATGGCCTTTAAAGGTGGAGTCAACTATTCTGGAGAACACTTGTTGTCAAAATCACTTTTTTGTCAGAATCAGTGTACATCTCCTCACGATCCGCTGTACCTGTCAGTACTCTGTGTGTGCTGACATTTTGTAAACAAAGGGGTCCACTTTAGCTAGCAAAATTCCTGTTTACAGAGCCTAGGCTGTGTATTAACACTGGATTTTTTGGGTACACAGCAAATTGAGGAGAGTTATAGTTTTGGTGTTGAGGAAGTTTGAGTAAGAGCAGAGTTAAATATACTCTGAAAAGAGTCAAATCTCATATATTTAACTCTAATTTTACAAAGAGTTGGTGTCAAAACAGGGTGTCAAAACTAATTATCTTTAAATCAAATCTGTAAGTGTCATTGTGGTAACAATAACTCTGAACGATTGAACACTTCACTCCAAACTTGGAAGTGACACTACAGGTGTAAATGTACCCTCCCCCACCTTAGCCAATAAAGCCTACGTGGGACACATGGCGACAGCCTGAAATGATGCAAGAAGTCTCTTGGGAAGCCTGCTGCATAGCCTATGGAAGGACACTATTTGGTAAGTAAGACAAATTCTGTAATTCTTTTAACATTAGTTTCTCATATAGGCTTTATCTCGCCTGTGGCACCTATTGTATTTTAAATGTGGATTATGTGTAGGCCTATTTAATTTTGTGGTCAAACTGACAAAATGGCCAGGCATATTTAGCTAGTTTTACATGTTTTCACTGTATTTTTATGACGTGGATTAGGTATTACAAGTGTATTATATACTATATATAAAGGGGAACAGTGATGCGGCATGGTGTAGGACAACTGGAGTGTGGCTTAAATGTATAAAATGGACGTGCAAATGTCCGCTAGCTTGATGCTAATTGCTAGCTGAAATGATTACTGTTTTAGTTGAGTTAATTTATTGCTAATTTTTAAAGAAACCTACTGTACACATCAGGGAGTTTATTTTCATTATTGCATCTATTACAATAGTACAGGCGTAGAATAAATACCACTGATATGGTTATGTTTAACTAGCCTAGTCTATTGTGCAGAATGCTAACCTCATTCATTTATATGGGGGCAGAGTGTTCATGTTCATGCGTTTCCACTAATCCGTGTGTGTGTATGTATTTTTGACTTCCATTTTTAGTGTTGGACATTGAATTGGTGGAATACAACTCGCAGTCCTCCGTATTGCCAGACTCTGCATCACCAGTTTCATTGCCAGGACCCCCGCATCACCAGCTTCTACAAGTTCAGATTCTACAATCATCCTCCCATCCACTAAAAAACACAAGGCCTGGGAGAGCTGTATCTTAATGAAGCAAGACAGGTAAACCTTGAAACTGTCAAATATACAGTTAATTTTTTTTAACAGAATGATCACATGGCTGCTCTTTTAGCTAAATGTCAATTTTCTTAAGAAAGGTAATATTTTTTTTTAATTTTCCATGTTCTGTCCTTTTTTGTCTTCAAGGCTGGGATAGTGTATGTCAGCTCTCCTGTTGCTGTTGCATCTTCTGCCCCCTACATCAAGAGGCCATCAGAAAACCGTCAAGATCAGCGCCGCACAGGCAGAGGACCATCTTGATAGATTTGTTACGGTATGCACAATGAACTTGTACTGTTTGTAAAGAAGTTTGAGATGTAGGTTGACAAAGGATGAAGAGGGGATCTGCTTATCTACTATGGTATGCTAAGTATATGCATTTGTGTCTTTGTAACTATAGCATGGAGCCAGCCTAACTACATTTCTGGAGAAAGTTGATGCCAGACAAGCCTTTCCTCCTCTGCACTGGACTGCAAAAGAAGAAAATCGAGAGATTCTTCATCGTTGTGGACAACAAACCGATCCCATGCAGCGCTCTGACGTCGGTGGCTGCTTTTGATGGACTATTCAAAGCTCATTATGTTTTCAGCCTCTCTTATGATGACACTCTCTCCGGTTTCAACACCTTCATTCAAACCACAGTCTACAACATAGATGTTGGAAGCACAAAGGAAACGCCACGAGTCATGGAGCTGAGAGCACGACTGATACGTGAGCCTTAAATTCCCACCATTGCACAACGGTCAGGGAATTGTTAAAAAACTGTTCGGTGATTATGTTTTGTTTGCAAAACACACCACAAAAATTGTTTACTATGTCAACATATAAAGTTCAATTACATACATCACTAGATCTATTTATATGCACTTCCCATGACTTACCTGTGTTCAAGAAAATCTGTAATATCATAATACTTCAGCGTGCTTTCATAATAGGTTGTACTGTTGACTCCTTGTTCTTTGATGAACATTTTCATGCATACTGTATAGAGGAGCAGAAAAATGACGATTCTCTGATTTATATTGACCAGCTCACCTATTTTAAAACCTTCGACAAGCAGTATTCTAATGATAGTGAGAGAGCATACATTGTTCCATATTGTCACATGTTTTAAAAAGCAGTGTTTATGTAGTGAATGTTTTAAATAAATGTTTTTTTCAACTGAAAATGACCTCATCATTTCTGCCATTTTTATTCTACAGAGCATTTTATTTTGGAAATCCAGAAAAGCTATATTACACCTTTACAGTGTTAAATTGAGGCAACACTTCTATAGTTAAAAACAACCCTGTGAGAGAGTTGATGTCCAACACTGCATAAAAGAGTTAAAAGGGCTAACACTAACAGTGTTAAGACATTTTACATTTTAACTCCACAAGTGTTAATAATAACACTAAATAAGTGTTAAGGTACTGACACTCCAAAAAGAGTGAAATTAACTCTATGTGGTGTGGACCCATATAGACACTTTAAAAGAGTTGAAATCAAATCTGACGGTGTTAATTTGGGTTTGCCGAATTTGCTGTGTAGCGGATTTTGTGGAGATCTTCCCTGATTTTGACAAAAAAGTGATTTTGACCAGGCGTTCTCCAGAATCGCCACGTTATTAGCGTATGGGATACATTCTCTTCTTTCTTTACAATATAAAAGTGTGTGTGTGTACGTTGCTGAAGACTCACTTTTGTTGCATTGGCCTTTAACACAAGTTGAGACTTTGACACTCCTAACTTTTTGTATCTTATATGTTATTTTGTATTGTATCTTGTACAACACTTTGGTCAACTGATGTTGTTTTTAAATGTGCTATAGAAATAATTTTGACTTTGACTTTGACTTTGTTTAAAACCCAGAATGTCATGCAGGATTGAAGAGGAATTTCCTGTCAAATGAAGGTTTTCATTTCTTGCCTTTCTTCTCAGGGAGTTTGATCCAGGATACATGGAGGAGTTTGAGACCTCTCATCCCTCGCTCCCAGAGCTTCCTTCTTCTCCTCCTCCTCTCTCCTCTTCATCACCGCTGCCCCCGCCACAACAAACCCCGCCTCCATCCCGCCACAGCAGGTCAGGCTCAGCAGGAGGAGTCCAGCTACGCATCAAGAACAGGTAGGGCTAGATCTGAGGCTCTCTATTGGTTGGCCGTTTGCTTGAACCCCTCCCTCAAATGCTGCTTGTCCAATCATCAGGCACAACAGGCCCGTCAAGCCTTTTTTAATTTTCTTCCCATGTTCATGGGCGATACACTGTACATGAGGAGGACATATTTTTCGATTGGCGTTTTCTTTGTGTTGCTTTTACTGTCTCCTAAAAAAAAAAATTTAAAGTTTTAAAGGTCACAGATTTGTCAGGTTCAAAGTTGTAATATGGGTTTTGTACTAGAAACTGTTTTCGGAGTGTAGTGGTCAAATTTTTTTTGTATTTCTCACAGTGCCATTGCTTAATCTCCTCCTTTCAGCCGCAGCCTGAAACGTTCCGTTTTAGAGCCTGTCTTTTAAAGCCCTGCCTTCCAAAATTCTGCTCTGATTGGCCCTGAATGACGTCTCCTTATGACGTCATAAAGGGGGAGAGAAATCTGACTGGGGTTTTTTGAACACAGGTTTTCAGAAAGGTGGAGATGGAGAAAAAGAGAGAGAGGGCTGTTTTCTCCTCACACCTAAGAGCCATATGAATGTTGTTGAAAAAGCATTTTAGAGGACCCTTTAAATAGATAAAAAATTCTCATGTAAGCTGCAATATGTCCAACCAAAGACATCTCCTCAGAGCTGTGGTTGACTTGACGCCGTAGCGTTGCTGACAGGGACGTCCTGTCCGGTTTACGATAACAGTTCCTTCCAGTGTTGATAAATTATAAATATTTCTTTCAGACCCTCTGCAGTGGGTAACACAGGAAGTGATGTCAAATCAGCGACAGCTTTACTGCTTTCAGCTGAGGTCATGACCCCTGGTGGTGTTAGGATGTCCTGCCTGTGCTTCCTGTGTGTGTGTGTGTGTGTGTGTGTGTGTGTAATGATGAGAAGCTGTAATAGAGTTGACTTGTGTTGTGTGTTTTGGGACCGCTGTTTGTGAGACAGTGAGATTGATTGATTGATTGATTGGATTCCAGTGACATCATATGATGCTCGACATACTGTGTTCTTTAGCAAAGTGCAAGGACGAACAGAGTTAATACGTCATTAGCTTATTAACAGAACAGCTAATGTTTTACAGTCGGGCAGATTCAGTATCGTAGCAAAGTTATCGTTCGTTTGGTTTTGAATGTGTGTCCATGTGATGAATGGTTGTGACAAATCCAATATATATTCTCTCTACCAACTGCTATATGCTCCACTGTATTCACTAGCTAGCCTTTATTTGCGTGAGAGTGAGCCCATAACAGTAAAGTTAGGGGCCCCCGGACAACCCCAAACGAATGAGCTAATGGGTCAGGTGATGATGTAATGTTTAGTTGTCAGTCCGCACTGTGCAAGTAACTGTTATGGCCTCCCGTCTCAAAGTGTGCTTCATTCATCTGTGTAATTAATGTGATGACAAAGTACGGTGTGGATTGCATGGCATGCTGTCATGTGTGTGTGAAGCCATGAGGCCAGCACATCTTATCTAAGAGTAGCTTCTTGGTTCAACACTCCGTTGTCATCTCTCTCGCTCTATTAGAGTGTTGTGTGTGTATAAACCCAGTCCAAGTTCAGAACAAACAGTCTATTAATACTGACCCTCCGCTACAGCTACTTTCATCCTAATATGGAGGTGAGCACTCTGTATGTGTGGCTGTCATTAAGAGCACAGCCTCAGGGGGGTGCTAGTGTGACTTCAGAAATAGTTTCTCGTATACTTTTCTTGTTGCACAGTCCCCCCCCACCATGTTATAACTAAAGGGTGTTACGATCGATTTAGACAGTCCTTGAAACTGTGGAGTTTGAAAACACAGTTCACTGTTCTCGGAAAGCTAAATGCTCCATGATATAGCCTACGCACCACTTTTATTTCGGAGGGGTGACGAAGCGGTTAAATTGAAATCACTTGCAGGTTAAAAATAAGTTCAACCTGCAGCTAAGTGGTCCTGCCGAGGTGCTTTTGAGCAGGTGACAACTGAGTCATTAAAATGTACAATCGTCCCATAGAGTTAGATAAACTTGCATGGGGATTATATTCTGTTGCAATCCCCCGGGCCCTGGATGGTTATCAGATACCACTGTAGAGAGAGGAGAAAAGGGGGGGGGGGGGGGGGGGGGCAACGCTTGTCTCCTATTGGTTCCAAAAACAGGAAGTGGGCCATCAGAGCCCCATGAGGCTGGGTGTTAATCTGGAGACGACGGAGTGATTTATCTACACACAGTCTCTTTCTGCAGCTCATTCTTTCCTTTCATTTCTTTCTCTTTTAACGTTTCAGTTTTTCTTTCCTTTTCTCCTTTCCTACCTTGCTCCTCTTGTCTCCTCTGTCTCCTCACATGTTTATTCAGTTGAATCACCACATTTTTCAGACACCTCATCACGTAATTGCAGAAAACACCCACACACAAGCGCAATACAGACAAACTCCCTTACACACACACACACACACACACACACACACACATACCTTGAGCTCTGATACAGATCTGTGGTTCAACTGTGTGTGGAGAAGTTCGATATTAGAAGATGTAAGCTACTGATATGAACTATAAACATGCACCTGTTAGCCAGTGAGCAAGATTCTCTGTAGCCATGGTCTAGTGAGTGTCTGCATGTTGTTTGTGGTTGATGAGGTTAGAGAGGTCCTTCAGAATGGTCCAGAAGTTGCCAAAGGGGTTGTAGTGATCCTGAAAGTGGTCCCAGGAGCAGGAAGAGGATCCTTTATTGGGTTTGAGTGGTCCTTAAGGAGCCCTGAGAGACCTTTCTTGAATTTTGAACCTTAACCAGTCATACCAAATAATGCAACTTGGTATCTAAATGAATTTCTGCGGGGAATGTAAGCTTGTGTTATATTTGTCCACAAAACCACCAGCTAACAGCATGTTGTGCTAACCAGCATGTTGCTATGAGCAAGCATCAGACAAATAATCTCCCTTAGCTACATCATCTTAGCACAACCATATAACCAAGTTGGCAATCAGCAAAGCATTCACTTATCTATATCTGTACATCTAATCATCAGCAGCACACTGCTAAATCCACCAAACAATCCAGCCAAGTATCAGCCACCTTATCTCAGCAAGCAACACACTATATAGCATCACAATATGACATTATAAATTCTGAACTTACTGATCTTTGCCCCAGTTTCACCTTTCTTCTGACCAACAGCCACCATTCACTGGAAGTGGCTGCAGTGTGTGCCATGTTTTTCACTGCCTGTTTTAGACTTTGCACTCTTATTACAACTTCAGTTAACAGGGAGAAAACTAAGTTGCCAACAAAATGATTACAGCCAACAACCACTGGGCAAAGATTGGGATTCTAACCACACTGCTTTGCTGGGGGGTGTCTTGAAGTGAGTCAACTGGTAACATGGTGTGTCTATCGCTATTGTTACCTATTGATTGACATAAAAACAGTGAAAAATGTTGACCAGAACCATGTTTGAAGGGTTTCATCTGCTTGCCGAAAACCAGGACCTGTAGCAAAAGAAGGCTGTCTAGGCTACACGTAACTTTAATACAATGTTGACGCACCCTAAACACACAAGCTATTAACATAGTTTCACAAACAAATTGTTTTTACACACTTGACACAAACACACACAGTTTAAGTGTATAAGTATGCACTTTTGCCAGCCTCTCTCTCTCTCTCTCTCTCTCTCTCTCTCTCTCTCTCTCTCTCTCTCTCTCTCTCCAATTTTGGTTTCCGGGGAGATCAGAGTGATTATTATTATAGGCTGGAGGAACATTTTCCCACGACAACAGATAAGGTCTCCGTTCAGAGAGACACACCCTGCACATGCACATATACACACGTACACACACACACACACACACACACACACACACACACACACACACACACACACAACACACACACACACACACACACACACACACACACACACACACACACACACACACACACACACACATACACACACAAAAACACTCAGCTCAGTTTTTCGTTATTTTGATCCAGATATAAATTGATAATTTCACGTATTTAATATTTTCCATACAAAAACTGGTTGGTTGACAGGTCACTAATCCCAATCACAGATGATGAATATTACTTACCACTGCGACAATGCCTTGTTTTTAGGTTTCTATTGCAACAGTTCATCAGCCATGATACATGTAAATCAGGCAACTTTGGAGTTGACGGAATGTTTATATGTTTAATTAAGTTTTCTTAAGCATCAGCTAAGCATTTATTGAACACAAGGGCTTCATTTCAAAGGTTGAATTTGTGAAGTCATTTTGACCAATTTGACTTACAATGGATATCCTGACACCACTGGAACATAACATACACAGCCTTTAGGCGCAAAGTTCAGTACATTTCTTCCTGGAACAAAGCACTGGGGGGCAATTTTACCTGATTCAGGTTTTTTTCTTCCCTTCATCCATTTGGTCCTTGAGGTGGTACCATTGGTTCTTTAGAAAAACGTCTTTAAGGGGCTTTCACAGAAACTAGAAGAAATCACAGTGGTCCTTAAGAAAGAATGGAATCCTTATTAGGTGGGGTGGTTGAAGAGATTACAACAGTCCTTGAGGAAGCATGGAGCCATCAAGAGGCGTTCCAGAGACCTTTCAAAAGGAACCAGAGGTAACTGGTCCTGGACATGGCCACTACAGTGGTATTTAAGGAAGCCTGAAGTCAATGAGTGGTTTCAGGGGTCTTTGAGAAGCTGCTGGATGTGTTTAAGGAGGCAGACATTGTTATTTTGGAGGTTCCAGGGGAGGAAGATACAGTTACAGTTATCCTTTAGGATGCCTTAAGAAGGTTCTACTGGTCTTTTAAAAGGGTCCCTGAAGAGGTTCAAATGGTTGGGGAGTGCCTGAGGGGCTCGCATGATCACTTCATGCATGCCCACACACAGGTGAACTTAGGGAAAATAAGTGAAACCACATGTGTGGGGGTACCAAGGGTAGGAACATGCATTGATCTCTAGGGCACAATCAATTCCTGCATTCAGATATGGGCTGTTTTTGTTGGCTAAGCTAACCGTTGATACCGCTGAACTGTATACTCACTGCTTGACTCATTTACTTTTTCTACATCAGTTAAAACTAGAAGATGAAGAATTTGGGTGTTTTTGAAAGGCACCTTCAAATGGAAATGCAATGAATAATTGACAGGGATCGCTTTGCCGGTTCCACAGTTACCGAGTCATGAACCACAGAATTGGATGAAATTTAAGTTAACCCTACAGGAGAGGTTTAGGGGATCACCATAATCATAAATATTTATTTTTCATGGACCTCAGATTTCTTTGAAAATGTCCTGTCAGTCCATCTAATCGTGGTCAATTTCATTAACTAATAACCTGATGGTGGTGTTGGAGGAAAAGTTGGGGGACAACCAAAGTCATACAAATATCTCCATGGCTATTTAGTTATTAATTTAGTTTTCCAGTAAAGTAAGGTCTTACATTGCATTCAAGTTACCTGCCCCAAAGGGATCAGTGGTTCCTAACCTTAGACATCTGTCCTAGTTTTTTGGACTCCAGACCTTGTAACAGTGATAATGGCAGTCAATAATAATCAGTTCTTTGTTCACCATAGCACCACATGCTGCATCATAAGATGTATTTCTCCCCTCGGCTTCAGAATCCATTTCTCCTGCCATGAACTCAATGATCCACTGTTTTCAGCAACTCTCTGCCCTTGTTTGTCTGCCCCCCCCCCCCTTCTTCCTCCTTGCTCCCCCTCCTCATCCACTGTCAGAAGTAAGGGTACAGTAAGTCCATTCTGTCCCCCACGGTGTAATCTACATTAATGTACCCCTTATAATTATTGGACCTCAAGGCGTACTTATACTTATATGTACCCTTTTGAGGGCCAAAAAGGTACATATGGGTTCGCAAGCAGTGAAAGATGCATACTGTATATGTACCGTTACTTCTAAATGGGTGGGTGTTGGTACCCAATTTGGTTTGGATTTGAAGGTTTTACGGTTTCCTTATTTATTTAAGGTTGATTTTAACGTGTAGGCTGTGGTTAGGAAGCGTTAAAAACAAAAATAATAAAATAAATAAAGGGTCTGTAAGTAGATTTTATGGATATGAAGGACGAAGGTACAAATAAGTATCCAAGTTAAAAGGTTAACAGCTACACCTTTGTGGATACTGCTCCAGTGACAGGCCATTCTACTGCTTAAGGTCCAATAATGTCCTTTATTTTTTATCATATTCACTGGTCATTTTCAGTTCCCTCTCCTACATCCTTCTTCCTTTTTATCCTTCCTTCCATGATCCCTCACTATTTCCGTCCCTTTCCACCATTTCTCTATCAGTATTGGAGGGGCTTCATTCCTCTGTATTGTGGTGGCAGATATCGAATGCCACCACAGTATCTTCTCCTTAGTGACTCTTTATCTCCCTCCATCTTCCCTCCCTTTCTTGCTTCTCTTTCTCTCCCATTATCCTCCCACTCTCTCCCCCCCTCTCTCTCTCTCTTCCTCCCAGTCCTCAGACTATCAGTGTCTCTCGCTCAAACCAAACACCACATCAACGGCTGCTATCCAAACCAAGCCGGCCAAGGATGTTTACTTTACGCCTTTATCGCACAGCAGCCTAATGACGTTTAATTGCTTCATTTGGTTAACAAGCTCGGGGCCGTGGACCAACACAGTGCGGAAGGGACACAACAGAGGGTGGAAGAGACACGATTGGTAGTGTTATTTTATAGAGTAGATGAACGTGGACTATTCTGGAATATCGTGGAAGTGTCGGATTGGGTTGGTTCTTTGTACTTAAGGAGACAGCAGAAGAAGTGGAGTGTTAGCGTTAGAGATACATTGACTCAGAACTGGGGGTTAGTTTGTGTTTGTTTTCTTAGGTAGGAGGTACAAGTTCCAATACAGGAACTAGTATTATTGGAAGTACCCTTGTACACCTGGTGGGTAGATGTAGATAGTTGAGTCCAGTTGAAAGCAGAAAATAGGTTTTCTTGGAGCTTCGTAGAAGGACACAAAACAAACAACCAGCTCGAATGAGTAAAGAGTAAAAGGTGTGGAGATGGAACTTTCTGGGACTGTCTAAAAGAAGGATAACACGTTGAGAAAAGAAGTGTGAAGCTAAGAAGAAAGAAGGAGAGTAGAAACTAGAATAAAGTGGACTTTGAATCGAGGCCATGGAGCTTCTGGAGGTGTTCTACCGCAGAAAGCTCAGGAAGAAGCAGAAGAAGGCACAGCTGGGCCGGTCCGACGGAGCGCTGTGTCGGGCGCCGTCGCAGTCCAGCGTCAACGGCCTGGCGACTGGCCTTATCTCCAAAGTCCTCAGGTTCACCTCCAGGTAAAAACTGCTCACATGTTTGGTTTATTCAGAAGATTGGGAGACGTTGAGGAGAAGAGGTCCAATGAATTCCGTTAAAAAAGAGACCTGTGGCTATTTGATTAAAGATTTTCCTTGACAGTCAACCGAAGTAAAGGAGTTGGCGTGACTGTCTAGCCAGTATTATAGGTTACATATGAAGAAACTAACTTTGTGCGTTTGCAATTGAAACTGGAACATTTACAGGTGATTAACTAGGATGAAACAGTTTAGTATTTCTTCTTAGCAAAGGACACAGTTTGAGTTGCTTCATGTACTCTGACTCAAACCAAGATCATCCGTGACGATCAAACTGAATGTGTGGATTGTTGGCTGGAGGAATGTCACTCACTCTTGTCCCAATTTTTTTCGACTCAAAAGCACAACCCTAAGATTTGAACCCGATACTCTGGTTACTAATAACAGAAAGCTTAAGAAAAACCATCAGAGAAGAGAGGATCATTTTTAACTGACTAGTAACTGAGAATCAAAAAATTATATTATATATATGTTTTCAATGTGGCAGTAATGTATCTGTTGTGAATGGGGAGATTTTTGTTCTCAGTACTTAAAACCGCATTATTAAAATGTATAACTTTGATATGATATTAATGAGTTATAATAGGACATTGATGATTTGGACATGACATTTTCTGTTTGGTGCAGGACTTTGTGTCCCTGCACTGCCCTGGCTTACTTATGATCATTGAATCCCTGAAATTGCAGTGGCACTCGAACATAGCTTTGGTGGCTTGATATTACCTTGATAAATACTGTGTTAATGTGAATTCAGAGTCTACTGAAGACATGTTTCTCTTTTCATGTCTTTGTGTGACCAGTCTGCCTTAATGTGGTTTAGTTTGAGTATTTATAATCAGACTTGGATTGGAAACTCAAACCTGCCATGCACTCAAGCCAGACCCCCCCTTCTCCCTCCCCCCATGGGCTAATGGAGAGGGTCAATATCTGTACAAGTATAACGGCGATGATGATAACGCGTTGAGGTATTCCAGTCATGTCCTGTCATTACCCGGGCTCCTGTGGTTCAGAGACATGCGGGCTTTCATGTCTCCTGTCTCCTACTTAACTCCGATACCATCTTTTCCTGTTTATGTGTGTGGATAAATACACAGCTGCAGAACATTTCAAATATGACGACGAGGGGAAGATTATTTGTAACTGCCATTGCCCTCCGACCCCTCCGTTATCACAACTGGGTTTGGTAAAACGCGTTCAAGAAATAATGACAGGGATGTCGTAATGACTAGAACTACAAACAAGGACACATTATAAGGATTAGTGTCATCAGCATCAGATGAAAAAAAAAACACAACGGAGAGAAAGAGAAACCAACCCGCACAACAGAACTCCAGGCCTGTTACAGAGGCCTGTCATAATCATCTGCTCTCACTTTCAATTGTTACATACATGTCTCTGCCTTCACCTTTTTATTTATAATCACTTTTACTCTGCTTAGGGATTATGAGTTTTGTGAGCCACTTGAAGGCTTTTATTGTGAACATTCCCGAGGGAAGCATTGAATTTCAGTGACAGTCTCTTAACATTAAAGCTATAGTGCGTAACCTTATCATATAAATTAATTTCCGTTACATTCAAGCCATTGTCAAGTTGATTACGCCTATGAGCTCAATAAACTCTCTCTGTATTTCTCAATAGGGCAACGTTTACAATCTGGTTTCACCTCATGTAGATGCTCCAACAGTGTTGTTGTAAATACTCAAAATTCCTCATGGGGGAGCGGGGGACAGAAGTTACGCACTATAGCTTTAAACAAATTAACAGCAAAGTAGAAGGGAATGTCAAAAAGTGTATGAAAACTGAGTTTTGAGAGAAGAGTGAGACCCAGAGTGGTGAGTATGACATTGCATTTCAATTGGAGCAAACATCTGCAACAAGTCAAAATGGATGCAGATGAGAAGGCAGGGAAGCTTCTAAATTAAGTATTATCATGTCTTGCATATTCATGTGATAAATGTAATTAACCATCATAGTCCATCGTACTATTTTGTTGCTTACAGTAGATTTCAACAGCGCCAAGTTTACAAGTCCAAAAAAAAAATACTATCAAAGTTTGGAGTTTCAAGTATTTCATAGTTTTTATTTCCCCCTGGAAGGGAAGGGAGCGGCAGAGTTCTCCAGAAGTGGAGTCACACCTCTGTGGAATGAGAGCGCACAGCTGTGAGTGTGCCTGTATAGTGTTACCGTGGGAGGGATACACAGCAGGATTATTTAATATTGGAATGCTGATAACAAACTCTATTGCGGTGGTGAATTTCCTGCAGCAGTTTAGGGTGTCTGTTTGATTCACTAAGGGAAGTAGTGAAGGGGGGCTTCATGGGACTGCACCTCATAAAATAAAAAAACAACTAAACATATGCTATGTTAGAAAAAGAGACACATAGCCAAAAAAACACAATTTTCTTAAGTTGTAACTCTCCACACTGAGGTCTGAGTATTTTTTCACAGCCTCTACTACACTGTAGGTCAGGGGTGGCCAACCTGCGGCTCGTGAGCCGCATGCGGCTCTTTGCTTTGCTTCGTGCGGCTCTTCAGTTCATATCAAATTTTGTGATTATAATTTTTTTTTTTCCTTTTTTTTGTGTGGGCCTATGTGTGTGCATGTTCGCAAACGTTTCATGCGGCTCTTACGTTCGTTTTACATGTTGTTTATTATTTCATTTTTTATTTTGTTAATGTGTAGGCCAATGTGTAGCCTATGCCTGTTCGCAAATGTTTAATTGAGGACGCAACATAACGTTTGCAAACGTTTGGAGTGGACGCAACCTAAAACTGCCCGCTCAGCTTGGAGGGAGGTTTTCCGTGAGTAAACAATTTGTGTCAAGTTCGCTCCAAAACAGAGTGGGAGAGTTTATATTTTTTGTTGAACGTTATACCAAGCCATTCTGCCTTATATGCCAGGCGTCATTAGCGCATTTCAAGGCTTCAAATCTTCAGCGCCACTTCAGCTCACTCCATGCTAAAAGTAAGTCCCACTAAGCAACATGCATAGTAAGAGAAAAACGCTATTGTAAATTGTTATATTTTTGTTTGTGGACTTGGTTGAACTGAGAGTTTGTGTGTGAGGCAGTGCACGCAATGTTCATTGTTGAAAATGACTGGCCTGTCGTCTTACTACTGTAGGAGTCCAGTTCTGTCATTATCACAGGGGCGGCCTTAACGATGGGGGCCCGTTTCAAGTCCTAGTGTGGGGCCCCCCGTTTTTTTTTTTTTTTAATAAATAATACGAAAATTAAAAAGATTGTGGAATCCAGTTGGTTCTTAGATGGATTATGAGATAATAGGCCCCTGGACCAAGACTCTCAAAGGGCCCCCCCACTCCTACCTATCCAGTCAGGTACACTGACTTTTCCGCACAGATACATACAATTATTGCCAAAAAACATATTAAGAAAGTCAGTGTTTCCCAGATGATTTTGGGACACTGTGGGAGGGACCCTGGTCCTTGTTGGGGGGTCAGGGGGCATTGCACACTGGAAGAAAATGTGTACCGTTTTAAAGTAAAATGCATCAATCTGATGCACTTAGAGAGGAAAATTTAGAGGCTAAATCAAATCTTGAGCTGCAGAAGGAACATTATTTTTCTGTTTTTTCTTAAGCAGGCAGCATCCTTTACTCTGCAACTGCAAAAACAGTAGATTGGTCTGCAGACCCATGTTATATGATGGATAGACCCATTTCAACAGATAAAGGGTGGATAGCTACTTTTTATGAACAGTATATCATTTACACATAGAAAGTTTATTCCTGTATGTGTGGGGGCCTTAGAGGCCCCTCATGAAGCCCCTAAGACAGAGCTAATAATGCTGTTGCTTTACAATTGCTTTTGTATTTCTCCCCTACTAGTCGAGGGGCCCATGAGGATTTATTTCCTTATATTTAGGCTATTCCTTTTTGGAAACTTTTATTGACATGAGTGACTGAGCTCTTTGACTATAAGACATGTAAAGTTATCTCAGTACCTTAGCCTAGGGCCCCCTTGAGCCCTTGTGTCCCTGGGCCTGGTAGCATGCACAAGCATTATTTATTTAAAAAATAATAATAATACAAAATTCAACTGAAACGGGTGAAACATAGTTAAGGCCGTTACTGCATTATCATTTTGGTTGTGACATTTACAGTAAATCTGACTGAGCAGAGGTCTGTGTGTGTGTGTGTGTGTGTGTGTGTGTGTGTGTGTGTGTGTGTGTGTGTGTGCGTGTGTGAGGAAGGGATGGGGAGATGTTCATGTGTACCCGTGTTTACGATGTGGCTCTTTGCAGTAACACAGTAAAAAATGTGGCTCTTAGTCTCTGACTGGTTGGCCACCCCTGCTGTAGGTGTATGTGGTATGCTTTGCCTTCACTAAATATCTTCAATCAAATTATGTACTTAACTTTCACATCAAAGATCCAAATACAGTATGCCTCAATTTGTATTTCATGCTCACTTTTGATCTTGTTTAGTACTCTCCACAATGATACAGCTCCTCTTTTAAAATAGATAATTGCACATATTTCTATCTTGTAATAGTTATTTGTATATATTCTATTTATATTCTTTAAGAATCCTTTTACTTATGTTCTCTAGGATTATGATAATTCTATGTTCATTGTGTGCACGGTCCGACCACTGCAAATTCCTTGTATGTGGGATGGAACGTACTTGGCAATAAAAGCCATTCTGATTCGGAAGTGTGTTGACGAACTACAAGCACAAATCACATACTGCACATACACTGAATCTGTCTTTGATGTCTTTTCCCCTTCACAGACGCAATGAGGCGTCGTCCCGGCCTCACTCGTGGCATTCTACGAAGCTGGGTGAAGGTCAGCAGGAGTCCAACCAGAGAGGCATGGACACAGTGAGCAGTGGCTGGCACCACAGCTACCACGCCAAGTCAGTGTTCAAAAACAGTTATATCCCTCACTTATCCCAGGCTCTTGGTCTTTCCCACCATTAATATTCTTTGGATACATTTTTCGCCTAGCATTTTGCATCTGTGTAGCTAGCATGTTGCTACCAGAATGATATAATGTTCATAAGAAAATGCTACATAAGCCATGTTTTCATGTGTCCAGGGGCGGATTTAGTCATTTTTGGGCCTAAGGTGTACACAATCATGGGGCCCTCCTCATCCCTTGTTCCCCCCCTTTTCAATCTTTATCTATGTAAGAAAGACATACTTGTTTAACTTATTTTCTGTAAAATCTAATTAAATTTATTAATTATTGGGATCTAAGCTCCAAAAAAAATTGTTGCCAAAGAATCAAAATACAGTACACAATTATGATTTGTGTATTATTTTTGTACCTCCATCATTGGCCTCTTAATATCTACTGTGTTATCTGTAGTACCACAAGATCTGTTCTATCTAGCTATAAAAGACTTGTTAATGTGGCCCACATAAAGTAGCTCAGGGCAATTGGCTTCCTTTGCCTAATGGTATGTCCGCCTCTGCATGTGCCTATTGCCATGTTAAGTTCTGCCATGTAGTTTTGTTGTTTGGTTGCATGGACCTCTGGATTTTATTTGCATCTCATTATGCATTCTTGGCTGGCCTGGAGGAGCTGGCGATTTGCAGTCATGTAGTCTACTGTGTAACCTGACTCCTTCCATGTAGCACCAGTGGACAGCTGCTTGTTGTCATAAGCGTAATAACACAAGACAATAGAACCCAATCATCTCTTTTATGACATCACTATGTATCTTGACAACTTGTCTGTGCAGTCTAGGCACCAGCTCGCATGATACTCTGAATGTTAACCTTAAGCAAGAATACCACGTTTTCACAGCTTTTTGTAAACGTTATAATGTAGAAATATTCTGAACATTAATAAAGTTGTATGTTAATATCGTGTGTGTGTGTGTGTGTGCGTGTGTGTGTGTGTGTGTGTGTGTGTGTGTGTGTGGACTTTTTTCAAATCCGTGGCATACTTTGAAACTGGTTATCAACCCTTGCCCAGTGCAGTCTTCCTTCATTGTCTGAAAATAGGTTTTGCCTGGATTTTGTAGTTTACTGTCTCACTATCAGTCAGGCGCTTACAGGGTCAAAGTTCATGTTTTCAGAGAAACATTTAATGTCTTGCTTCTTATATTATCTCCAAATAACTCACACCTAGTCTTCACTCTAGACATTTATCATGTCCTGCTTTGAGATCACAGGTCAAGATCATATGAATTGAACTCTGCAGTTGTGGTTTTCCTAGACTTGCAGTAAAGTTTCCATTATGATTGATGTGTTGTTAATGGACAGACACACACACACACACCACACCACACCACACCACACCACAACACACACGGACACCACACTCACTCACCAATAAAAACACACAATCATGCACCGCACAAGGAAATAATCTCAGAGAAACTGATGGCAGGCGATTCGTTTACAGCCTACAGTTACAGTTAATTACGGCTTTCACTGAACACTCACTGTGTTTGCGTAACTCTCTTTAAGGCAGAAATGTCTTCAGGTGAAAGAGATCTGTCAGTTTAATGACCTGACCTTTGACTGTCTGTCTGTCAGCAGCACAGTGTGTGTGGATTCTAAAGTGTCAGAATGTGGTTTCCCCAGTCCCCCACTGTGTTTGAAACACTGACCTAGAACTTGACATTTTTAGCATAATGAATTCCATTACAATATTGGACCCTGCATGGTCATTTATAATACACATTGAAATATATAAGATGATTGAAATTATGATTATTGATTACTGATTTAATTACTGAAGTAAACCTGCAACCCTGACATGATATCTATCTTTGTGAGGACCAGTTAGAGTTTCTTTGACAGTGATGGCCATTTTAGAAATGTTTTTAGTGTGGAACCTTTGGAAAGTTAGGAAAAAAAATTATTATATTTTGGGATATTGAAGTCTTTGTTTTCAAGGGGATAACATTTTTGGGTAAAAATTAGGACTTTGCCAGCCAAAATGTCCTTTAAAGGCGCTACTTACTTGGTTAAAATATTAAAATTAGAATTATGTTTGGGTAAATGTTTTCGTACTATATTCATATTCATTCAACCTTTATTTATACTCGAGAGACCCTTATTACCAATGAAGTTGAGTCAAACAAAAGTGCCTAAGGGCCGCACATGTGTGTTAACATTGTTTAGGATTCAGTTCTCAGACCAAACAGATATGATATTGCTGCAGACATTATAAAAAAAAGTCACAATGTAACTTTCAATTGCTGATTGCCTCGTTTAGTGCTATGCTTGTTGTTTCGTATGTGAATACTTCATCAGAGGAAGTTACATCGCTGTGTCTTTGTGTGTGGGTGTGTGGGTGTACATGTGTCTGTTAGGATGGACAGGGCATTGACGTGGGCATTCCTTTTACCCTTCCCCCTTACCTTTGGGTCTCCTATGGCAACCCTCCCCCCTGC
Source organism: Hyperoplus immaculatus (assembly GCA_949357725.1). Classification (NCBI taxonomy): domain Eukaryota; kingdom Metazoa; phylum Chordata; class Actinopteri; order Uranoscopiformes; family Ammodytidae; genus Hyperoplus; species Hyperoplus immaculatus. The sequence continues at coordinate 6,374,914 of OX442365.1, read as the reverse complement.
TCCCCCCACACACACACACACACACACACACAGTTTTGTCATGACCTGTTAGTAAAGTGGGGATCTCAATAAACCATTTGTGCTAACATTTCTGCAGCTCTGCTTTAATATTATCTGGAATTAAGAAATTAAGAAACCAAAGGAGTTGAAGAGAGAATGTAAAAACAGAAGTTGAGAGAACAGCCGGCAGAAAGAGAGAAAGAACGGCACAAAAGTTTGACTGAGATGAGTTACTGACACAGAAAGAGAGACATGCAGAAATACTCAGGCTGTCCCCTTTTCCAGAGCAGTTAATTGCATTGTGTTCGCTTGAAAGACTTGGTGGGTCAAACTGTGACGTAGGCGCACACGCACACACATTTACATTCCAGACGGTTTTCTAGAGTGAGGTAACAGCCGATTCACTGCAACTTACAAAGCAACAGTTCTAACAAATAAAAAAAAACTTTCAGGCGTAAACATGGTTACTCAAAAGGTTCTGGAAAATTCACATCAATGTGAAAACTGCAGCATTTCCGCGAGATCAAAATCAGTGGAATATCTCCCTAGGATCAGACAGATTTGCGGATCGTGGGAAGATATCACTGCTTTTGACAAATAAATTTGATTTTGACATCAAGCATTCTCCAGAATCGCTGACTCCAACTCAACTCAAAGCCTTGTCATTCTATGATTGTGCATAGTTACACTCCATAAAACAGGCAGCAGAATTACTATCATTTTTAAAATATCCACTGTGTATGATAATTTGGCCACACGTCCATTACCAAAACATGTATCTGACTCTCTTAGGTAACAATTTAAATCCTCTGTCTCGATCTCTCAGCGCCTCCAACACCGACCTGTCCGGCGGCTTTGACGCTGGCAGCAGCTACCTGAGGAAGAGCCCGGATCAGTACAGCTCCAGGGGCAGCATGGAGAGCCTGGACCCTCCTCAGTCCTCCCACCTCCACCCTGGAGCCCAGCACCACCACCATCCACTGGGCCACCACACCCACGGAGGACCCCACCCCGCCTACTCCTCCTGCCACCAGCTGTCCTCTGCCAGGTTCATACCAACAAACAAACAAATATAAAAACACCTCAGTTGTTACTGTCTGAAAGTTTAAAGAAGTACAGAGAATGGTTCAGGATGTGTCTAATGGGGGACTACCCATAATTCCGATGGCCCATTATTATAGTGTAGTGGGGTAGCCAGTTTTAGCTGTCCTTGGTCTTGCATGCTATAGCACTAGTTAAACCTAAAGAGTGTCACCCACTTTCACATATCTAATCCTGAATGGTAGGATCAAAGGAGCCTTATTTAATACTATTGAAATCATTCATCCACTCACAGCACACATTACTGATGTTACTGATATACACATAACATTACTTTATTTGCCTTTAGTTAAATAAATTACAAGTTCATGACAAGGTCATGTATTGTCTAATTCCCTTGAGTTGGGTTGTATGAAATTGGGGGCTCGTCCGGGAGCGAGCAAAATATTTTTCTCATTTATTATTAGTTTATATGCTCAGCCTTTTGTTATTTCATAGACCATTATCTTTACATGTCGAGCTCGTACAAGCCCTGAATAGAAATGTAATAAGGTAAAATGTCCCAATGTCTCAGACTAAATCTCTTGTCGTGTTTTAGGTCATCCAACAGCATCGACCACCTCCACAGCAAACGAGACTCCGCCTACTCATCCTTCTCCACCAGTTCCAGTATCCCAGAATACCTTGCCTCCAACCCCTCCTTCAGCCCAGAGCGCTCCTATTCGCTGGAGACCGTCCCTCAGAGGGGAGGAGGGAGTGGAGAGATGCAACAGGCCGACATACGTTACATCCGGACGGTTTACGATAACCATCAGGGATCTCAAGAGCACGAGCTGAGCTCCACTTCTGCCGCGTTGCTACGCCACACCGATCCCAGAAGCAGGGAAGGGTCGAGGGCCGGGATGAGCCGAGATATGCAGGGTACGGTTTCTCTCAGGAATAGTTATATGTTGGGGCATGTCAGTGTTGGACAAAGACTTAAGTCAAAGTATAGACGCTCCTGGTCAAATACTATTCAACTACAATTGAAAGTTGCCCAGTGAAATTTGTACTCGATTTAAAGTACCAGAGTATTTTCTTTTAAAAAAATACAATGATTACCGGTATTCAAAAGTATAAAGTGTACATTTTGCTAGATATAGGCAAAGGATTAACATACAATAGGACTCGTGTTCCAAAGGTCTAGGAAGCTTCCTTTGAAATGTAGTTGAGCCAGTTAGAGCAGTGAAAGTCATATGTTTCCAAAAAAGCAGATACTTAAGTCCTTAAATCCTCAAAATATGTACTTAAGTTCGCTACTCGAGTAAATTTACTTTGTTACTGTCCCAACACTGGGTAATGTAAATGTGATGTGATGATATCATTGTGGTATCTTTGTACTATTGGTTCCAGGTTCAGTGGGTGTGGTCTGTTACCGTGGCAGCAGCAGTGGTAGCAGTAGCAGCAGCAGCAATGGTGGGGTACCGGCCTCAAACAGACACAGTGTGGGTCCCATTTTGGGTCCAACAGCCAGCAGCAGTTCATACGAGAGTCTGAAGGGGGCGCCAGCTCCGCCCAGGCGCAGTGACAGCTACGCAGCCATCAGACACCACGAGAGACCAAACTCCTGGTCCAGTCTGGAGCAGCCACGCTCACTGAGGTATATTCTCATCCAAACACACTGATGTCAGAATAATAATGAATTTAATTGTATGGATTAATTACAATTACAAGCACACAGTATGCCCAATGTTCAGTATAGCATGTGTTTACTTGTTTTACATTTAAAGACAAGCAGATATTAAACTAGAGCTCTTCTCTAGAAAGTGTTGTCATATAAATGGGTTTACATGCCAGTAATGTCTGAGCTCCTCATCATTTATTTGTTCTCTTGTTTACATTTTAGAATAATAAGGTAGTCAAATTTTAGCAAGGACAGTTTTAGATACATGTTTGATGTAAAAGATGAATGAAAATATTCTATGATATTACAATGGAACTCAAGACATTTTGAAATCAATGAAATTTGATTTAAAAACAATAGGTACAAACGATGGACTACGTTTCAAAAGTGTGAACTACAACTTACTGCATTAAATGACATCTCCCTTGAACTAATGTTATGTTATGTAATCTAATGCATTTTACTCAGGTCGCTGCAGAAAGGTTCCTGGCATCACTCCAGTGGCCCTGTGGCATCAGGTAAATATATCTCAAATATTTTATTTATTTGAAGGGCAGAATCAAAATATACCGTTTAAAGGTGGAGTAAGCCATTCTGGAGAAAGCTTGTTGTCAAAATCACTTTTTGTGAAATTCAGTGAACATCTCCTCAACATCTGCTACCTGTCCATACTGTGTGTGTGCGCTGAAGAATACACAGCCTAGGCTCTGTAAGAGGTATAGAAACAAAGGTAGCTAGCAATATGGCTGTTAACACATAACAGGTTGTGAGGATATATTCATTGATTTTGACAAAAAGTGATTTTGACAACAACCGTTCTCCAAAAATCGCTGACTCCACATTTAAGTCTGCTGTGACAATAAAATATGTAGAAAGTGTCGATCCAAAGAGTAAGGTTTCTGCTGTCATCATCCTCTGCATTTCTCTTATAAATTATATAATATGTTCCAGCTAAAGGCTCGTACGGCACTGAGGGTCAGCTCCACACTGTGATAGAGAAGAGTCCGGAGAGCAGTCCCACCATAAAGCCCCGGCAGGGCGGTGGCTTTTCCCAGCCCCCTTCACCTACTGGACCCTCCACTGGACCTGCAGGCCCCCCCAATGCCCCATCAGGCCGCTTCATTCTGCCCACTGGCATGTACCCTGTCCCCCAGCCCGAGCCCCGCTACACACAGACGCCCAGTATCGGCCCAGCTCCAGGGTCCGCCGGAATCTACCCAGCCCTGGCCAAGGAGAGCAGCCGACAGAGAGAGGAAAGAGGAGTGGTAGAGGGGCGGAGGGACGGAAGGATGTCCTCTACAGAAAATGGATACCAAAATAACACTTCTTTAACATATGCATATTCCTCTTCTTCTTCGTCGTCTGCCTCTTCAGAGCCCAGGACTCAAGCACACCAAGCAGAGAGGTGATTTTACCTAATGCTGTTATTCCAATGGATGACCAACTACTGTGTTGTACATGGCTCTTAAGGTTTGCAGCTGTAGTTGTTAGGAGTATGTTTCAAAGAGTCATAATTTTTTTTATCGAAATTTGGCTAAATTCACAATTTTATGGAAGCCTATTTTTTTAAACATTTAAACATTTGGATAACTCTCGCATATATGTCTGGCATTTCTCCAATCTCCGTGGGGAGGAGCCTAGCACGTCCGTTAGTGGAAGGCAGCCCCCGATTGGTTCATGTAGTCCTGAATCTAACCAGTAACTCCCCACTTTCCATCAGTTAGTAGACAGCCCCTGATTGGTTCTTGAAGTCGTTTGACGTTGACAACATGGAGCGACAAATAAGCTTGTGAGATATGGCTGGTCTCACGAGGCTACATTGACAACTACATGAACCAATCAGGGTCTGCCTTCCCACTATAAGGGACGTTAGGCCGGGCATTTTTTGTTGGGCTCCTCCACCCCAAAGATTGGAGAAAATCCAGACTGATCTGCTTGAGAAAAATGATGTGACGCTCACACAAGATCAGGCTGGTCTCACCAGGCTACACATGTTATGCTATGCAACTGTAAAAATGTCCGTGTTGACTCTCAATGCTTACCCAGCCTTCTACTTTGATCAGGCCTCAACGGGAAGAGTCTAACTTTGAACCTTACAGACCCTGCATGAAAACTGCCAGAGGGGCATCGGAGAGCCAGACAGAGTCCCACAGGGTCCAAAACCACCAGGGAGCTCACATTCAGAGCTTCCAAGGGTCCCATGTTCAAAGAGGCCAATTGTTCCAGGAACAGATCCAGGATTTCCATAGTTCCCACATCCAGTCAACCCCTGGACCCAGGCCGCCGCCATCCTCACAAGAGTGGAGGGAGCCTGTTACACCTGTTCAGTCCAGAGCAGATAGCAGCAGGTACAATATGGAGGGATGACTGTTTGTTCTTTATATGTTGAAATCATTTATTTTTTTCGACATGACATTTTGAGATTCTGTATCTTATACTTTGTAAAGCTTATTTGAGATCCAATCAGAAGCTCCACAAGAAACATCCCTGGATTGTACTCCTAACCTTAAAGGTGGAGGCAGTGATTCTGGAGAACGCTTGTTGTCAAAATTACTTTTGGCAAAAACAGTGAATATCTCTTCACAATCAGCTACTGTGTGTGCACTGCAAATAAATCTTGTTTCAATACACAGCATAGGTTCTCTAAACTTGTATGTAGACAAAAGGGCCCACTATAGCTAGCAACATGCCCGTTTACAGAGCCTATGCTGTGTATTAACACTGGATTTTTTTTCAGGGAACACACAGTTTGGACAGGTAGCGGATCACTGATTTTAACAAAAAAAACGTTTGGCATCAAGCCTTTTCCAGAATTGCAGTACCACCTTTTTTTGACAGATAACACGTTTCTGTCTTTAAATTTCATGTCCTCCTATTTCCTACTCCTTCGCCTTCAGATCAACAGACCAGATCATCATTCATTCAGAGGAAGCGACTTCCCCCAGGCTGGCCCAGGGCCAGGTGCCACCTACCCACATACCTGCTCACCCTCAGCCCCAGGCTCCAGCACCATCCTCCACCACCCAACCTAACCCAACCCATCGACACCTCAGCGACTCTGCAGCTCTGCAGCACCCCCACTGGGACAACAGAAAGCGGGACAGAGACAGAGAACACCCGCTAACCCGTCTGGAGATCGCCCTGGCCGAAGTGCAGCGATCCCCGACCCCCACCGACAGTGTGGTCTCCGCCAGTAGCCAGGGCAACAGTAGCCACGGCAACAGTAGCTTGGGCGACGGCAGCCAGGGACCAGCCCGCAGCCTCTCCGTCCTGGAGAAGGTCAATCGCTTTGAGCGTCGCGAACGTTCCTCAAAGCAGCGCAGTTTAAGCACGACAAACGCACACAGCAAAGCCAGCCATCTGAAGGTGAGTCAAAATCAAAGTGAAAATAAATCATTGACCGCCATGTTTTTTTTAAAGATTCGAACAAACAAAACTTCATACATAAATGTATTTCTATAAATACAATATTTTGACCTACAAAACATGATTTGCTTCATCTCAAACATCTCAATCCCAAAATTTCTCCTTGCCTGAGAAGCTGTTTCACTGCCTAATGTTTTTTCGCAATTTTGAATCAGATGACCGAGAAGGGCCAGAGCAACACCTGTGGAGCAAGTGACCTGAGAAGCATGCTGGAGAGGAGCACCAGTGGGAGACAAGCTCACAGGACAATGAGCTACCTGGGAGGCAGCAACGAACACATGAAATACAGGTAGGAGGGTTGCTGGAATGTTTCACTCTTCTCTACAGTATATTCTCCTATTACGTGTCTACATGATAGTCACCTTGTTTCTCACAACTGCTGCCAACATGGATACATTTCATTCATATACATGTTTTACCAAAAACATGTTTCATATTCGGTTGGGTACATCATGTGTTGCAATGTTGATTGATGATTTTGTGTCTGAAGTCCCTTTCAAAATTGCTTAGGTCAAATTGAGTGCCATATGTTGGTATTTGCTGGTATGTTAACAAGGGAGTTACACTTCTCTCTGTTGTTCAGGACCCCAGCAGATCCCAGTTCAGCCCTCCAGAGGAGCCGCAGCACCTTCCAGCTGGACGAATACCGGGACAGTGACGGCAGCAGCAAACACTTCCCCTGGAGACAGGACATCCAGGAGATGCTGGGCTCCATGCAGGACACATCCTCCAACAGGTCAGAGTCTACCCAACCGATCAGGGGTCCACCAACAATTCGTGTGAGGGAACTTCATATGTGGTCAGGCACATTCAAACTCAACATACTGGTACAAATGTGGACCTGGGCCGTTTGGATTTTAGGGTCCGGATTCACAATCTCCTCCATAAATATAACTGATGGTACTGATAGTTGAGGTTATTGGTTGGGGTCTGATATGATAAGTCTACATTTCCTGATGGCCTGTTTGTCAAATACGGCTACGAGAATGGTCTGGGGCCACAGCCTGTTGGTCCTCCAACAGGTCAGAGATAGGGATGAACCGATTGCACATTTGTCAGCTGATACCGATACCGATGTGTAGAATTTGAGTCGCCACCAATTTGCCTTTGTCGTAGCTGGGTAAGCTAGTGTTGTTGAGTCGGACCAATTAAGGCAGCGCAAAATTAATGCAAAAGAACAGTTCACAGCCCTCCAGAACTAGACCACAATTCGAGTCCTTCAGCTCGTGGAATTCTTGTGTCTCTCTGAGACATCCTGACATTGGATTTCTAACTTTGTAACTCTCATCAGATCTTACAGGGACTCTTTGAAAGATGCCCAGTCTAAGGTGCTGCAGTCCACCTCCTTCAGACCCATCTCCTCCTCCTCCTCCGGCAGCCCTCAGCCTCCACCCGTCCCTGCCAAGTACCACTCTCTGGAGAAGAAAGCCCCCAAAACCATGCCCAAACCGCAGGGCGTGGTCATCGCGCCGCAGTCGCCACAACACATCCTTTCCCCTCACACCCCCAAGGAGCGCCACGTGGTCAGCCTGGAACTCCGAGGCCCAAGTCCCCCAGCTCTTCCCAGCATGCCGCCGGTCGGACCTCCAGCTCGGATATGCGCCCGCAAACGTCTGGGGGCGGACCAGAAGAAACGCTCCTACTCAGAGCCAGAGAAAATGCACGAGGTTGGGGTTTCAGATGCAGAGACGGCTCCCTTCAGGCGCGGAGGTAAATGAGATAATGCTGCGAATGTCACAATGACAAAGTGGTAATGTACTTGGGTTACTCATTAAATGCTCACACAAACACCAAAATATGGCAAAAGCGAGTCGACATGGTGCATGTTATCCGAGACAAAAGCAAAACATGTAAAGATATAATTTGTTGGAAATTCCTAGGCCAACCTAAAACACAGCTCATCAATAAAATGGGATTTATTTTTAATGCTAAGACAAACAAATATTTGTTGTATTAATCATGGGCTTTGACCCTGATCTCCCTTGTCTGTCCAGAGACCAGCGTGGCCGACCGGAGGAAGATGTTTGAGGTGGTGGCCAGTCATGTGAGGGGCGCGGCAGGGCAGAGCACCACGTCCAGGCCTGACCTACGGCAGATACAGCACGACGCCCTGGCTGAGTATGTGGAGAGGAAGAGAAGTGTGAAAAGAGACGACGGAGGACATAGAGGTGGACCGAGGCCTCGCAGTGCTTATCTACTGCCTGAAAACAGCAACCATACAGGTGGGTGGATGAAGGATCAATGGTAGGGAAAGTAAATATTCTACTCGAGAAAGTTCCCCTTGAGAAAGTCGATTTATTGCGTTAGTCCGACTGAAACCGGACTTTCAAAATACAGCATCAATTTTCTCAAAGTCGAGTTCCTGCAGTCAGTCAGACCTTAACTGGCCTACTTCACACTCTGAGCATGCTCCACAGTAACCCGCCCCGAGCTTTGACCCAGAAGCCCAATAGCATTCAATGCTAACAGAAGAACACCAACAAAGGAAATAAAAGAAGAAAGCCGTGCACACGTACAGCACAAAAAATTTACAGAGCTGTTAAGTCATCCATACCACTGCTCAACATGGGGCCAGTTTGCAGCTGGCTTACAGACACTCTTAAACTACGTAGTTATCTGCTAGCTAAACATTAGCCATACGTTAACTATTAGCCACTCATGCCGAAATATGTCAACTGGAAAATGGTCCAATACTAACAACAAGCATAATAGGTCCATGACTAAAAGCACCTGAAAGGGGATCGCTGCCTATCGTAGCGGAGTTGGACATAATTTGGTCAATAAATCAATTCGCCTCCTTGGTTTGTATACTGGAATAAGGACAGTAGTCCAATTAAATGGTCTAGTCTAGCTATAACCGTAGCTCGACTTAACTGTGCATGAAAGGTACTGACTTATAGACTGAAAGTAGATGGATGAACCGTGTCCCTCTGTCTATCTTTCCTTCTCTCTAGTCTCCTCCAGTCAGTCGGATACCTTCAGCCTGTCCTCTGCCTCCAGCCTGCTCTCCCTGCAGGACTCTGGCCTGGATCGAAGCTTCTCCACTGGAGAGAGGGATCCAGGAGCTGATCTGCGTAGCCTTCAGTCCAACCTCTTCTACCCAGGCAGAGTGACCACTCCCAGGCTGCCGGCAAACCCACAACCAAGGTAAACCCAAAACTGGCCACCCCGCTTTATGTAAATCTGCCGTTTGAAGCCGTGCTTGGTCCAGACTTCTTATTGATTGGTTGTATTTGTGATATGTTGTGACTTGTATATTTGACACCAACCTGCCAAAAGGACTAAGGATGTAAATTAGCCGCCGGATATATCTCTCATGTTCACACAAAAATAAATCCATCTAAAAAAAACTTTAAAAAAAAACGTAGACATCTCGACCACATCCATTGTCGTGGAATTGTATACAAAACTTTCTTGGTTCTCAGAAGATGAAGCCAAAGACTTTTGTAACCATAATTTAAAAGTTTCTACTTATCCCGTGACAAAACTGAACATCTGAATGAGATGTCTTCATAACCTTTGGATGACTTGACCTGAAATATGAATCAGACATTCACCACCAAATGAATTGCAATAACTTGACATTTGAATTGAAGTTCATTATAACTTTGTAATTACTTTTTTGATAAATCCCTTTCTTCTCCCAGTATTCTTCTATCTGGGCCCCATTCGGAGTTCCAGGCCCACACCCTCCAGGATCTCACCCCTGAAGAAGGACTATTCAGACAGGGTCAGTCTTCAAGCAGAGACCCAGGCCCAGCAGTCGTCCAGCAGCAGCAGCAGCAGCAGCAGCAGCAGCAGCAGCAGCAGCTAGCCCAGGATCCTCAACCCAAACTGGGCCTGTCCACGCAGCTCAACGGGGCTCTGCAGAGGGCCGGCTCTAGCAGGAAGTCTGCCTCTGCTGAAGATCTCCTGGAGAGATCTGAGGAGAGGCCAACCACTACTCAACACTACCGCTCCCTCTCCACCCCCATGGTGGAGACAATCAACCAGGTAGCACTGCACTCACACCAGGAGCTCACAGTTTTGTTTTGTTGGTATTACAATGACATAAATAGATTGGGCCAACGCACCCCAGTCCTATTTGAGGTGCTAGTACCGACAGCACTTTAAGAAAAAGTACCATACACTCAGTGAAGCTCCATAAATAATAATCATGCATTGACATCAGAATACAGTAAAATGTGTTTGTTTATGTGAGTCGTTGATAAATCCTATGTTACGTGGTAACATGGGTTGTGTAGATTTATCATAGCAGAATTAATCAAAGCAATATAACATTTTATGAAAAATGTGAAAGTTATATTTTATAGTTTTATTGAAACAACTTAGAATAGAGCACCAGGGTTCACAGTTGATACAAACATTCAAGCTGTATTACAAAATGTGTACCTTGCGATCGTCGCAACGGAAGATACAATAAATGTAGCATGACTCATAAGCACAATGGTGTTACTACAAAGCTCAGGAGCTTTTTTGTTGTTTTGGCATCGTAACAATTGCGAGGAAGTAAATATGATAAAGGATAAACATAAGTCAACAACTTGGATGGAATACTAATAAATCTTACATTCACGTTCCTCTTGGCATCACCACCTTTGTGCCACGAAAGGGACATTTTGGCCCTGAGTCACACAGGAAATACCCAGATCCCTCAGAGGTTTCCTGTGTTGTCCCAGAGAGCGGGGTAGACGGTGGCTGGGCGCTGTCCGATGTGGATGACAGCAAAGATAACACACGGGCAGCACACGTATACATACATCATGCACTGACTACACACATCCACACAGTCTTCTTAAAGGAATGCTGTAAAGGATGAATTTATCTTTTTTTTTATCTTGATCGGAGCAGCCTGTGTCACATAAACATCATTACGGCTATAGCTGGACAAACACACAATCTATCTTCTTGTGTTACACAATCTATTTCACAACAGGGTGGTGACAGTCCTGCTTTCAGTGAGTTTTTTATTTATTTTAAGGATGGAGTCAGCCATGGTGGAGAACATTTGTTGTCGGAATCAAGGTATTGTGAGGAGATATTCACTGATTTTGACAAAAAAAAGTGATTTTGACAAGCATTCTCCGGATTGGCTGACTCCACCTTTAAGCAGCTGACAAAGAATGTAATATGTCCTTGACAATTTTTGAAACAGCAACTGCATAAACAACTCTTCTGTTGTCTTTCAATGCACCCGATTGATGTAAAACAGTATGTTATTGATGGAGTTGGGGCAAAATGCAAAATGAGGTTGATTTTTTTTTTTATATGTTATCTCAGACAAGTTAAAGTTTGGTGGTGGAGCGATTCAATGTAGACGAAGCAGACCTCAGGCCAGTGTGTGATGATGTCTGTGGGCAGACATGTGATCGCTGATGTCACTGTCTGCACTTATTTTTTTGAAATGGGTCAGTGAAACAAGAAACAGCAGTGCTCATTGTTCAAAGCTGGAACACACTTTATGTAAATAGTCCAAAGGCCCTAAAGAGGCATTTAAGGATTAGAAAGACCCCTAGATTCAGATAAGGATAATGCTGTTTGCACACACTAAAGCATTATGACCACAGCTTGTCTCAAAACTTAAACTCATCTGCTGGCTATAATTCAATAGTTAGTACAGAGACATGAGAGTGGTATGAAAGAGGCTAAGAGGAACATTCTATGAAACAGTCTAATTGTTTTCTCTGATGATGATAAATGACATGTAAAAGCCAACGAGACCATCACTGAAGGAATGCTATTTTTATGCCCTTATCGCATCCAGATGATTTTTTTGGTGTGGCTCAGGTGCACTCAAGTACTCTAATGATAACTTTCATAATTGTATTATATCAGAACAGACTTGGTAGAAAATGTATTATTTTAATTCATAGGTATGCTTTGGTAAATCGCTTATGAATAAAATGTTTTCTTATAACTTTAGCGTTTTATATCAATATAGTGCAATAGCACCCAACGGAGAAACTAACGTGTTTTTATATACAGTGGGCGTCCTGGGGAAATGCACCTGTTGGTAGACGAAGAAGAAGAAGTACTATAAAATAAATAACTAAATACATCTTCACCTCATCACTTGATTTTGTGGAAAGACTTGAGGCAGGCGTGGGTGATGCCATCTGTATGAGTTATAGGTTATATAAAGGATGAAAACATTATGCCTTTAAAAGAAGAATATAACCAAAAGAGGTGGAGTCGTTATCTAAAACAGAACTGAGCTTATCTATGCTGTGTGTTTGTGTTTCAGGATTACCCTCCAGGACAAGCCAGGGTGTTTGGTGTCTTCTCTGAACTAGGACACGACTCTCCGCCTCAAGACAGGTGTGTGTGTGTGTGCGTGTGTGTGTGTGTGTGTGCGTGTGTGTGTGTGTGTGTGCGTGTGTGTGTGTGTGTGTGCGTGTGTGTGTGTGTGTGTGTGTGTGTATGTGTGTGCGTGCATGCGTGCGTGTGTGTGTGTGCCCAGACCAGGTCTCTTCAGGGCTTCTCACAGGCTTTCTTCACATATGTTTTCTGTCCGACGATGTGTTCGTGACGCTCTGTTTACATAATGAAACATAGCTAATCTTAAGTAGTTTTAACAAAATGTCAGACCGCTGTTTGTTTACTGCTGGAGAACTGGGGGATCATGAGAATTCAGGTCACTTCTGCACCAATATCTTAGCTGTCTACCATAATAGGGGCTGTCAGCAGTGCGCCAGTTTGTGCGTGTGTGTGTGTGTGTGTGTGTGTGTGTGTGTGTGTATTTGTGTTCATGCTTTAGGCTCTCTGCTATTTTAAAACCAACTGTGGCCTTATGAGTCCATGTGCCCTGCTGCTGGCAGCATGGAGAGAGTGAGAGAGAGAGAGAAAAAGAAAGAGAGAGAGATGGATGGGGGAAGGAGGACAGGATGTTGAAGTAAAGTAAAGATATCTTTGTGATCCCAGTGAGGCATCACAACAATTAATACCAGACAATGTACAACGAAAAAACACCAAAAACTAACTAACATTTACACAGAGCTATCCTGCCTGGCAGGTAAGATGGCTAAGAGACAAGAAAGAAGAAAGATAGCACTTAGACTAAAGCACTATTCGCACACAAGTTTTACCTTGGGACCTTGTGTGATTAGAAATGACCCCCCTACGTCCACGTTTCGTGTAAAGCTTGATAAACTCAAATTTACTGACATTATCTCCCGGATATGATATATGTATGCTTGACTGATGTTCCAGCTCCTGTTGAAAGATATAATATGTGCAGGTATGGTGTAGGTATGTAGCAAAATAACCCTGCACCCAAAAGAGTGTTAAAACACAAGATAGTTATTCTACATTATTCTTGTAAGATGCATAAAAAGGTGCACAAGAAACAAAAAACATTAAAAAATAAATGTAGGACCCTACCAAGCCACAGCCATCTTGATTCACACAGGACTAATATCATCACATGACCTATGTGTTTTTCGAAATACAGTATAGGAAGTCATTTGCGGTCAAATGTAATATTTTATAATTATTACAAAGGATTTGATCACCAGGTAATACTAATCCTGTGTGAATGGGGCTATAGAAGTCAAGTGGTTCAAATGAAAGGGAAAAAAGGATATAAATGTATGTATGTGGATTTTTATTTAACATGGACATAACAATATCATTGGACGAAACCAGATGCATTGTTTTCAGTGTATTAGCATAAATGCTAGTTTTCAACACCTGTCCACGGGAGGCTTTTTAAAAACAACAAAAAAATAAAAATAAATAAATAATTAATTAAAAAATAATAATAAATAAAATAAAATAAAATAAACAAGACAGAAACAAGATCAAATACTAACCCTATAATATACATAAGCAAAGGCAGCATGACAATAAACCAGGTGTAAATTATTTGTGTGAGCACTGTTGATTTGATTTGAGCCATTGTTTAAGTTCTCTGTTAAAAGTGTTGCTGTTATTCTCTAGTTTTAGACTAGTGGGCAAGAAGTCAATGGGAGGAGGAAGAGGAGGATGAGGATGGAGGGAGGAAGGGAGGGAGGGAGAGAGGGAGGGAGGGAGGGAGGGATGGACAGGAGTTAAAAGAGGGAGAGACCGAGGAATCTCAGGAAGCAGAGAAAACTCCCTGGCACAGAGACAGATAAACAAACAGAATACCAACTCCAGCCCACAGGGGGTTATTAACTTTAAACTCCTCAATCTCAAAATGTGAAGGTCAGACACAGGTCACTTCAGGAATTCTGTGTGTGTTTGTGTGTGTGTGTGTGTGTTTGTGTGTGTGTGTGTGTGTGTGTGTGTGTGTGTGTGTGTGTGTGTGTGTGTGTGTGTGTTTGTGTGTGTCCTGCCCGTCGTCTGATTATGCCCAAAACTGAGCACTTAACCTTAAATAACTAGCTCATAAGATTGGACATGTTAATAATCACTTTCAGGAAATTGGACTGCAGACACAAGCACATGACTGTCTAACACAGAACATGTTGGAAGGCCCATAACAGAGGGTATAAATCAACTGCAAATGACATGATTTGCACAATGACCAACACAAATGTTGGTCATTGTGCAAACCTTTCATCAGTCTCTATATATTTCTTGTTGATCGTTGTTGTATTATATTGTTAAATATTCCAGTTACAGTACTGTATAAATGAAAAAGTTATTCAAATTCAAATTTTCAAGATAACTGTTGCACTAGATTTTTTAGTTTGGAGGCAAACTAAAACTCTTCAGTTTAAGGAAAATATCCTACATTTGAGCCAACTAATTATCTTTTGTTGAGATAACTAACTTCCTTAATCTCTCTCTCTCTCTCTCTCGCTCTCTCTTTCTCTCTCTCTCAGGCCTGCATACACCCTGGCCTCTGGTGACATCATCTCTCCTCAACACTCCCAGCACAGTCCGAACACCGTCCAGCCTGCTGCAGCTTCACAAGGTGAGCAAAAATAACAACAACAAAAACAACCCACATTGATATCAAATGTATGGCTTCCCCTCCATCGCTCTATGGCAAGCATATGCTCACCATTTGACAATTAAACCAAATAATAATTTTCCTTCTGCTCTTGATCCTAGACCCAGGCTCCTCCCAGATGCCCGTCACTCGTCGGGAGCGACAGAGGACCAGCGAGCGTCAGCGGGTCATAAGTGCCTCCACGTTGGCCGCCTCCGTGGGTCTGCCCTGCCCCTTCTCCCCACCCGGGGCTCAGGAGGGAGGCAGCGCAGAGTGGTACGCAAGCGAAAGACTGAGCCAAGCCAACCTGGACTCCATCACCTTCCCAGGCATCCCACCATCTAGCGCGGACCGGGGCTGCGACGAAACACGCAGTTTAGGGGACGGCAGCATATTAGAAGACCCTACCGATGACGTGTACAGAGTGAGAGCCTTTAGTTTGGGGATGAGAGGAGTGGATTCTGGAGAAGAAAATTCCAAACGGGTTTCACCAGCGACGCCAACAACAAACATGGAGGACAGCCCATCTTCTCCTACTGATCCGTCCATACGTCAGGGCCTGTTCTCTTTGAGAATCTCCGAGTCCAGCCTTGGCACCAGCGACCACCAGCAGCAGTATCCACTAGAAACCAGCGTATCAAAGGAGGACTTTGACGACGTCTTCTTCCAAAATCCGCCCCCTCCCTCACCCCCTCCGCCCATCAAAGAGACCACCATCTTAGAGGACTTCCCTCCTCCTCCTCCAGAGTTGGAGGAGAAAGCTGGACAGACCGTGGAAAGGTTTGTAGTATATTTGGATTCTAATCCACTGGATGTGTAGTCTGTCTTGTATTTTGTAGGTGTGGGCTTACTTGTTTTGGGTGACATTGGGGATGTGACTGGGGACAATCCAGGGCTGTGACCTTGATACATACTGTACATATATCTTTGTGTGCTAATTTAAACATGAAGGCAGCGATTCTGGAGAAAGCTTGTTGTCAAAATCACTTTTGGTCGAAATCAGTTAGTATCTCCTCGCGATCGGCTACCTGGCCGCATTGTGTGTGAGCTGGAAACAATCTTGTGTTAATAAACAGCCTCTGTACAATTGGTATGAAGACAAAGGTTATGCCCACCGTAACTAGCAACATGCCCATTTGCAGAGCCTAGGCTGTTAATGAAGTTTTTTTTTTCAGCGCTCACACAGTACTGACAGGTATCGTGGCGAGATTATTAAAATAAATGAAAACAAGGGTTCTCCAGAATCGCTGTATCAATCTGTAATTATTGTGCAAACAATACAGTTATATAGTGCAATAATACCTATAAAAGTTGATATTGAATCTACAGCACTTTATGCAATTTTGCAATAAGCCGATGTGCAATAACACTAGCACTTTAATACCTTAGCACTTTTATTTGGTGTTATGGTGTGATTGACTACGGAGTACATATGGCAATCAGCTACGATGTTCATCAGTAGGCAATGGTCCTGTTTTTTGAAACATTCAATCCCAAAAAAAAGTGTAGCTTGGAATCTGAATTGAAATACTCTTGTTGTGGAAATTCTTTCTTATTTTTCTATCTGCTCTTCTATTTCCTCTATCTATCTTCCTTTAGATTCAGTCGTAGCATGGAGTTCTTGAACAACTCCATGGTTCCCACCGTGAAGTCATCCCTCCACTCTGCTCCGACGTCCCCTTCCTCTTCCTCCTTTCCTCCTCCAGTGCCCAGCTTCCTCCCTACCCAGAAGCCTCAGCCCTCTTCCATTACCTCCGTCACTGCCTCCACAGTGCCAGAGGACAGCCTGGGTCTAGAGTACCAGCCCCTACCCAAGAGGGAGAAGACATCCGAGGAGCTGCAAGTTGAAGCACTGGCCCGACAGCTGGTGGGTACCTGTCCTCCGCAGTTACAGTAGTTACAGTTGAGTAGGGTAAGTTTGGATGGGGTAGAGAAGGGTAGAGTAGAGTAGAGTAGAGTAGAGTAGAGTAGAGTAGAGTAGAGTAGGGTAGGGTAGAGTAGAGTAGAGTAGAGTAGAGTAGAGTAGAGTAGAGTAGAGTAGAGTAGAGTAGAGTAGAGTAGTATAAGGTTGGGTAGAGTAGAGTAGGGTAGAGTAGAGTAGAGTAGAGTAGAGTAGAGTAGAGTAGAGTAGAGTAGAGTAGAGTAGAGTAGAGTAGGGTAGGGTAGGGTAGGGTAGGGTAGGGTAGGCTAGAGTAGAGTAGAGTAGAGTAGAGTAGAGTAGAGTAGAGTAGAGTAGAGTAGAGTAGAGTAGGGTAGAGTAGTATAAGGTTGGGTAGAGTAGAGTAGGGTAGGGTAGGGTAGAGTAGAGTAGAGTAGAGTAGAGTAGAGTAGAGTAGAGTAGAGTAGAGTAGAGTAGAGTAGAGTAGAGTAGAGTAGAGTAGAGTAGAGTAGGGTAGAGTAGTATAAGGTTGGGTAGAGTAGAGTAGAGTAGAGTAGAGTAGAGTAGAGTAGAGTAGAGTAGAGTAGAGTAGAGTAGAGTAGAGTAGAGTAGGGTAGGGTAGGGTAGGGTAGGGTAGGGTAGGGTAGGGTAGAGTAGAGTAGAGTAGAGTAGAGTAGAGTAGGGTAGGGTAGGGTAGGGTAGGGTAGGGTAGGGTAGAGTAGAGTAGGGTAGGGTAGGGTAGGGTAGGGTAGGGTAGAGTAGAGTAGAGTAGAGTAGAGTAGAGTAGAGTAGAGTAGAGTAGAGTAGAGTAGTATAAGGTTGGGTAGAGTAGAGTAGAGTAGGGTAGGGTAGAGTAGAGTAGTATAAGGTTGGGTAGAGTAGAGTAGAGTAGAGTAGAGTAGAGTAGAGTAGAGTAGAGTAGGGTAGGGTAGAGTAGAGTAGAGTAGAGCAGAGTAGAGTAGAGTAGAGTAGAGTAGAGTAGAGTAGAGTAGAGTAGAGTAGGGTAGAGTAGTATAAGGTTGGGTAGAGTAGAGTAGAGTAGAGTAGAGTAGAGTAGAGTAGAGTAGAGTAGAGTAGAGTAGGGTAGAGTAGGGTAGAGTAGAGTAGAGTAGAGTAGAGTAGAGTAGAGTAGAGTAGAGTAGAGTAGAGTAGAGTAGAGTAGAGTAGAGTAGAGTAGAGTAGAGAAGGGTAGGGTAGGGTAGGGTAGGGTAGGGTAGAGTAGAGTAGTGTAGGGTAGGGTAGGGTAGGGTAGGGTAGAGTAGAGTAGAGTAGAGTAGAGTAGAGTAGAGTAGAGTAGAGTAGAGTAGAGTAGAGTAGAGTAATATAAGGTTGGGTTGAGTAGAGTAGAGTAGAGTAGAGTAGAGTAGAGTAGAGTAGAGTAGAGTAGAGTAGAGTAGAGTAGAGTAGAGTAGAGTAGAGTAGTATAAGGTTGGGTAGAGTAGAGTAGAGTAGAGTAGAGTAGAGTAGAGTAGAGTAGAGTAGAGTAGAGTAGAGTAGAGTAGAGTAGAATAAGGTTGGGTAGAGTAGAGTAGAGTAGAGTAGAGCAGAGTAGAGTAGAGTAGAGTAGAGTAGAGTAGAGTAGAGTAGAGTAGAGTAGAGTAGTATAAGGTTGGGTAGAGTAGAGTAGAGAAGGGTAGAGTAGTATAAGGTAGAGTAGAGTAGGGTAGAGTAAAGTTGAGTAGGGTTGGGTGGGGTAGAGTAGGGTAGAGTTGAGTTGGGTTGGATTGGTTGGGGTAGAGTAGAGTACAGTCAGCACTATGTAATAAAAAATCGCCATTAGTCTTCTATGTTCTGACCATACCTTGGTCAGAGTACCTACCTATGTGATTGTGACTTGATATTGTATCTAGTCTTCCTTACTCTACCTTGATCAGTGTGATTCATTCTCCCTCCTACCTTTCCCGTTATACTTACGTACCTGTGACATCCAAACTGACCTCATCTTTTTTTGTCATTGTACCCAGCTGTTACAGGACCACTCACTGGCACCTCTCCTGGACACATGGGGGAGTAAATCCACCGTAGAGCTTATGGAGGAGATCTTTCAAAACAGCCAACTGCTTGGTAAATCCCCATGGCAACGCAGGCGCAGTAGCCAATGGGCTAACAGGTAATTCTGACATCATTTGCTTTACCTTTCCAAAACACCTTTTCAGTGATATTTTAAACGCCACTGAGTTTTAACATCAACAAAACTCTTGACTTTTTTTTGTGAATATTATCGTTTCAATAATTGCACTTTTGGTTTTTAAGCTCAGACACTCAGACTCCCTGATAAATACTACTGTTGTCGCTCTTACCACCAAGACAGTAGGAACGCGAGGTCAAGGCAGGATAGTGGGGTTTCAAGCAGAGGCTGAATAACAACACATGGAATGCAGAAAAACACCGCAGACAGATGATGTAGTACAATACTTGAAGAGGATCCCTGTTGACTGCCTTTAAAAGTGCAAGACGAGGATGAAGACCTTCATGTTAGGAGTGTTTATTTAGCCCCGGGACCAGATTGCAGAAAGAAAAATTGATGTAAACGAAGGATAAGATGAGCGAGGGGGTTGGAGGGGGAGGGAGGGGGGGGGGGTTGAAAACACTTCCTGTAAACCAACATTTGTCACGGTGCTTGTGTTTTGCTGACAGCCTCCCTCTCCTATCAGCCACTGACAAAAAAAACTTCTACTGTCTCTGCATGTCCTCAGTCAGTTGACATCTTTAAAGTGTTTGTGCTTTGTTTGGGTGAACATGGTGTTCATGGAAGGAATGCTTCCTCTTTGAAAAAGAAAGCAAACAACCATCAATTAGGAGGCGTCCGTTCTCTTGTTATGCACGTCCCCGGTCGGGAGTCCCACAGAGGTTATTTATATTCTTTGATATGTGACCTCGGTGGAACTCTCTCCTGCAGCTGCATGTGTGTGTGCTAGTTGGGTGTCGTTTTTTTTCTTCTCCCAGTTCAAAAGTAGATTTTTCTTCAAACACTGAGATGATGAAGCAAAAATCTATTGAGAGTGTTGCCTTTTGTTGCCAGGTCGTGGCAGGAGCAGCTGGGCTAGCAAGTTAGACGGTGTTGGCGGTTTCAGCCACAGGAGAGACCAGACAAACCTGATCAATGTTTCTCAATAGTGGAGTGTGGAAAGTGTGTTCGATTTCCCTTCCCCTACACAGATGAATCCTTGAAGAACTTTGTGAATTAATGAAGTTTAAAAAAAATACGGATCGTATCCTTTCCGGGTAAAGGTTTCAATGTGTACATGTCCAAAAGACTGAAGTCTCAGTTTAGTTTTTCTGACCGTCCATCTTGCCATATGAGTGTTTGTTCCAGCTGTCACACTGATCTGTCAATAGCTGTACAACATTGACACATAGTGGTCAAAGTTGGTATAACACAATAGATGTGAGTTTTTATTATGAAGAGATTTATATGGTGAAGGCTCCTCTCCATCTATATATCTTGCTTTGATTCCATATGCTTTTATTTACTGAATACTTACTTATAAAGTCAATTTGATTTTAAAACGGATAAGAAGTTTGGAATGTTTTAAAGAAAAATCTGGATGAGTTTACAATTGTAATTGTTTATCTCCATTGTTGTCTCTTTCAATTGCTAGAATTTCCTTTTACTATATGTGCTGACATATTTCAACTGGCCCCTCTTTACCATCAACAGTAGAAGTGCAAGATGAAAAAAATTAAAATAAAATTTGAATGGAAAGGGAACTCAAATTTTTTTCTTCTTCTGGAATTTAAATAACATTTTCTTCCTCCCAGGATCCAAGATGGCGTCTGTGTTCCTGCTCAGACGGAGAGCGATGTGGATGAGGAGGAGAAAGACCTCAACACCAGGAAGGTAAAATACCGATCTCTAAATACATTCAGCAGAGACCGACACACATTTTCATTTCCTTTCCCTTTAACCTTTATTTACCCTCGAGAGATCGATTGACGGTTGACCCTCATTTGCAATGATGTCGTGTCAAGCAAATGCAAAGCAAAAACAACAATACATACACAATACACAATGCAAATACACAACTGATAAAGAGAAGAAAACACAAGCAATTGAACATTTAGAAAGTGATGTAGAATGGCTGCAAGTACAATAAAAAGCCTAATTTAAACAGTTACATGTGGAGTTTGTCAGATTTAAATCATATGTTTAAATTCATTAAAGGATATGAAGGTATTTACTTTAATGTGTCACTTTTAAACACAAGCAAACTAAGAACATACAAATAAAGCATACAAAGTGAGGGACAAACAAGTCAACATTGCGTTATTCCCCCCCCCCCTGTGTTTAGATGGATCTGTGTGAGGCTTTGCGGCTCAGTGTGGCGGCCCTGAGGCAGGAGAAGGAGGCGCTGTGTGAGGAGCAGAGGCTTCACCAGGCTCTAGGGGCCGGCATGGAGACACTGGTGCAGGAACACCTCAAACCCAACGAGAGGGAAAAGTACAGCATGTTCATAGGTACGACCCCTCACTCTCAAACGCTGAACTGTGAAAGTCCAGTGGTTGTAGACAATGCTTTAGAGAAGCTCCTCAGAAGCTACAATATGGTACAAGGTCACTGCGCCCTGACAATATGTAAGGTCACAGTAACCTTTGATCTTTGAACTCCATAATGTAATCAGTTTATCCTCTAATCATGGTGTGTGTTTGTGCCCAAATTTGACGGAAATACGTCAAAGCGTTCATGAGATATCTCGTTCACAAGAATGGCGGATGTATTCATATGTTTTCATAATACTATAATGTAATAAGTGTGGCTGATGTTTTGTTTGCAGGGGATCTGGAGAAGATTGTGAACCTGCTGCTGTCTCTGTGCAGCCGTCTGTCCAGGATGGAGCGCTCTCTGCTGGCCCTGGAGAGAGAGGACATGTCGAGGGAGGGCTCAGTAGAGGAGAGGGTGAGACAGCATACCACCATACCTGTCTGTCTGTTTAGCTGTCAAAGGTGGAGTCAGCGATTCTGCAGAACGCTTGGTGTCAAAATCAGTGACTATTTCCTCACAATCCGTTACCTTCTGTGTGGGCAGTGCACTGAGAACAAATCCAGTGTTAATTACCAGTGTAGGCTCTGTAAACAAAAGGGTTTAACAGTACACCAGTTTACAAGCATTCTCCAGAATCACTGACTCCACCCTAAACACATGTGCCTGTTTACCTGGCCAGTCCTCTGTAGCACAGGACTCATATTATCTGGCTTTAAGCCTCTCTCTGACTCTATCATCTTCAGGTACTTTTTGTTCTTGATCCCAGCTCTCAGATTTAGGAGGTTCATCCAGATAATGTAGATATGACATGGAGACGAGCCTGTCTGTCTCTGTCAGTGTTTACTGTACCTTCATTTATCTCAAAGCGCCATGACAACCCTCACAGTGTCCCTGGTCACATATTAACTATCACACAACTGTACCAGCTGCTTCGTCACCACTGATAATGGCCGACAGGGTGATAATCACACCACACCACACATCATGACGAGATGAGATTATTCATAAAGCTGTTCATCATTTATATCTGATTACATAATAAATTGAATTTGTCTATTTACTCACCGTTTGTTCGTATTTGTTTTTATATTACTATATATAACTATTTTCAGTTTCTATGTCATAGTTGTTTCAGTCACACACACACACACACACACACACACTAAACAGGAAACTTCCTCTACTCTGGGTTGCTGTGCTGCGTTGTTGCCACAAGGTGGAGCTAAAGTATCGTACTTGTTCATCCAGTGTCACAGTCCAGGGGGATGCATGTGAGCTTTCAGAACTAAAAATGAGATCTGCTTAGAAACAATGTGCTCAATGTGGCCACCGATGGCTGGACGATATAACAGTTGTAGTTTTGATGTTGACATGACCAGGTCAGTAATTCCTTTTAGATTCAGTGTAACCTCCTCGATACTTGACTTGTGTCCTGTTCCTCTTGTCCAGGACTCTCTGCATCACAAGCGCAGCATGCTGCTGGCCCAAACGGAGGACGCCGTGGAGCTGAAGGAGAACCTGGAGCGTCGTCAGCGCGTGGTGGGCTCCATCCTGTCGCGCTGCCTCACGGGGCCTCAGCTCCAGGAGTACCGGCGCTACGTCAGCTCCAAACCCTCCCTGCTGGTCCGCCAGCGCCACCTGGACGACCTCGTGCGGCAGGCGGAAGAACAGCTGCTGCGGTTGGCCGAGAGCCTGCCCCAGGAGCTGACCCAGGCCCGCGGTTGGTCCAGAGGGAGTCTGCTCTCCTCATCCGGACCCATCCCTAGCTCCTCCCCTTTCCCCCCGCTGCTCCCCCCCTCTGTGAGCCCGAGCCCCTCCTCCCCCTCGGTCAAACCCACAACCGTGACGTCGCTGTGATGTCATCGCCGGGGGCCGCTTGTGAGGAGTAGCTATGAAGAAGAGACAAATGGCTACCTAAAGACTCATAGCCTTAGAGACACCAGCCTGATCCTGTGTGCTTCACATTTGTTTCTCTCTCACAGATCAGTCTGGACTTTCTCCAATCTCCGTGGGGGAGGAGTCCAGGTCAAAAAAATGACCAGGCCAATCAGGACCCACTTTCTGACCTAACGTTCGTCCCTTATAAGTGGTAAGGCAGCTTCTGATTGGTTCATGCAGTCGTCAATGTAGCTTCGTGAGACCAGCCATACTCTCACAAGCTAATTTGTCAATCTGTGTTGACGACAATGACTATAGGAACCAATCAGGGGGCTGCCATCCACTAACGGATGTGGCCAGGCTCCTCCCCTCACCAGGCTTAAAGACTCACTCCTCTGAAGAGAAGGAGTTTAAACAGGAGGAAAAAGGTTGGCCTGAAACAGGCTCTGTTTGAACACTGAAACGACTATGCAGACTTCACACACATGAAGAAGTCAACGCCTTTTAATGTGTCTCGTAATATTCACACCCATTCACCTCAACATCAGCAGCGTCTGTCCAATGATCCTCTGCTCGGAGAGGGGATTTCTAAAAACCATCAGGGTTTGTCAGGTTGGAAGTCCATTGTCCAATCATTCAAAGGACATTTCCAGTGTTACGGGTTAATTCCCCACAGTTTTCTAGCTATTATCCACTAAGTGCTTAGTATGTCTGCTTTCAATCTCTACATAGTCCTAACAGTAAAGACAATGGCAGCAATTTAAAGACGCAGTGTGTAAAGGAAATTGCCATTTTTCAAAACAGACTTGGTAAAAAGGGAATTTAATGTTCACAAGTATGTTTAAATAAGTGTGTTATCGCTGGGATAAAAGTTGCTTTTGAATTACCTTAGAATGAGCCTCTTAAATATACCTAGGAGCAGGTATTAGTGGGTGACCACCGGTAATGCACCTGTTGGAAGATGAAGAAGAACTACTATAGTATAAATAACTAAATACATCTTCACATCATCACTTGATATTGTTGAAAGGCAGTGGTGGATGATGCCATCTTTAGTAACTAGCTGCTGGTCCTTGAAGGCCAGAATCTGTAAATTCTCCCAAAGGGAGGAAGTGTTGTGGTGTCACCACTTGATGACGCCAAAATTCTCCTATCTTACACACTGTATCTTTAAGGCTGTAAATGTCAAATGTAGCTTTCATATATCTTCCATTTTCCTTATAGACTAAAGTATCCGATCACACTGGAATTGTCCTTTAACAACCCTGGTGGTGCCTTCAGGAAGCCTCCGACATTCAGACGTTTCTCCAGCAACTCTGTATTTCTACTGACAATATCCGAAGTGAGCAGGTGTGTTATATATCGCACCAAAGACGAACACACAATCACCTTTTAAAATGAAGTGTCACTTTGTCAATCTTTTACAGAGACTTTCACAAGAACCCTGCTCCGCTTTCGCACATGTACAGTCAACTTAAATGAACACCAAATGTTGAGGGAACCTTTTCCGTACAAAACACTATGATAAGAAAGTGAGGATCTGAAGAAGCGACTGCTTTGAGAGAACTGCTATGATCACTGTCACATAATACTGTAACACTACTACTGTCACTACTGTCTGTCTGTCTGGAGCTTATAGCACTTTTTAGCAGTTTGACTACTGTTTGTATTTTGCAACATAATTTACACTGAATGATAAAACATTGTTTTGCTTACATCTCTTTAAAAGTTAAATGTCAAAAGAAATGGATAAGGTTGAGATCCCAAAGATTTTTAATCAAAGGACAAAAACGTTTTGTAGACATCAGTTTGGGCTTAAAGTTTGGATTTTAAGATTTTGTTTGGTCAACACTTCTTTACTTTCATTTGCCATTGTTCAAAGTTCCAGTATGTTTTACTAGAGAAACAATTACCTTCAATACAGTCAATATAAAAGTCCATTCATTTCCAAGAATAAAATCAAATTCCCCACTTTATCAAATCAAAATATATTTCATTTAAGATTATATGAAACCCCAAAAGATATAGATCAATCAATGAAATTGCTGATAAATGCCCTATCAATCACGTAATCAATTCAACTGACCTGTTTCAGCATAGTGGAAGTTCTGGATGCAGATGACGTTTTTTCCAGGGTCGAACAAACTCAAGTTTCCTATCTCCAAGCTATCTCCCACTATTATTTGATCAGGCTGTGATGGTTTACAAAGATCTACTGAAACCTAACCATACACACATGGTAAAAACACACAGTTAAGTGTTATTTCAATGATACTCTGGAGGAAGGCTGATAGAAATGATAAAGGCTGTACACACTGTAACACTGAGAGGAATTCAACACTACTTTTGTAAAACCTGCACATCATTTCTTCTACAGAGAAGTCACAGTCCCGCAAAACACTGGACCCTACATTTCCCATAATGCAACTTAATGGCATCTTTCAGTAGACATTCCCTGTGCAATAAATACCCATCTTTAAAACTCCACACCTCCAAGTAATAACACAGACTCTCTTGTATAATTATAGTAAACCTGACATCACCATGACATCATCTGGGTTGTTTTGCTCATACAATCTCCTCCAGAGCCACAGTAGACAGTACAGTACAGCTGAATAGCACTGCTTCCGATAAATAAACCTGATATGTATAAATTGCCAGATTGCCCCTTAAGCCTTATGTTTCTTATCCCCCCTTAACAGAACGATTTAGTGATGTGTTTGGAGCAACAGTGAAGTATTTCATTATGTGTCATAACTCATCAATAAAGGAAAGAAAGTGCAATACTCAATCAGTCAATCAGATACCTACATTCAAACAATAAAACCAAACATGCTCACGCTTATAGGATCCACTCTTCCGTCTGCCAATGAATTACCAAGTTTAAATTTGACTTGAAAATATTGAAGTTTAATTGGGTTTGCTACATAGCAAGTGCTATTGGGCCAAACAAAATGGCATAAAAGGCATCATTGGTAAATAATTGATATATATTGAGCAGTGTACTGGATCTGCAATACAGAGGGGTTTTCAAGCAGCCAGTGCTGATCAGTGGACGTTTTCACCCTACGCCCATTTGACTGTTTAGAGGACCTGTTTAACATTGTCATTTTGTCTTATTCTACGTACACTAAAGCACACAATCTGCCTTATGTCCTCATCCATTAACCATGAATTTTACTGTTGATTAATAATTGTGTATGTTGTTTGCCGAGACACGACAGCATATCCCACACACGTTTTTTGGTTTATCGTTGAATGAAATTCAATGTTGGCTTTATGAAAGAGGGACGATTAAGAAAAAATTGCTCCTGGTTTTTGCAGAATAAATGTATTTTGTAAATGACTTTGTTTTTTCCAAGTTGTCCCGCATATGCACGCACCCAGCCACACACACACACACACACACACACGCACAAAGCAAATTTCTAATATTTGTGCAATAGCAGAAATCTTATTTAATTGTCGCTGAGAACTCACAAAGAACAAGCTGCAGTTCCATGGGTGTTTGTACCAATTAATTATGGAAATGTCTTTATTTATGTAAAAAGAAAAAGAAATATTTTAGGTACACAGGGACACACATATAATGTAATGTAAAGCAGTAAGGCTCTCCTTCTGATTTGCTTTTCAAATAGCCTTGTTATTCTCCTGTATTGTTCAAATGTTTCTGCACATTCAAAACATATCACACTTGTTTTGGGAATGTTTAAGAGATCATGGACAGCATATCTCAACACACACTATTAGATAATGAGACCTTGATTAAGCCTAGGCTCCAAAGTTTAAATCAACATTAAGTTAGAAACTAGATAATGTTGTCCTTCATCCGTAGACACTTGACACAATCCAATTCATAAACCCTGAAGTTAAGAAAGTGAAGTGTATGTAAGCAAATAAGCTATCTAGCTACTTGCTGTCTGCATTGCCTTCTGCGACGCTAGTGGGTGTATTATAGTCAGAAGCAAGTGCAGTCAATGAAAAGAATAAAAATGAAGATACTATTATCTTCATTTTCCAGCCCACAACTTTATTGTTTTCATTTATTCTCAAGGTTCTCATGCATTAAAGTTGTTTCTGCTACAGCAGAGAAAGAGCTCTAAAAAACAACTGTACACTACAGCTATACTCATATATGAGATGGCCGCAAATATGGCTCAAAATACATTTTCATACAGGTCAGTGTCTGCTTGATGTATATTTTATTCAAGCAACTGTTAGCAAGCAAGTTCAATGAATACAAATGATTGCCGTGTTTGCAGCCGGTCTCCTCTGCCCCTCAGTGGCCACACTTGCACAGCACAAAAGCTTAATTATTGTAGCTTTATAGCTGCATTCAGACATTTAATATATCAATAGTGGATCAAATGGATCTATGTAAAGTAAGGCGACTGTGCTAATAATTTTAAAAGAAATGTCTAAAGCCTATAGGCTTCAGCCGAACCCTTGTCAGAACATTAAAGGGTGCGATCAGTCCCTTTATGATATTATTATGTCTGAAGGAAGTGTTGACATGCTGACGATGACGTCCCACTGATAGGGGAGTCAGATCAGAAAAGATTTGCATGAGTTTGGAAGGTTATGAGAATAAAATAATGTTGACAATAATGTTGTCATTTACAGAGGAGGACTTATTTATTTATTTATTTACTGAATAAAAAACTCAAGAAATGGAGATTTTAAGATTACATATTATAATAACTTCCATAAGGTAGGAATTACATTCTGACTTCAAATAAAGTAACAGTTCATTTTGACTTTCACTCCATTTACAGGCCTAACCTGCTACTTTTTTTTAGATGTGTGTCTATATTTTCTTCCATCAATCTGCTTGTCCATTCTCCTAGAAGATGTGTCCAGTGTGTGGATGTACTGTGATTGCCTCACTGAAAGAATATTCATTCAATATGAATGTCTACAAAGATCACCTCCAGCACTGCAGTCTGGGGATAGATCTGCAGAGAAACCTGCAAAACATGATTCAATCTGTGATCTGATTATTTATTTATTCAATATGTGGTGGAATTCCATTTAATTTACCTTATGATTATTTTTCAAATTGCTACTCATTTCTTCAATAATACCAACTGCACATGCCTAAACATCTGTGTGTGCTTTTTCCATTCAACCTCAATGATAAAAGGCTGGCATCAGCTGTTTAATAACCATGTTTGATGTTTATCTTATCGTTGTTTTGTGTTCACTATAACATATTTCACTTCTTCACTCATTCTATTTGTATCCATAAGTTAAATAAATATATGGATTGCCTCAGAAAAAACTATGTGTTATATATATATATATATATATATATATATATATATATATATATAGACAACTGACAACATCTCCGGATATAGATAGACAACTGACAACATTTCTATATATATATATAGCCCCGGAAAAAATTAAGATACCATTTTTCTTAAATCTTTACCTTTACATTACTTAATGAAAATGTTCTAAATGACAATATTTTTATTGTGAATTTGGTAGAAATGTTGTCAGTTGTTTATATTGTCAAATCTAAATGTTCGTTTTACTCAAATATATGCCTCTAAAGAGTAAAACAAGATACACTGAAAATTTGGAGTGGTCCCCATATATATTCATCATGCAAATTCGATGACTTTACGGCCTTATGTGAAGTTCTTGAATTTACATTTTAACAGGAGCAGTGAAGTGGTTCTTTGTATCCGAAAACATCCGGGTCCTGTGCAGGAATGCTGCAGGTGAGGAGAGGGCGGGGCTTCACTCCCGTCTGACAGAAACAACTGCCCGACCTTTGAGCCCTGCAGGGAGGGAGAGAGAGAGAGAGACAGCGAGTAGACTAATGAAAGTAAACGAGTAGAATGGGCACAGATTTCACCCAGGACACCGTGTTACATTACCTCCAGAGCAGCGGCGGCTCGGTGAAGAACTCGGACCTGCTGCTGCACTTCAGGAGCTTCATTCGGGACCATGAGGACCGGGACAGGTACCGGGATCTCTTCAAGAAGTTTGTCAACTCCGTGGCCACGGTGCAACAGCTCGACGGCGTCTCTTATGTCGTTCTCAGGAAGAAATTCAAAGGATATGTCCCCGGCAGGGGCGGTCAAGAAGGAGTGGCTGTGCGCCCCTCCGGACAGCCGCGACCACCCGCCGATCGCACCCCGGCAGCCGCCACAGCGAGCCCGGCTCGGAGCACCGACAAACCTCTGCAGAAACCTCCTAAGCTCAGGGAGGGGACCACTACAACACCCGCCCCGCCTGGTGGAACTCCCGCCGGGAGAACAGTCCTACCTGCGGCTGGGATCTTGGTCCACAACAACAACAAAGTGGAAACCAATGTGAGTCAGAAACAAGAGCAACAGACCATGATAACACCTCAAGTTCACATAAGACCAGCAGAAGCAGCAAAGGAGGTGAGTCAGAACTGGAGAGACCCTCAATATGTCAAAGCACCCTGTCCAGTGCACCAGAGGTGTAATGTAACCAACTACATGTATTCAAGTAAGCCTACTGTAGGCCCACTTAAAGGTAGTCAGCAATTCTCGAGATCACTTGTTGTCAAAATCCCTTTTAGTAAGAATCGGTGAATATCTCCCCACTATTCTCTACCTGTTGGCCACTTAGGCCTGTGTGTGCTGAAAAGGAATTTGGTGTAGGCCTAACAGGCTGCACAGAAACTGGCATGTAAACAAAAATATTTAAACAAAGGGGCCGATAGATACCAACATGCCCATAAGAGCACTATAGCATTCTCCAGAATCGTTGACTCTACCTTAAGTAGGGCTTGGGCCTACACATTTCAGGCACTTTACTTAAATATTTTCTTTTCATTCTACTTTATACTACAATTCTGTGAGAAATATTCTACTTTTGACTCGACTATTTATATGCCTCTATCTGATACCTTTACGAATTAGGATTTTTGTACACATAACAAATGAAGAGTTTATAAAATATTGTATACTTACCAACAGTAGCTCATATACTGTATCCCTACAAGCAGACATGAATCGATAACTTGACTGACAAATAGATTTTCTAGTGACTATTAAGTCATTTTAATTTTACCAAGCAAACAATTCATTTACGAACAAAATAGAAAAATAAATACTTCAATCCACAATGAAAATAAAATGTATTTGCAGTTTATTTTCAGCTCCAAACCCTGCTTTCAAATATCAATATTCAAATCTAATATATATACTAGTAGAACATAAGTACATTTTCCTGATGATACTTCCACAAATACTCTTGATACTTAAATACTTTAATAATCAGATACTTTTACTCAAGTGGTTTTGTAATAGGTGATTTTTCTCTCTTCTTTCTCAATGGTTTTCAGGTCCTATCTACACCTCTGCAGGGCACCACAGTGGGACAGATCAGGGGGGGTTTGAAGTTGGACCCTCCACCTGGAATCACACCTGATGTTCATATTAGACCTGCAGCAGCTCAGGTGATGAATCAGATCTCCCAAAGAACAGACTTGAAGATCCCCAATCTGTCAGAGCTGCCTGGCCGAAACAAGTCCACTGCAGTGGGACAGCTCAGGGGTTTGGAACCTCCACCTGGGATCACACCTGTGGTCTCTGCAGTCAAACACCAAGGAGAAACCAGCCAGCAGGTCCCAGTCCCACAACCCCTCAGAGGGAGGGAGGTGTGTCTTCAGCCTCAAAAGGGTCTTCATGAGGACCCTCCTATTCATCATGGAGGTCCTGAACCTCAGGCTGCCCCACGTCGCTTCAGACACAGGCCCAGCTACAAATCTGCATTGTCTTATGATGACGATGAAGATGAATTAGAGGAGGAGGTTGTCCCCATGAGGAGGGGTTCGGCAGGAGGAGGAGGAGGAGGAGCCTGGCCCCTGGGCGCTCCTCTCGGGGACATGGAGAAGGCCATGTCTGCTTCATCTCCATGCATCTTAGATCCTCGTGGACCTCCAAGCCCTGACAGCTCTTCCAGGGAAAAGAAGATACCCAAGATTTGCATCCAAGATATGGAAGGGGAACTGATGCCCCGGCCTGGTGGTGGTCTGGGCTTGGGTTCAGGGGTGGGTCATAGAGGACAGTGGTCCAGGCCGTCCCCAGACAGGGCTAAAGAGGTGGCCCCTCGCCGTGAAGTCAACGTGGACCTCCAGTACTCTCAGCATCCAGGTGTCCAGATGATGGAGCCTAGGCCGGGTCCAGATCAAAGCCAAAGGGAAAGGCTGTCCTCTAGCCACAGCACAGGCCTACCCAGGACCGACAGGTCACCTCCAGGCTCCTCCCCTAGAGGACCAGGGTGGAACAGCAGCCATGAGGACCTTCAGAGCAGAGCAGGTACAATAGCAGTCTGTATGCAAAGATCCAAAAACTATTGTAACGTGCAGTGGTGTGTTTCTTCACTTTATGTTACAAGTGCCTAAATACACACTTTTTAAAAATCTTTGTTCAAACCAGTGCATTTTACCTGTGGGCTAATGGTACTTCCACTCTTGCCCTAAGGTAACACAAGCGTGTCTTGGATGTCCTTCCTTAGGGTATAAATGAAGCATTTTTGTTTTTACCATGAGGGACCATGTGATCAAATGAGCTCCTCACTATGGGGATGATGGAACATGACATGACATTTATTTTCTTTCAGTCCCACATACACTGTTGTAAATAGTCCCCAACAAATGCATTGTTTTCCTCAGGTATGAGTAGCGATTTGTAAAACTACAGTGCGTCCCCAGCTGTTGAAGCCAAACTATTAAAATATTTAAAAAATTGTATTAACAGAAGCAACAATGCAAGTCGTTTTTCTGAATGTAATACAGCCTAAATGTACAGTATATATTTAACAAATATAGATATAGAACTGTCTGATCAAAGTAAGTTCATACGATTATGACTCTGACCCGATAGTTACCAATATCTGGAATACTTACGAGAGTTGCAATAATTCTTACTGACTGACAAGAGAAGAACATGGACATTAGTATAAAAAAGTTGTGTAATGCTGTGTTAACAGGAAAGCCTATGGGCGGCCGTGAAATCCAGGAGGTACTGCAGCGAGCCCAACAGACCAACATTGATCGCACCATCAATAAAACCACTGCGCCTTGGCATCACTCTGCAGGCCATCTCCATGACCACCAGGAGCCCACAGCTAGTTCCTCACCATTCCATCACTCCAACGACCATCTCCACGACAACAAGCCCTCTGCAGGCCGTGTGTTTCCATTGCACCAATCCACAGGTCAGTACAAGTTGAGGAACATAACGTCTGACAGCCAAGAGGTTCAATGTTCATCTTAGAACTTAAAGTTGATGAGTTTATTTTCTATGAACTTTTTCTATAGTGAAAGGGCTTTTATTCATCAGCTTTTATTGGAATATGATGTCTGCCATAGGCTAAGTATCAGCTATTATTATTATTTTTATATATGTTTGAGGTATTTTTTATGGGAGCGCGCCTTCCTTTTAGTTTTTAATAAGTTCTAGATTCTGTCGTGGAAACTGACATATCTGATCTGTCTAGTGCTGACAAGAGGTAATAAAATACCAGATGACACATTGTTCAAATTCTCAGTAGATCTTCATTGCTTGCAAACAGGAGCCAATCCTCAGCAATCACAGAGAGGTCTTCAGATATGACTGAAGAGAGGTGGTTTCTCTTCAGCAGTTCTAATACTTAGAAGTAGCCTTACAAACGACAACTGTAGACAACACAGTGTGTAGATGTTTTCAGTTCCAGCATTGTGTAACTTTGCTCTACACAGTTTTAACCTTCATGACCTCATATCATCTCAATCATTCCAGTCGTAGACAACTTTGCTCTGTCATACCATCCCAACTATTCTGGCATTATCTTATATTACCTCAATGGGCGTCTACCATCTGCGTTGCACACATAACCTACACAGGAGGAGGTCAAACCCTCTCCAGTTCTTTTACAATGTGTGTACTTGTATTTAGTTTAACAATACAGGCCAATATTGGAAATATACATGATTATGATATCAATTTCTATAACAATTTGAAGTGAACTTTCTTCATGACTGAACTTGTCTCCAGAGACTCACACAATAACAAAGCTCCTGAACACTCTTTGGTTGTTGTTTTTAACAACAAGCTTTCCCATTGACCAAACAAGTATTGCTGCTTTTCTGTGTTAAACATTTTGTAAACACAGTGGGTCTGGGCTTTTGCGTTCATAGTTATTTGAAAAAAGTCACCTTGCTTCCCTTATTTATCAGCCCTTCAGTTGGGTCTGATGTTGTGCTTCACATCAACAGCTAAGATTCAAACTGGCAGTTAGATTCAAGGCCAATCAGAGCAGACTGGGCTTTTTGGAAGGCGGGGCTTAAAGAACGTAGCGTTTCAGACAGAGGCTGAAAAGAGGGGATTCAGCAATGGCACTGTGAGAAATATAAAGTTTTTTTTGGACACTAAACCATAAAAACATTTTCTAGTAGAAACCCAAATTATAATTTTGAACCTTTAAATGAGCATAATACGTGACCTTTAATATGTGTTGCGATAACACTGTAGCACCCAGCTTGATACCGATGCTCCCTCTCCTCCACTCCCACACAGGTGATCTCTATGACGACCCAGAGTCCAGCGGGGGCTCGGCCTCTTCGCCTCCGCCATGGCAACACCCTGCGGTGGCACGGCGCCTCAGCAACCACCGGCGCAACAGGATGTGTCGCAGTGTGGGCGCAGACCTGGACCAGATCCTGCCAGAGGGAGGGAGTGAAGCAGCCCGCCTCAACCGCCTGCACATGATCTCCTCCTCCCTCAGCCTGAGGTACAACCTGTCCACCTCCTCTCTGTCCTCCTGCTCCACCCCGCCACGCTGCACCAGCCTGGCAGACCTCACCGAGGGCCCAGAGGAGGACAGGAGAAGGCACCTACACACCACCACCTCATCCAGCTTTCACCCAGAATGCCCCAGCAGTAGGCAGGTGAGGGTTGGTTTTTAAAATGTCCCATTAAAACCTACGGTACACTTGTTATGGTAGTTTGGCTGGTGAGTGAGACCTAAGTCAAATGACTTTATCATCATTAAATCAAATTAAGTTTATTTATATATCACATTTAAAACAACCACATTCCTGAAGTATAAAACAATAACAAGGCAGACTAATTCTCCTAAGCTTAAAGCATAAACACCTGAAAAAAGGGGGGGAGGGGGGAGACCAAGGTGACCGATTTTATTAAAGCAAAAAAAGTAAAAGAGTGAAAGAGGGACTCATACCTTATGGGCACTCATATGCTAATGAGAACATGTACGTTTGTTCTTGAACCTATCAGCGGGGGGGGGGGCATTAATTTGAAGAGGTGGATTGTTCCAGAGTTCTGAGGCGGCTACTGAGGATGCTGGATCATCCTTTCCCTTGATATAATCTGATTTAATCTGGCTATAGTTAGAAGTTGCTGATCAGAAGAACGGAGTGTTCTGGGGATTGAGAGAGGGCAGATGAGTACTGATGCATTTCAGCAGTTCTGATAAGTAGATGTTGGTGAAAGGTCATGAAGAACTATACAAACAAAAAATATGATATGATAATGTTCATAAAGTTGTTGTGGCATGTTGGTATCTTTGGGGCAGCGGCGATAATATGTGTTGGACGGTGACTGTATTATGTCATCATGATATTATTTTTCTGTGTATCCTATATTTTGTGATCTCACTGTCTTTATGAAAATACATGTAATATGTTGATAATATAAGTAGATGGTATGTATCCTTTTCCAACCGAGACGTGGAAGAGTTGGATGCCTTCTTAACACCAAATATCTTGATAATAACTGTAGAACTGTAACTGTAACTGTACAACAAACTTCACTAAGCTAGGCATGGTAGGGGCATCAAGTTAGGCATGGTGTGGGCCACCATGCTTGGAATTCACTGGGGGAAACCCTGGATAACACTCAGTTGATTGGGTTGCTGTTTGTCTGCTCCTGTCCTCAGTCCCTGGTTCCTCTGGAGCCCAGGGAGCATGCCTGGCTGGTGAAGGGTGCGGCCGGCTCCTGGCCCGACATCTACTCCCTGTTCAGAGAGGACCCGTCTCTGCTCAACAGACAGGACTTCATCTCTGGCTTCACCGTGCTGCACTGGATCGCCAAGCACGGGGACCACAGAGTCCTCAACACCCTATGGTACGTAGCAGCCTGCTGTTATTAGCTTCTACATTTCTGCACTCTGAGAATGCTAGCAGACATCCCTGTTCCACAAACGGGTTTAACTCCTGAAGGAAATAGTTTGAATAGTACAGCTCTTTGCGGGTTGCAGTTAGTGATATCTGAGCGGCTCACATGGATCACCAATGGGTTCTGCCTGTGTGTCAAGCCAAGAGTGAGATATTTAGCTTTTGTTCAAAGGTCATTAAATGTGGTGTGGACTGTCAAACAGTGGGTAACACCACTGACTTGGGTTTAGGAGACTGGGGTTTCGATTCCCAGCCTGGGCGTGGTAAGTTCACTGTGGGCCCTTAGGCAACAACTTTAATGGTATCTTCCTACTTCAAGATGATAGTTGCTAGCATCAGCTAAATGAAATGTAATGCAATGTTTAAGACATACCTCAGTATGCAAGCTAGGATGTGCTTTTAGTTTAACTGCAGTCTTGTGAAAAAATTAGGACACCCTTTGAAAACATGTGTGTTTTTTAACATATTTAGACATATAGATATTTAATATAACATTTTTTTAAACTGAGAAATTCAAGTAATATACGTAACTAACTACAACTGAAGAAAATGCTGTTTAAAACTTTCTGTAAAATTTAATAAAATAAACATGAAAATTCTGTTGAGGAATAAATTAGGACACCCCAACATTTTTTCCGCTTAAAATGGCTGAAATCACACACAAGTGTTTCAGATCAAGTGCACATGATAAGAACACAACAACTCAGCATTTTGAAGGAGGTTTGGCCTATTCAAACCTCAGATATTCATTTTGGTGTGCTCCTGACTGCTGATGTGAGAGTGAACATCATGGTGAGAACAAAAGACCTGTCTGAGGCCTTCAGAAAGAAGATTCTTGGAGCTTATGAGTATGGTAAGGGATTTAAAATGATCTCAAAAGAATGGCTGATTTCCAATCAGCCATTCCACTGTCCGGAAAATAGTGTTCAAATGGAGGACATTCAAAACAACTGCCAACATGCCCAGGTCTGGCCGTCCAAGCAAGTTCACCCCGAGAGCAGATAGCAAGATGGTGAAAGAAGTCTCCAAAACTCCTAAAATGTCATCGCGGGACCTACAGCAGGCTCTGGCCAATGTTGATGTGAAAGTGCATGCATCTACAATCAGAAAGAGACTGCACAAGTTTAACTTTCACTGGAGGTGTGCAAGGAGGAAACCTTTACTCTCCAAGAGAAACATTAAGGCCAGACTGAAGTTTGCCAGAGAGAACATAGACAAAGAACAGGACTTCTGGAATAATGTTCTTTGGACAGACGAGTCGAAAATTTAACTATTTGGACACCAAAAAAGAGGACATGTTTGGCGCAAACCAAATACAGAGTTCCAGGAAAAGAACCTCATACCAACTGTGAAGCATGGAGGTGGAAGTGTCATGGTTTGGGGATGCTTCTCTGCAGTAGGACCTGGCCAGCTCACCATCATAGAATCCATCATGAATTCTACAGTGTATCAGAGGGTGCTTGAGCAACATGTGAGACCATCTGTAAGAAAATTAAAGCTGAAGCGGAACTGTACCCTGCATCATGACAATGACCCTAAACATACCAGTAAATCCACCAAGGACTGGCTGAACTTAGAAATGGTGAGTCCTAGAATGGCCCAGTCAAAGCCCAGATCTTAATCCCATTGAGATGCTGTGTGAATTGAAACGGGCTGTATGCAAGAAACCCCTCACACATCACACAGGTTAAAGCATTCTGCATTGAGGAGTAGGGCAAACTTTCCTCAGACCGATGTCAGAGACTGGTAGAGGGTTATAAGAAGCGTCTCAATGAAGTTATTTCAGCCAAAGGGGGTAACACTAGGTATTAGGGGGCAGGGTGTCCTAACTTTTTCCTCAGTGAGAATATGCATTTATGTTGATATCTTTTGTTTAATCAGTAAAACAATGTAATTTTTTCGCTGTTTACCTGCAATTAGATCACTTTAATTTCCAGAGATTAATAAAAACAAGATTAGACATCGTTATGGGAACATTTCTTAATGAATAACTTAATATTTAATGGGGTGTCCTAATTTTTTCACATGACTGTAATATTGATTTGATACAAAGCTTTAAGTCGGTTTGTTACCATGTAATGTTAAGCATGTTGCATCAGCATTGACCTAAAAGTAGCTCACATTTATTTTTATTTATTGAAGGACATTGCACATTAATGAACATGTACAGCAGTACACAGTAAATATGCCAGATTGTAGCTCGGGGGCTAATTTCCTTCTGTAGTCCATTAGGCTGACAGGTGAACTGTAAGTGGTGTACAAGTGGGAATGTTGCTCTGCAGATTTTGTCAGAAAATCACCAGAATTATCCTCTGCGGACCATAACTGTGCATGCCTAATGTCATGACAATCCAGCCAGCGGCTCATGACATATTTCACTAATGGGTTTCAGTTGCTGTCAAAACTTCCTTGCTTTCTATTTTTTTTTATTGTGCACCAAAAAAAACTGACTTTAAAATCCCTCACACCATCATAATGCGCTTGAAAAATATTTACCATTTGGTTTTATGTAACTAAGGGGGAAAAAAGGCAGATACTGCATGCTTAGATCTATTCAAAATGTGTATTTGTTATAGGCAAGGCAAGGCAAGGCAATTTTATTTATAGAGCACATTTCAGGCACAGGGCCACTCAAGGTGCTTCACAGGGTTAAAATCAAATAAAGAATACAAATACAAAAAAAAAAAAAAAAAAAAAAAATGAACAAATTTAAAACATGGATAAAAATACAACATTTAAATAAAAGAATTAAAACATTTTACCAAAAAAAAAAAAAAAAAAAAAATTACAGGTTAAAAGGGAAACAAGAACGTTTTGAGACCCGATTTAAAAGAGCTGAGAGTCTCAGCGGACCTCAGACTCTCTGGCAGTCCGTTCCAGACATTGGGCGCATAAACGCTGAATGCCGCCTCTCCCTGTTTAGTCCTAGCTCTGGGGACTTTTAAAAGACCTGTCCCAGACGACCTAAGGGCTCTGGGCGGCTCATAACGTATCAGCAGATCAGTAATGTATTTTGGCCCTAAACCATTTAAGGCTTTGTAGACCATCATCGATATTTTAAAATCAATTCTTTGAGTGACAGGAAGCCAGTGTAAAGACCTAAGAACTGGGGTAATGTGATCTACTTTTTTGGTCCTAGTGAGGACTCGAGCAGCAGCGTTCTGAATTAGCTGAAGCTGTCTGATTGATTTTTTAGGAAGGCCTGCAAAGACACTATTACAGTAGTCAAGTCTACTAAAAATAAATGCATGGACAAGTTTTTCTAAGTCCTGCTGAGATATTAGCCCTTTAATTCTCGATATATTTTTAAGGTGGTAGTAGGCTGACTTAGTAATTGATTTAATGTGTTTTTTGAAATTCAAGTCGGAATCTATCACTACTCCAAGATTTCTAGCTTGGTGTGTGCTTTCTAACATAACAGATTTAAGCTGTGCGCTGACTTTTGATTGTTCATCCCTGGCACCAAAGACAATTACTTCAGTTTTGTCGCTGTTTAATTGAAGAAAGTTTTGGCACATCCAGTCATTGATTTGTTCAATGCATTTACTTAGTGCTTGAATCGGACCATAGTCTCCTGGTGATATGGTTATGTAAATTTGTGTGTCGTCTGCATAATTATGGTAGCATAATTTGTTTTTGTTCATAATCTGAGCTAGCGGTAGCATGTATATGTTAAACAGAAGAGGCCCAAGAATGGAACCTTGGGGGACCCCGCATGTAATATTTGTTCGCTCGGATGTGAAATTGCCTATTGACACATAGTAGTCTCTTTCCTTTAAGTATGATTCAAACCAGTTTAGCACAGTTCCAGAAAGTCCAACCCAGTTTGCAAGTCGATCTAGCAATATGCTGTGGTCAACTGTGTCGAACGCAGCACTGAGATCCAATAAAACTAATACAGAGCTTTTGCCACTGTCTGTGTTTAAGTGGATGTCATTGAGGACCTTAACCAGAGCAGTCTCAGTGCTGTGGTGTTGTCGAAAACCTGACTGAAAGACATCAAAGCAGTTATTCATTGCTAAGTAGTTATTTAGCTGATGATGAACAGCTTTTTCAATGATCTTGCTTAAAAATGGTAGGTTGGATATCGGCCTATAATTGTTCATGAGTGATGTATCTAGATTTTTCTTTTTTAGGAGTGGCTTGATGACAGCTGTTTTCAGGGCCTGTGGGAATACACCAGTGCGAAGGGACATATTGACAATTTCTAGGACATCTGAGGCCATACAGCTAAAAACAGTTTTAAAGAAGCCTGTGGGCAGAATGTCAAGGCAACAGGAGGAGGAGTTCAGGTGTTGTATAATGTCATCCAGGTTTTTCTTGTTTATCAGAAAAAACTCTGTCATGGCATCTGAATTTGTTTTAAATGGGTACAGAGATAAAACATATCTTGAACCTGGTATTGATGCAGTGACAGCTTGTCTTATTTTATGAATTTTCTCAGTAAAGAAGGAGGCAAATTCATTGCAGGCCCTCGTGGAAAGATGCTCAGACGCTACTGACACAGGAGGGTTTGTTAGCCTGTCA
Source organism: Hyperoplus immaculatus (assembly GCA_949357725.1). NCBI lineage: Eukaryota > Metazoa > Chordata > Actinopteri > Uranoscopiformes > Ammodytidae > Hyperoplus > Hyperoplus immaculatus. The sequence goes on along the minus strand of OX442365.1, from coordinate 6,334,931 downwards.
ACAGCAGCAAACAGGGCATGTGCATTGTTGCTGTTTTTGGTGATGATGTCAGAGAAGAAAGACTGTCTTGCATTTCTTAGTTCTAGATTAAACGTGCGTAGTTTCTCTTTGAAGATGTTATAGTGAACATTTAGATTTGTTTTTCGCCACCTGCGTTCTGCTTTACGGCACTCTCTTTTTTCAATTCTGACCTGAGGGGTATTTCTCCAGGGGGACCTTTTTTTACCAGAGATGATTTTCACTTTGGTGGGTGCAATAGCATCGATAACATTTGTAATTTTTGAGTTGAAGTTACATACAAGCTCATTAACTGAGATACAGGGGAGGAGCGGGGACAGAGAAAATGCCTGGATAAATTGTTCACTCGTGTTTTCAGTAATATACCGTTTTTTGATAACCTTTGTTTTTGCAGTTGTGTTCAAAGATATTGTACTCCCAAAAAACAAACATGAATGGTCGGAGAGACCCACATCAGACACTAAAAGGTTTGAAATGTCCAGGCCCTTTGAAATTAATAAGTCCAGGGTGTGACCTTTGTTATGTGTAGGCTGGTTTACGTGTTGGGAGAGTCCAAAATTTTCCAGTACATAGCATAGTTCTTTAGCACTTCTGTCCTCGGGTTTGTCCACATGTATATTAAAATCCCCAACAATCAATAAACAGTCAAACTCCATACAGATTACAGACAGTAGTCCAGTAAGGTCATCAAAAAAGTTTGCACAGTATTTAGGTGGCCTGTAGATATTAATAACAATAGCTTGAGAGGCTGAATTTAACTTGAGAGCCACATATTCAAATGAAACAAAGTTTCCATAAAACATCTTTTTGCATGTTAAAGATTCATTAAATAAAATAGCAACTCCACCACCTTTCCTATGAGCTCTGGCCTCACTCTCGAAAGTGTAGTTGGGGGGGGTTGACTCGATAAGAACAGCTGAGCTGTTGTCTGGGTCCAACCAAGTTTCAGTTAAAAACATAAAATCAAGATTGTGCTTGGTAATAAAATCATTAATTAAAAATGTTTTACCTGACAAAGATCTGATGTTTAACAAGGCCAGACTCAGTGTGTTTGAATGTGAAGCATTGTCAGCCCTATTTACTACAGCAGACTGTGGCTGAAGGGGAATGGATACCAAGTTTGACAGGTTTGCAGTATTAAAGTGACAAGTGTTTATATGCACATTGCACAACAATTACAGCAGCAGTCATTGGCAATGCAATTCTTAGTCCAAGGCTCCTCTCAACAATGCAATGCAGAAGAAGAAAATGTATAAGAGAAACACACAAGTGAAGAGAGCAACACCTGAGATGCAAATAAACACAAAAGTAGTGCAAGGACACAGTGCAGATAAAAAGAGTAGAGATAAGATGCATCATATAAATAAAAGGTAGAATGTAAAATAAAGTTATATTAAATGTAGACAAAATACAATACTGTACATGGAAATAAAGAATAAAAGAATACTGAATTTGACCAGGCACTTATATTTCTCTGTCTGTCTGTCTTTTTATTTTATTTTTTTCAGGTACGGAGTTGAAAAGGCCGGATTGTCCTTCGACATAAACTCCCGCTCGACGTGCGGCCACACGCCCCTCCACATCGCCGCCATGCACGGCCACAAGAACATCGTGCGTCTGCTGGTCAACCGCTTCAGCGCCGACGCCCGGCTGAGGGACACGGCCGGGAAGAAGCCCTGGCAGTACCTGAGCGGCGCCATGCCCCCAGATGTCTTCACCTTGCTGGGGGCGCCTGTGAGGGCTGTGGTGGAGGGAGGTGGGAGAGTAGACCCCACCACCGGAGCCAAACAGGAGCTGCTGCAGCCTCATCCGCAGAGCCAACAGCGCCGCAGAAGGCATCACCTCTCCATGGCCTCCTCCAGAGAGAGGCCGCTCACCGCCTCGGGCACCACCAGGGTCAAGAGGTCGTCCTCCATCGCAGCCTTTCTCAAACACAAGTCGCTGCTCACCTTTCACGGACACAAGTCTGACTCCTCCCTTGAAAAGTCTTAAAATTATTGGAATAATCTGATGTCTTTTTTTAAGATTTTTTGGGGGGCATTTTCAAGCTCTATTTGACAGTTTAGAGAGACAGTGATGAAATGGGTTAGACAGGGGAATGACATGCAGAGAACGACCCGGGCTGGATTCTAACCTGTGGTCTGTCTGCTGTGAGGAGGACTGAGCCTCTATGGGGGGGGACACTCTAACCACTACACCATGAGCGCCCACACCAAGATTATTTCTTAGATCTATTGAGAATTGAGATTTATATGATTTTGTTTCTGAGACCTGACTGGTTTACTGTGAGCCATCGACTCAACAACTCTTTGCTAGATGTTTCCAGGCCCTGCCCTGGTGAGACCAGCCTGATCTCCTGTGCTTCACATCTGTTTCTCTCCTGCAGATCAGTCTGGACTTTCTCCAATTTCCGTGGGGAGGAGTCTAGGTCATAAAATTATCAGGCCAATCAAGGGTCGCGTTGGGACCTAGAGTCTGTCATTTATAGTGGAAAGGCTGCTTCTGATTGGTTCATGTAGTTATCAATCTAGCTTTGTGAGACCAGCCTTATCTCACAAGCCTTTTGGTAGATTCATGATGACTTCAACGACTCCATGAAACAATCACTTCACTAATGGATGGAAAGTGGGGAGGGCCCCGGTCTGACTGGAGGCTAGATTGACGACTGCATGAACCAATCAGGGGCTGCCTTCCGGACTGATCTGCGGGAGAGAAACGAATGTGAAGCTTGCCAAAGGTCAGGCTGGTCTCCCCAGGCTACTGAGGCCTGACCATGGCACAGATAAGATCAACAAGTGGCGCTGGCAGAGACCCCCACAGCCACATACTGGCTCTTAGCACTCGCATATCCCCCTCCTTAAATGCATAACAGTGCTTTCACACCTGAAGGTCAGTTTATTATAGTTTTTATGTTAGCTCTTAGTGGTGGGGCATACCAAGTTTTACAGACTGACAGGGGTTGTTATTGAATTAAACTTCTCGTGACTGACTGACAGCGAGTGTCCATATATGTTTATTTTTACATTCTTTAGAGTCTTGCATAGAAGACGCTTACTATGAGCATTATTAGGAATCATAACAAACAGCTAGAGACAGGAGGAAATAAGAAAGGCACTGTGCAGCATTACTACGGAGGTATTGCTGTAGGATCATAACCTCACACACACATGTTGAATGGACCAAGTAAAGTAAACAAGTAGGAGACACTGCCGTTGACTGTCTGAGCAGAGAAAAAGCTGTGTAGGGTTAACAGGTATGTACATAACAGGTATTACATATCACATATCACATATCTGTTACAGTGGTTACCAAATGACTTTTTGGTAACACTTTACAATAACGTACACAAAATTGTAGTAGCTACTACATACCTACTACATAGATATGTGTTACCTACTACATAGGTTTTTATTTTTTGTGTTACCTACTACATAGGTTTTTTTTTGTGCTACATAATACATAGGATTTTTTTTGTGTTACCTAACACATAGGGTTTTTTTGTTGTGCTACCTAACACAGGGGTTTTTTTGTGTTACCTAACACAGGGTTTTTTTTGTGCTACCTAACACATAGGGTTTTTTTGTGTTACCTAACACACAGGGTTTTTTTTGTGTTACCTACTACACAGGGGTTTTTTGTGTTACCTAACACATAGGGTTTTTTTGTGCTAAACACAAAAAAACCTATGTAGTAGGTAACACAAAAAAAACCTATGTAGTAGGTAACACATATCTATGTAGTAGGTAACACATATCTATGTAGTAGGTATGTAGTAGCTACTACAATTTTGTGTACCTTATTGTAAAGTGTTACCGACTTTTTCAATGTTCAACTTTGAAACCCATTTATTTTTGTTGACCAATGTCAACCTGTTCTGCCTCTGACGGTGCTGAGGTAAATAGACAGTATACAAATTGGCCAAACCTAATATTCCTAAGTCATATTAACTGTCCCACACATCTTATATTACAAAACTTGCTATGCTGGCCCTGTCCATTAGTGTAAGGCAGCCCCTGATTGGTTCAAGTAGTTGTCAATCAAGCCTCCAGTCAGATCAGGCCCTGTCCACTTTCTGTCTGTAAGTGGAAGGCAGCCCCTGATTGGTTCATGTAGTCGTTGACGTCAAGAGTTAGGGTGTAAGATATGGCTGGTCTCACGTGGCTCGATTTCTACAACCAACCAATCACGAGCTGCCTTCCACTTTGAGAGACAAATGTTAAGTCTGAACACGGGCCCTGATTGGCCTGGGCATTTTCTGACCCGGGCTCCTCCCCCACGGAGATTGCAGAAAGTCCAGACTGAGAGAAACAAACGGGGAAGTTTGCACAAGATCAGCCTCTGTAAAGTACCATTAACCACTTTGCAATCTTGCTATCAATATGAAAAATTAAAAGGATGGAACCGGATTAACAGGATTGACAGGAGGTCTCCTGGCTGTTCTGTTAGAGCAGGGTTTTCTGAACTGTAAATGAACTCCAACCCAATAAACAACCAAAGAACAGTTTTTAGGAGCTTAAAAACGCTTCTTTCTCAAAGTTGATACTGACTTTCTGAAGGCAGTCAAACCTTTTGTTCTTGGCTGGATCTCCTGCTGTGTAACCTTTAATATACTATCTATGGTAGTAACAGATCTTCCACACTGTCTAAAGCTTATTGAGCGTGCAACCATCTGACTGACAAATAATTCAAATGTGATTCACTTCTTTTTTTTGTTGCCTTTTTTCTGTAGTTTCTTTTATATCAACAGTGTTTTTTTTATCGTTTTTTTCCCTTTTCTTCAAAAACTGATAAATAAAGAGTGATTGACCCCTTTCAGCCCCAAATCTTGAATTCAGTCAGAATAAAAAACTAAAACAAGAAGGATGACTATAGTGTCTGTGCCTGAGCATTCCTTTTCACCAGAGGCCAAAGAGAGAGAGAACCATAACAAAGGCCTGGTGCTGCTTTGAGACGTGTGAAAGCTGGAAGCAAAAAAAAAAAAAAAAACTTGCAGGCACTTCAGTTCACAGAGCAGATCTGTTTTCATTGCAATTGTGTGATGTCATTGTTGACTGAGGAAAAGAATGAGAGGTGGAGGTTTATGAGCTGGGGGGGGGGGGCGGCTCCAGTTTCAGTCTTTCAGCTTGGATTCACTCAGAGCCGGCCCGAGGCATAAGCAAACTAAGCGGTCGCTTAGGACCCCCGGCCGCCAGGGGGACCCCCTCAAAAAAATATCATCATATTATGCAAATGTGAGTTATCATACAAAAAAAGGAATAAAATGTTTTGGTCTAGATAATTAATAGCCTAAAAATTTAATCAGTTCATCTGGGAGGTAATCCGAAATTATCTGATCATGTCACGTTCACATCCATGCACAGTGTGTATTGAGTTTATTTAAAAACAATTGGAAATGGGGCTGCCCTCAGTTGCCCATGCACTGTGTATAGTCTATAGCCTATTTCAGCCTTGTCTGTGGAAAAAAAGATACAGTAGCTGGACAACAGAGTTCTTCTCCTTCGTTCCTCTCACTGCAGTTAAATGCATTCATTATTTTACAGAGAAATATGTCCCGTAAAAGAAAAAGAGCTCCAAGCCCAACCCAGAGGACCCTCCATAATATTTTATTTTATATTAATATTTTTATGGAAAATCCATGTGTCCTTCTTCAATAGCTTCTAATTCATCTGACCCAGTGTCTCCAAATTATTTGTTCACACAAAATTTCTCAGATTTAGCCTCTTAATTTTCATCTCAAAGTGCACCAGATTATTGCATTTCACTTTAAAAAGGTTAAAAAACATCTCCCGGGAGGGCATACCCCCGGACCCCCCTAGGAGGGTCTGAATCTCGGCTGTCTAATATTTTCGCACAGCTGCACAGAGAAGGCACTAGCGGAAAACACTGGGTGTGTGAATGATATTTAACAAAGATCTATAGTTTCAGCAGCACTAACATTGGAGAGGGGCCCCCTAATCATATTTCGCTTAGGGCCCCCTGAAGGCTTGGGCCGGCTCTGGATTCACTCCTTCAAAGAGCCAGACGATACTTGTGAACATGTGATCTTTGTTAAAGGTGGAGTCAGCAATTCTGGATAATGCTTTGTCAAAATCTATTTTTTTTTGCCATAAAGAGGATGAGCTGCTTTTTTTTGATGCACTGTTGTAAATCATGACAAAGGGCATTTAAAAAAAGATGTCACCTTGGACTCTTGGAAATAGTTAGTTGTTTAACCTGGGAATTTATTCAGCACGTTATGTTGCGCTTTAAATAGACAAGCACACAGGAGCGTTTAGTGATGTTGTAAAGTTTATCTTTTGACCTGCTCCCAGTGTTGGAGCTATGCTAACCTGAATGTGGGACCTATTCCCAATTCTATATCAAAAATACATGCACAGGAACGGGTTCTGTCGCCATTTCCTGAACTGGAGAGTGAGGTAAAAAGCTAAAAATAAAACATTTTGACCTATTCCTTTAAAGCTCCTGAAAAAGCTAGATTATTTTGTCAAAGTAGGCCTACTACTAGTTAAATACATCACCCCTCAAGTACAATATCAGTAAGGTGGGTTCTGCAGTATTACCTGCATCATGCGCCCTGACTTGCACTGTGTTTCATTATCTTTATCCTAGATTAAACCGTGGTCACACCTTGCACATTCCTAAAATGATGTTGTGTTTATACATGAGCCAACCCACGGAAACCTGAGACTGCGTAGGATGTCTATTTCACCAAACTCATGCTAGTACAGCTAGTTTCAGGGTCTGTCAAACAATGAGGCTGTTGTGTATTACAGTTTTTCTCAGTCGTTTTGGTGCTTTTCTCACATCACTATTAACATGTGCACAGCAGTTAGTGCATTTCTCAAAACAATTAGTGCAAACTGCAAAACCTAATGGATAACCTGCAAGAGTACGTCACTTGCTCAAAATGGATAGTCTATTCCTCAAAAGCAAGTATTCATGTCAATGAAACTGCCAGTGTCATCAAAATGAGAAGTCTTGACACCATTGTTTATGAACAAGATAGTCAAATGGCTTTGTCATGTTTTCATTATGACAGTTTATTCTCTCAGTGTTTTCCAATGCAAAAAAAGGTCAGAACTCGGTAACACTACCTGAAAATGCTCAAGACAGCACTATACACTACTTGTACAGCCATTTGAAAACTACAGTACAGTTACACATTGCTGTAGTTAGGGGAGTAAGTGAGTACAAGACACTGAATACGTATGTTTCACATTTTTACTGTATATGCTCTTTGCAATTCTACAGCATTGTGCAAAAGAAAAATACACTTCAGTCACTTATTTAGAACAAACATAAAACACACCCTTTTGGTAGAGCTGTGCACAAATGTGAACAATATAACAGGACATATTGTAACTGAACATACAGTCATATGAAAAAGTTTGGGAACCCCTCTCAGCCGGCATTATAATTGACTCTGCTTTCACAAAAAAAAGATAAAAGTGGTATGTCTTTCATTTACCAGGAACAGCTAAGTACTGGGGTGTTTTCCAAACAAAGATTTTTTGAAAAGCAGTATTTGGTTGTATGAAATAAAATAAAATGTGAAAAACTGGCTGTGCAAAAATATAGGAACCCTTGTGGTTTTGTTGATTTTAATGCCTGTAACAGCATGTAAAACTGATTACTTTAAACACAAAGTTTGTTGGATTATGTTGTTAAGCCTTGAACCTCATAGAAATGTCTGTTTACTCATGAGAAAAGGTATTTAGGTGCCTAAATGCAAGTTGCACTTCTCTTTGACTCTCTGCTTAAGTGAGACAGAATGGGATCATCAAAACAGCTCCCAAAAGATCTGAAAAACAAAGATTGTTCATTGTCATGGTTTAGGGGAAGGCTACATGAAGCTTTCCCAAAGGTTTCAATTGTCAATTTCGACTGTAGGGAACGTTGTCAGGAAATGGAAGGACACAGGCATAGTGGCAGTTAAACCAAGGCATGGCAGACCAAGAAAAAAACAGGAGCGGCATAGGTGGAGGATTGTGAGAATGGTTGCACACAATCCACAGATCACCTCCAAAGGCCTGCAAGAACATCTGGCTGCAGATTGTGTATCTGTACATCGTTCAACCATTCAGCGCAATTTGCACCAAAACATCTGCTTTTTATAAAGACCAAATAACTTAATTTTTGTCTCATCAGTCCAAAGCATTTTATTCCAATATGAAGCTGGCTTGTCTAAATGAGCTTTTGCATACTCCATGCAACTGTATCTGTGGCGTGGGCGCAGAAAGGGCTTCCTTCTCATCACCCGGCCATACAGATGTTTTGGTGCAAATTGCACTGAATTGTAGAACCATGTACAGATACACAATCTGCAGCCAGATGTTCTTGCAGGTCTTTGGAGGTGATCTGTGGGTTGTGTGCAACCATTCTCACAATCCGCCGCATATGCCGCTCTTGTACTTTTCTTGGTCTGCTAGACCTGGGTTTAACTGCAACTGTGCCTGTGTCCTTCCATTCCCTGACAACGTTCCTTACAGTAGAAATTGACAATTGAAACCTTTGGGAAAGCTTCTTGTAGCCTTCCGCTAAACCATGACAATGAATAATCTTTGTTTTTAAGATCTTTTGGGAGCTGTTTTGATGATCCCATTCTGTCTCACTTCTGCAGAGAGTCAAAGAGAAGTGGAACTTGCATTTAGGCACCTAAAATACCTTTTCTCATGATTAAACACACCTTTATATGAGGTTCAAGGCTTAACAACATAATCCAACCAATTTTGTGTTTAAAGTCCTCAGTTTTACATGCTGTTACATGCATAAAAATCAGCAAGACCACAAGGGTTGCCATATTTTTGCACAGCCAGTTTTTCACATTTTATTTAATTTCATACAACCAAACACTGCTTTTCAAAAAATCTTTGTTTGGAAAACATCCCAGTACTTAGCTGTTCCTGGTAAATTAAAGACATACCACTTTTATCTTTTTTGTGTGAAAGCAGAGTCAATTATAATGCCGGCTGAGAGGGGTTCCCAAACTTTTTCATATGACTGTATATAGGTAAATCATTCTGGCACATCCAGACGTTCCTGTCTGTCTGGCCACATATGACTGTGAACAAGTGGCTTGTCATTGGTTACAACTAATACTTCACACACCTCCTCGTGAGTGAAAGCTGAAGTCCACCTGAGAGCAATTGTTCAATTTAGGAGACATTTCCAGGAAAAAATTATAAAGAAAGGTATAAAATTAGCTTGACAGAATTTGATAACTAGTTCAACAATTTTGTATGTAATGACTCAAGCAATGAAATGAAGACTATTAGTTTTATTGGGAACGACTATTCAGCATCCATAAGTATAGTTCATTTTGACTGACATGACATAAGCAAATGACAATGTTATAAAACAGCAGAGAATTGTATGAAAGCAACTGATACATGTCCAAAAGCATTTGCAATTTGTTCGGAGGAAGGAGAAATTGCTACTATGATCAAATGACTAAATGTTGCGGAGGTTGAACTAATAGTTATGAGAATTTTCATTCTGATCTGAGAAAAGCACCAAAGCAACTGAGAAAACTGTAATAATACATGTTAAATATATTTAATTGGATCCTTTTTGCATTTTTGTTTTTGTCTTGGAAAAGCTGCGTTTAAAAAACTGTCCACAACATGTTGAGTCTGTGTGGAGAAGCGTTGTGGGTTTATACAATATGTTTGCTTAGAGTTTAGGTTTATGTTATTGAGATCCCTAACAAGTACAGGAGTACAACTCTCTCTGGGTGTGTGTGTGTGTGTGCAGAGTACTTGTCTGAACAAGCTCAGCAGGACCAGTGTGTAAACTTTGAAGCCGGTTAGACCTGTGGTGTAAATAGTTACATATTAGTTTACACGTTATTTAAAGTAACGTCGTTCCAAGAGAGTAATGCTTAGTGCTTGCTTATACAACTCATAGCGCAGGATTAAACTCAAGAGTATGTAAAATCAGCTACCTGAAACAGGCCCCAGGTCTTCAAGCAAGCTTCTATCCTCTTGAGCTACTCTGAGTATGTAGAATAGTAAAAAGTGTCTGTTGAGAGCTATTTAACAACATACCCATAAGCCTTTGCTAATTAGCAAATGTTAGCACAGCAATTAACCAATGCAGCAGAAATGAACGCATTAAACCTCCGTTTGCAGTTCTCAGCTCTGATTTTCTTCAATAGTCAATCCGCTGTGTTCCATCTACTCAGCCATTTCACTAACATTTACAACATGAATGAAGACAGAAAAGCTTGTTCGTTTTTATACTTATTTCTTTATTGGTGCCGCGGTGCGTTCAGGGACCCCGAGGCAGCCGTAACCAGCAGCCCTCACAGAAAGATCAACAGAGCTTTTTTAATGCAGGAATAAAATGTATTCATCAAAACTTCAACAGACTAAAAAAAAACAAAAAAAACCAGCATGTTGTTTTTAAGATTTTTTTTTTCTTTTTTTTTGAAAATCGAAGTGAAGTTTGTCACTCGTCTCCTTCTGAAGCAGTCAATGAAAGCACATTTCTGTGTCTGCTTAATACTAAAACACTTTCAATAACTCCAGGTTGTTTTATTACAGGCAGAAATACTAAGTAGAACTGGAATTCCTTTCGGACCGTTTCAACACAATATCCAAATTGGGAGTCTTGTTATTCTACTGTTCTTTATACCAAGAGGGAAAATTCACATGCATTGTAAAGTCTAGATGTCTTTAGTGAGCATTTAAGTGAGCCTGTTGTCAAAGCAACAAGTCCTCATGACCAATTAATTTGAGCAGGCTTTAGGTGATGACTGATAAGGCTCCAAATCATTCAAATGCTCATTTGGTAGCCAACTGCATTCAAGCAGGAGATTCAAATAGATTTTTTTAGTTTTTTGTTTATAGTTGATGGGTATATTAAAACAACCGGAGAAACTTTTATTTCGTCAAGCCGTCACAACAAGCTGATAGGGGGGAGGGGGAAACAGATAGGGGGGAGGGGGAAACAGAGGGATCGAGAGGAGGGATGTACATATTAGCATTTTAGTAACAATCAAATCTTCACAAGAAGAAAAAAAAAAGATCAAACTTCTTCTATCTGGGCAAGTAGTACAGATAATCGTCTACACAGGGACATTCATACATTGGATTTAGACTGTTAGACTCTATGAAGAAGTTATAAATAGAGATGACATCATGCAGATTGAACGGAAAGAAGACAGAATAAAAAAAAACATAAATGTGTCAAATGAAAGAAAGAGTTTTAGAGGTGAACAACAAATATAAGTTGACAAACCATGACACACACACACACACACACACACACACACACACACACACACACACACACAGAAATCCATTCTAGTTTTTTTTGGAGGTATAACTTTTCTCTATCATTTTTTTTAACCTTTTTTTTGTAACATTGTGTTTTCTGTTTTCAACAAATATAATCAATAAGATAGGAGCAGCAGCAGGTTTTTTTTATTTTTTGAATGTTTAAATTTTTTTGAGGCTCTGTTTTTCCAACTGCAAGGGATGATGGGTAACTGACCTCGGGACGGCTGAACAGCTAGTTGGGGGGGGGAGGAGGGGCACACTGGGGGGGTCATTTGCAAACAGACCTAAACCATCTTAAACCACTGACACCATCTATATCACAGCATTGTTTTCCTCTAGCTGTACTTTTCATCAGAAGCAGTGAAGTCATTTTGATGGCAAATTTGATGGGCACCATTTCCCGATAGGGGGGAGCTGCCTTTTATATTGCTTTTTTTATGCAATGGTAACAATGAGGAAAAAGGAAGTTGCCCATCACTGTCGCCAAAAGAACGGCCTCAATGTCACTTTTTGGATTTGAAAACTTAAATAAAGTCGGGCTACTCTTTTTGGCCCTACGTTTTCATTTGATAGTGTAAGAGTAAGATGGCGTCAGTGTGAAGGTGGTTTTGGTGAACAGGTCCCTAGGAGGCACTGACTGGCTGCAGAGGCGGGCAGGGGGACACGCTGCCTTCCTGTCTAGACAGCAGGACACTGCAGACAGCCAGACCTGCTCCCTCCTGGACGGCGCTGGTCAGCTCGTCGTTGTAGAGGCGCTTGATGTCGTCGTAGAAGTCGTCCACCTCCATCTCCTCCACCTGCACACACAGATGGACATGTTGTAGATTGGGACTCAGTTTGCTCTATTTAAAGGTCACCAATGATGCAAAATGCACCTTTTAAAGTTTTTTCAAAATCAATATGGGTCCCCGGTGTGACTCGAGACTCCTCTCTCCTTCTCAAAAATCCCATTAACTTTTTTTCAAAAATCAGTGAATATCTCCTCACAATCCGCTACCTGTCAATACTGTGTGTGGGCTGAAAAAAATCTGGTGTTTATACACAGCCTAGGCTCTGTAAACTGGCATGTAAATATAGGGAATGTAAACAAAGGGGCCCACCATAGCTAGCAACATACCCATGAACAGAGCCTGGGCTGTGAATTAAAACTGGATTGTTTTGTTCCAGGGCACAGTGCGGACAGGTAGCGTATCAGGAGGAGATATGCATGGATTTTGAACAAGCGTTCCCCAGAATCAGTGAATCCACCTTTAACTTCCTGGTCAAAACAGGTTGTGTGTTTGAACAGTGAGATAGATGGTGTTACCTTGCGCTTGGCGGAGGCCTTGCAGCGTAGCGTGACCTTCTGCAGCGGGTTAAGATGGCGGAGGTGTTTGGGCGGAGAGAGTAGAGCTGGGATGGAGGACATGGAGCTCCAGGGCTGCCGCCCGCCGTCCTGCCCGCCTGCAGGGCTCTGTGGCTGGGCGGCAGTGGCGATGGCAAGGTCCCTGGAAGACTCTGTGGTGGAGGTGACCATCCCTGGAAGGAGAAGAGATACAGAAACACTTTTGTTACCTTTTTGTACCGACTAGTTTAAGTAAACCAAAGGACTCTTCTTTTATATTTAACACATTGTTCTTCAGAGTCAAAACCTGGCGCCTACATTACCCACAATGCAACGTTACAGTGGAGAAAAGTTCAGAATAAATGTGGTTATGTATAAATATATATATATGATATGAATATGAATGTAACGGTATGATATTATTATAACCAGAAAAATATCAAAATAACATAATAACAGAGAAAAGGAAAATTAACAGGACGAGTGGTGCAAGTATGAATTCAGGCTAATGTAAACCATTTAAGACAGTCCGTGTTGTATTGGGGGAGGGGAGTGTTATCCCCTCACACCTACCCAGTGTGCAGTGGGGGAGTGTGGGCTCCGGGGCCGGGTTGTGGCCCTGCAGGGGTTGGTAGATGTAGACAGTGTTAGGAGGCAGGGAAGCTCTCGATGTGGACAGACTACGGGCCACCAGCTCTCGACTCCGGATCAACGCAGAGCTGTCGATCTGAGAGAGGGATGAAGGAGAGGGAGACAAAGACATGAAGCCACACAGTGTCAAACAACATAGCCATGATTCAACTCTTGGAGCCTGGGTTGCTGGCTAATCATGGTTATCTAACCATCCCTTGATACTTGATTCAAGAGTATTTTAAGGTGTCCGACAAAATACATGAAAAATACCCATTATTCTCTGTGTTTAATATGTGGAGGTAAGGCCGCACAATTAATCAAAATGTAATCGAAACAGCAAACATATACATGATAGAATGGAGAAATGTGTGTTTCATTATAATTTTAATTCAAATATTGTGGTGCTGCAGAGTAGTCCTGGCCTACAAAAAACAAAAAATAAATCAATATATTTTAATTCCCTCTTATTTTGAAAATCATATCGCAAAAAAAATCAAAAAATTACAATTGGATATCGTCACACTACACTATATATAGCGTGATAGTGAAATGGTTAGTTTAACATACAGTGCGACATGATGTGTTGAGACTGAGCATGTCGGCAGGTTTAAATACTATCTACTGTCTCCTTCTTCAAAGCAGGCTCACCTAGACTGAGTGGAGGACAATGAGCATGAGGACAATCACTCTGAGTGTGAGGGACAAACATGTGAACACTACTTGTTTACTTTGGGCCACATCAAAGCACAGAGAAGCAGCAGCTGCAGAGAGAATCAACTCTGGTCAGGGCTGAGTCACTCTAAAGACAAAGATGGGCTTCTGTGTTTTTTTTGAAAAACTTCACATTATCCCTGCATTCCAAATTGTATACTCTTTTTTCTATTCTATATACTAACATCTGACCATGGAAATAATCTAGTTAGCATGCAGGGACCTATACTGTATATTTCAACATAACATTGTGCCTTGATCTTGCTTTTAAACCGTCCCATCCCTAGTTGTTTTTTTATATAGAAGCTCTGTCGATGTGACGTCAATTCCGGTGTACACTGGATTGTGGGTAAGAATTGCCAAAATAGCATGTTGATTTCAACACTTAAGATCTTCTCCATCGGATGATCCAGGTATTTTTAAGCATACTAAAAAAACACAAGAATCGGGATATCCTTAAACTATTTTCTACCAAACTTAATAGCAGAAAGTATGGGGATTGTGAACACAGGGTATGCTCTTCTGCTCCTGCTGGCCTCACCTCACCTTTCCTTTCCTCTGTATTTTTATCTTCCATGAGCCTCTCAAATTAAAAACAACGGCACATGAGCCGATTCATTCTGCGGGTCACAAAGCAGTAGAGAAGAGGGACCAGAGATTGTAATTATGAGTCCTGACATCATCCTTGTTCAATACATTCAAGTTGTGTGAATTTGTTCAGACCCTGAGCTTAAAATTTAAAGAATATCTCTGTATTTTTAACAGATATTTAACGTGTTTAGGAACTACATTAGTCTTGTCATGAGGTTCCTCTTTGATCTGGTCTTTCACTGCCCTATCCCCGCTCAAGAAGATGCCAACTGTGCATGCTTACGGCCTCTGCACACATCCTGCGTCTACCTCTGGAGCGCGTCGCCTTACCTTACTGCTGCGTCTCTCGGACTTTTCTCGGACACACATGGAACGTCTCAGCAGCTGCTGCAGCGCTGCTTCTAAAAGCCCTATCTTTCTACATAGAGTTTTCATAGATAATTTCCATTAAAAATGAAGTTCTTTCGTGTCATTTATGATGCATATGATTTATATTGAGTCTAATATTGAGTCTGGACAGTAATCAGTGCGCCCCATTGCCTTTTTTTTGTCACATTTTCGCTTGTTTGAAGTTTTATTTTGAAAGGGACACACCAGGAAATGGTGAAACTACAGCGAAAGCTGCCGATATGAAGTCAATATGACTATCAGCAGAGTATTTCTCTGTCAGTTAAAGCGACTCTTACTTTTGTTGCATTTTTACACTTTTTTTTGGATTAGGTTAAAATGGTATTAATAAGGTAATTACACTCTAAAATATAAGACAGACCCACCAGGAGTAAAAACAAACAATGATTTCAATCTCATAATAATATGAAAAATATATATAAAATTCAACCAATCAAATCGTTCGGACCGAACGATTTGATTGGCCGACAGACCTGTCTGTTTGCGGTCTGCTTCTGTATTGCGCATTCTCAACTAGAGGGTTTGTTTTGATTCCACGGCAGACAGTAGCGAGTAGCGACCATTGTAGAAAAGGCCCCAACGTTCATAAGTTACAGTGTTGTTATTTCTTACAGTGTGTTAAAATGTGTTTTGTTCAGTGTGGATAGCAGTCAGTTAGGGCCGTGACGTCAGTCGGCCAGAGAGCCTGTTTAGTTTCCGTCCTCTTCTCCCTCGGTCAGATGTGTGAGCGTTGCCGCAGAAAGCGATCATCCCACATGGAAACGTGTTTATCTGAGTTTAAATGTGAATCACCCGTGTGTGAGTATGTACATGCAGTCCCGATCGCTGTTATAATATAGTTTGCATGCGATTCGTGGGTCGCAACAGCTGTTGTAACATCTCCTCACGAGCGGAGTTCAAACCTTTGTTCTTTTCCCGCGATCTATATGCGACTGTGCCTGTGAAAGAAGGAAAATAAAGAGCGGATAAAACCCTACTCCTCCTCTCCTAGTCTCATGCTTATAGTCTGACGCCTTTGGCCATAAGTGGTATTCTGGCCGACAACTCTGAAGTGAAACCAGTGATACAAGCATGGAATGAGGGTGTGGGGGCATTGGAGGGAGGTGGGATGGTATGATAGTGCTGTAATTCTCAATTGCAGGATCGGTAAGAGTTCCTTTAAAGCAGAGAGACCCGAGAGAGACGCGCGGCTCTCAGAAAAAAATAGGCGAGCCTCCTGCGGTAAAGGGGAGCGTCGCTGCAGACGTGCCTCCGACGCGCATCAGCAGTGCGTCTGAGATTGGATGTGTGCCCGCTCTAGGTTGATTACACGGTCAGTGACAAAAAGTCAGATGCAGACGCGAGGTAGAGGCGCAGTAGACGCGCAGTAGACGCGCAGTAGAGGTAGGATGTGTGCAGAGGCTGTTACAATGCTCTTCTATAGTGTTTTGACGTGACACATCATCGCCATCTACTGGCCTGGTATGATGACGTCAGCATTTCCGAGGGGGAGAAAATGTGTTGTTTCTTTAAATATCCCTGTACATGTGTAGATTTTGATGGATCACAAGTTCTTTCTGATAATGCCAGAGTGTGGGTGTGGTACCTGTGCCTTCCTCAGCAGGTCTATGGTAAGAAGCAGCCAGTCAGGACAGCAGGTCTCCAGCTCCAGGGTGATGAGGGCCAAGGCCAGCATGGATCCTCTCAGCTACGGGAACACACAAGGGACAAACATGTTCAGGCAGGTCTAGGAAACACATGGGCTACTAAAGTCCTCCCTCCTAGATACTCGACATGTATATACTACATACTGTCTACTTAACGATCCATTGTGTATGCATGGTTCGTCGGACCGTTTACTTGGAAATGTACACAGAAGCAATAAAGAATAAAAAAAAATACTTCTGTCGTTTGTTAAAAGACGCTATGCATTGTGGGGCGGTTGAGTAGGAAAAGTAACCTATCGATCCATTCACAAAATCTACTCGGAAGTAAGTACTCATCCGAGCATTTCTCGCCTACGCAAACTTGCATAAACAACCACAACATACTCAAACTGACGTCAAAATTAGTATGTGTAGGACGTTAGTAGGGCTTTTCGAACACAGCCATAGAGCCTCCATGCTGTGTTTGAAATCAGAATGTGCATTGACCACTGTCACAAAGGAGCAGATATGATGCAGTGTGTGTGTGTGTGTGTGTGTGTGTGTACCTGTATGAGCGTGTGGTCAGCCAGACAGTGGTAAAGTCGTCGTGTGAGCAGGGCGAGGTGCTGGGAGCGGTTCAGTCCCAACATGGAGTCCAAATACCCAGAGCGACACGACAACACCGTGGCATGGAACTATGGCAGAGAGAGAGAGACAGGAAAGAGAGGAAAATCATTAAGTTAACTAAGTACATTTGAAAAGAAATAAAGTTTTTGTGCCTTTATTTTGACCATTTTTTAAAATCAACCCAGAGTACAATGCCTGACCAAACCATACGAGCTTTAAGAAATATCTGATTAAAAACAGCTAATCAGAGTTGTGAGGCTGCAGATAGGTCCGGTTAGAATGTTGGACATGTTTTAAGAGACAATCAGTTGTTATCACGGGACGCGATGAAATCACACCAAAAAAAACTACAATTCAAAGTATACAGTATTAACCTTTCTTTAGATACGCTTGTATGTCTTACAACACTTAATGTAACTCAATCATAAAGTGAATACAATCAAATCAAAATAAGTGAAACCCCCTCTATTAACTGAACTGAAATGTATGCAACAATGTGGAGTGAAACTTATGAAAGAAAATAAGTAAACACAATCCATTTGGAGTACGGCAGGGACTTGGAGTAGCATCTTTTGGCCACCAGGTGTCACTAGCTTCACTGATTAGAAATCTACGAAAAGTAACCCATCAGATACAAACTGATCGGCATTATAAGGAATTAATTGATGACAGGCCTCAGAATGTGGGTAATGTTCAGGGCATGATTGTGGAACCCAGTTTGTGTGTGTGTGTGTGTGTGGTTGTGATGGACGTACGATGTGCAGGAAGTCCAGTGCTGTGGCGGTGTGCAGGTCCCAGTTCAGTTTGTCCAGGATGACCTTCTCCATCCGCACGATCTCTGATGGAGAACAGCCACAGCCGCTGGAGGCAGCCAGCTCCTTCAGAGAGGGCACACACTGAGGCCACACACACACACACACACACACACACACACACACACACACACACACACACACACATTATCTTTGCATACTCTATGTAGGGCTTTACGTATGGTCTAAAATGTAGATCAAGGTAAGATGTGAAGCATAGACAGTAATGGTTTATACATCATGGTATATTCATTGATCTCATAATGAATGCTTCTGAAGGGGTAACACATGGGTATGGAAGCTATTACTGTATTACTCTTAGACATATTTTTTTACAATGCTTTTATTTTTTCTATGCACATTGTAAAGCACTTTGTCTGTCTGTGAAAAGCGCTATATAAATACATTTTATTTACTTATTACTAGGAAATACTTGACTTTGCGTATTAAAAAGTACTCTATATAGTAAGTGTAATTCGATTCTTATGTTTAATGATGGTATAACTCACTGGGAATGATAAACCCCTAACTCTGTGTGTGTGTGTGTGTGTGTGTGTGTGTGCGTGCGTGCGTGTGTTGTGCTCACCTCATCCTCCTCACAGGTCTTAGCAGCCAGGAAGAAGCAGGTGATGGCGATGCAGCGCAGGTACTTTGGACGGGCCTGTGAAGTCAAACCAACAAACTCATCAATCAGTAAACCCATAAACATGTTTACGGTCAGTTTATCACCAGTGTGCTGAAGTCAACCTGATGACATCTGACCAGCCTGTTGGAAGACATATCATTTTATTGTCATTCATTTAGTTATGGGACCCATCCAAACCAATATCTGTATCGGGTCTCATATGGCTGCAATCTACTTATCTGATATGGGACTGCACGTACATACCCATTCCAAAATCCACAGTCTGTCCACAGTGTTCTAAATGTATTTATTTTTAGTAAAGTGTTTGTAGAACCTGAACTCATACCGATGTGGATAAGACACAACATTCAGTTTTTGCTAAAAATGCTGCTAATGTTGCGTTCACTTATATTCTACCATTTATTTACCATTTACAGGAGTAGGTGTCACACATCAACACTTGTATTTTTTCTTTTGTTAAACATTGTATAGTATTGACAGATAGTTATGAAGTTACTGAGATTTGTTTTAGAAACAAGTAAAGTCTCAAAAATGGTCCCGCTATCATTGGCTTCACTAAATGAAGTGAATGAAGTGTAATTTCATGACGTGTATTGCTTTAAGGTATGAACACTATTTAGAAGACGACGTCCAGTCCTGGAACATTTTATTCCTTGGCTAAAACACCAGCTTCTCGTTTGTCTCGTGGGACATTCTGTACCGACTCTTCCTGTAGTACAAGCAGAGGGAATCAGACAACACTAATCTATCAAGAACAAACTAACCCTGCGATCAACGGAGCCTCAGTATGTAAACAACCAGGGATGTGACGGATATATGAGCAAGAGGCAAAACCAAGGCGCAATGTAATGATGAAATAAATATTTAAAAGTATGTCCCAATTGTCTGCCTACTGCATGCTAACTCGATTATTTTTATTAGCATGTTTTTTTTTTGTCTTTTTAGTATGTAGAAAAGACAAAGAAAGAGTATACGATTTGGAATGCAGGGTAAGGTATTTGTTTTGTGTCATTCAGTTTCCCTTTCTGTTCGTCTTTAGATGATAAGCCTCGAGAAGCTTTCAGCTGTCAACACATAACTTCATCATGCATGATAAGAAGTTCAGGGTTTATCTGAGCACATTTAAACTTGATTATTTGTGTAGAAGTTAATGGCAGCAATTCCACTGTGGTTCACAATAAAACTGTGTCCCTTATAACCTGGTTGACACCGATGAAAAATGGTTTTACAAGGTAGACCAGTGTGGCAGTGGTAGAAGAGTAAGTGGTGACAATAAAAGTAGAAGGCATGTAAACTGTACCATTTTTATTTAGAGTTTTGGAGTTAAAAGCAGAAGTGGATTCAAAGGTCACATGTTGTAATCATTAGCCCCTTTTACACAGAGATTGCGGCATATTGACGGAACGAAAGAGCGGCAATTTGCCGGCTCTGCTTGGTAAGGTGTTATTTACACAGAACCAAGCAACGCCGGCCTGCTGGCACATCAGTAGCTCCTTTTACACAGCGTTCCGGAATGAAAGAGGTGCTTGTAAAAAGCGTCAGGTGTGATGTAAACATTTAGCGCCGCTCCGGTCAGCTGCTTTACAACAACAACACTGGCCGGTGAATTGAGAGCAGGAGTGCTGGAGCTTGCACTAAGAGGGCCGTATTTTACTGTCCCCGTGATGTGCCGGTTGATCTCGCTACGCGCTGAGTCTAACATCTCTGGGACAGTTAAACAAACTGA
The DNA here is from genome assembly GCA_949357725.1 of Hyperoplus immaculatus. Taxonomy (NCBI): domain Eukaryota; kingdom Metazoa; phylum Chordata; class Actinopteri; order Uranoscopiformes; family Ammodytidae; genus Hyperoplus; species Hyperoplus immaculatus. Next base: position 6,314,528 of record OX442365.1, on the reverse strand, counting down.
CAAAATCACTCGGCTCACTGCGTCAACTGTCTGTGTGTCTCTGTGTGTGTGTGTTTGTGTGACAGGTTGGCTGTGAGCGAGTCTCTTTGGGGGCAGTGCTCTGCCATTCAGACATACACATACACACATTGGCCCTCATTTATCAACCGTGCGTAGACCAGAAAAATGGGTGTACGTACATTTCCACGCAAATCTCGGCATTTATCAATATGGACGTGAGCGTAGGATACGCTCAAATCCCACGCCAGCTCTCAGCTCGTGTACGCAAGTTTGTAAACAGCATGGACTCGCAGTGCAGGCTGTGCCGGGTAGCCGATGACTTTGTTGGACAATTATTAGAAGATAATACAAATGCAGTGTTTGCTCAGACCGAAATAAATATATTAATCACTTAAACTTGTGCAGCTTATGTAGTAGGAGAGCACCGGCCACTTAGGAGCCCTGCATGGGACTGCGTAAGGGCAGTTGTCTCCGACTTGGAGCAGCTGGGGGGACACTGAGGCACGAGGGCTGCATTCATTCAAAATGTTAGCCTAAGCAGCCTATTAAATATGTAATAGGCCTACACTGCTCTTTATGATAAAAAATACACGGCACAACATTCAGCTTAACATTTTATTTATTTGAAGCACTTTTTAGATGTTAGTTCCTCTTTTAATGTGTCATTGATCGCTTAAGCGAGCGATTTATTTCCACCGTTAACCAGCACGTTTTTCCGATCTGCTGGTGGAGCAGGACAGTGGGCGCTCTCACAGCTGATCGTTGCCGGGTCGGCTTGTGCAGCTGACGGCTGGGCTGACCAAGCGCATGCTGTCATACAGTAAAACGCAAAATGTGTTATTTTTAGTTTTTAAACCCCTTTTGAGTAGTGCTATCTAAAAGGGCCAATACATTTTAATCATTCAAATATCTGCAGACGTGTATTTCTTTTATGGGGACCATTATCGGACAGTTGGTGCGTCTTTTTCTCCTCTACCGCTTATATTATGCCCGCACCCCCAGCCCAGTTGGTTGCATTTCAGAACAGCAACACGCTTTTTTTAGTGGCGATTTTTGAGTCAGACCACTTTTTCTTCGTCTATTCAAAGAAATGGCGACATATAATTGTATATGCTGTTTTATAGCATTTGAGCAATAGCCATATGTAAACCTAAAATGCAAAATCCTCCGCTGGAGATCGTTTGTTGTCAACATCAACGCTGTTGACCGCAGCAGTTATTTCCTTCCTAACGGCTGCCTTCTGTCGTTCTTTGATGCCGCTTGTAATGCTCCGAAATGAAACTCTTTATGTTTCTACTTTCGCTGTTATTCTGTCAATTTCTACATCAGATAAGTTCCTCTTTTGTGCCGTAATGCGCTTATCCATGTCGCAAAACCTCTGGGCGAGGCCTCTAAACTGAGAAAATATAGGGGCGTGGTACGATTATTTTCAGCCGCCGCATTTATCAATAATGGCCTGGCGTACGCCGAGATTGGCGAGATACGACTGTTTGATAAATCCCACGCGATACCTGGCGTAGGGAGGTATTTGCGCCAAAATCTGCACCAGTTTCCACGCAAGTTTGATAAATGAGGGCCATTGTGTGTAGACAGAAATATAGTGTGGATATACGCTCAGACTTAGGATAATAATAGCGGCGGCGATCCGGTCGCAGCCTAGCTTAGCCTAGCCTAGCTTAGCCTAGCCTAGCTTTCCTACTTCATTGTACAACTTCCCCTGGGCAGAAATAGAATCATAAACTCTGCAAAATGAAGTGTGGGGGTTTGGATTGAGCAGCAGACCTTATGACCAGCTATATTATACGCCGTTCCTTTTATTTGGTGATTTTTACTGGACATCAGGCCGCCATGGTTAATGTTAAACACACGTCCTTCAACTACTAACATGGTCGCATGTTTAGAACGTAGGCTATGGAATGTCAAACGCACCCCTGTTCCGCATCAACAAGCTGGCCGCATTTATACAGAGAGGCGGAACTGACTGTGTCGGCAATCTTACTACCCCCCGAGGTAGTAAAATTCCCGGAACAATCTCTCGCATCTTTCTTCCCCCGTTCCGCAACGGTCGCATTTATACAGCAGGGCGGAGGGCCGAAATTCCGGCATATTCACGGCTTTCACTGGCTTTGTAAAAGGGGCTATTTTCAGGCGTAGCATTTTAATTTGGGTTTCAACTGGAAAAGTGTCATTGCTGAATCTCTTATTTTCAACCTCTGTCTGAAACACTGCGTTTTAGAGCCTGTCTCTTTAAGCCCCGCCTTCCAAAAAGCCAAGTCTGCTCTGATTGGCCCTGAATCTAACTGCGGGTTAGATCTGGGGGTGATGCTATTCACGGTTAGAGGGAGTGCTAAGTTAGGTTGGTAGTGAGCGGGCGTGGCTTCTCCCCTTGTGACATCAGAAGGGGGGATAAATCTGAGGTTTGATTGAACACGCTTTCAGAAAGGTGAAGGTGGAGAAAAAGAGCTTGGGTTGTTTTCTCTCATACTTTGGGAAAATCTAGTCACACCAGAGAGGGACCCATATACACTCAACAAAAATTTAAATGCAACACTTTTGTTTTTGCTCCCATTTTTCATGAGATGGACTTAAAGATCTAAAATTCATTCCAGATACACAATATTACCATTTCTCTCAAACATTGTTCACAAATCTGTCTAAATGTGTGATAGTGAGCACTTCTGCTTTGCTGAGATAATCCATCCCACCTCACAGGTGTGCCACATCAAGATGCTGATCTGACATCATGATTAGTGCACAGGTGTGCCTTAGACTGTCCACAATAAAAGGCCACTCTGAAATGTGCATTTTTTTGCTTTATTGGGGGTCTGGGGACTCAGAACCAGTCAGTATCTGGTGTGACCACCATTTGCCTCATGCAGTGCAACACATCTTCTTCGCATAGAGTTTATCAGATTGTCAATTGTGGCCTGTGGAATGTCGGTCCACTCCTCTTCAATGGCAGTGCGAAGTTGCTGGATATTAGTGGGAAGTGGTGCACGCTGTCGTATACGCCGGTCAAGCACATCCCAAACATGCTCAATGGGTGACATGTCCGGTGAGTATGCTGGCCATGCAAGAACTGGGACATTTTCAGCTTCCAAGAATTGCGTACAGATCCTTGCAACATGGGGCCGTGCATTATCTTGCTGAAACGTGAGGTGATGTTCATGGATGTATGGCACAACAATGGGCCTCAGGATCTCATCACGGTATCTCTGTGCATTCAAAATGCCATCAATAAAATGCACCTGTGTTCTTCGTCCATAACAGATGCCTGCCCATACCATAACCCCACCACCACCATGGGCCACTCAATCCACAACATTGACATCAGCAAAGCGCTCACCCACACAACGCCACACATGCTGTCTGCCATGTACCCTGAACTACGTAAACCGAGATTCATCCGTGAAGAGAACACCTCTCCAACGTGCCAGACGCCATCGAATGTGAGCATTTGCCCACTCAAGTCTGTTACGGCGACGAGCTGGAGTCAGGTCAAGACCCCGATGAGGACGACGAGCATGCAGTTGAGCTTCCCTGAGACGGTTCCTGACAGTTGGTGCAGAAATTATTTGGTTATGCAAACCAATTGTTTCAGCGGCTGTCTCAGTGGCTGGTCTCAGACAATCTTGGAGGTGAACCTGCTGGATGTGGAGGTCCTGGGCTGGTGTGGTTACACGTGGTCTGCGGTTGTGAGGCCGGTTGGATGTACTGCCATATTCTCTGAAACGCCTTTGGAGACGGCTTATGGTGGAGAAATGAACATTCAATGCACGAGCAACAGATCTGGTTGATATTCCTGCTATCAGCATGCCAATTGCACGCTCCCTCAATGCTTGTGGCATCTGTGGCATTTTGCTGTGAGACAAAACTGCACATTTCAGGGTGGCCTTTTATTGTGGACAGTCTAAGGCACACCTGTGCACTAATCATGATGTCAGATCAGCATCTTGATGTGGCACACCTGTGAGGTGGGATGGATTATCTCAGCAAAGCAGAAGTGCTCACTATCACACATTTAGACAGATTTGTGAACAATGTTTGAGAGAAATGGTAATATTGTGTATCTGGAATGAATTTTAGATCTTTAAGTCCATCTCATGAAAAATGGGAGCAAAAACAAAAGTGTTGCGTTTATATTTTTGTTGAGTGTGATAATGTTGAAAAATTGCATTTTGAATAATAGGTGACCTGACCTTTAATATTTTCTATTGTTTCATTAAAGAGGACCTATTATGCTACTTTTCTGGTCTTAATTTCTTGTTTTACACTGCTATAGAGCAACCTGACACAAATCACATCACAAAAAACTATGTAGATTTTCGGGAAGCTCTTTCTCTTATTTTGGCGATCCAGCACATCCTGTCAACACTTGAGTGTGTGTGCTTCGGCTCCCTCCGCCTGTGCTTCGGCCATCTCCGCTCCCCTCCCCCCCCTCCTGCAAACCCCACTCCGTTGTGATTGGTTACCTTCCTTCCGGAACACTTTCAGTGGCGGGAAGCGCGAGCATGGACCTATAAGGGCGCGAGGCAGACGCGAGGCAGACGCGAACAGGGAAGTGACAGCATTACCATACATGGAAACATCCGCGTGGAGACGTCACAAAGTTTTATGCGACGTTACAAATTATGAAAGGGTAGACCGCTTTGAACACGTGACTTCTCGACTGGCTAGAATAGTGTTTAGTGCTCTGCACAGACACCCCAGACGGTCAGCAGGGAATATGTCGAAATGCATGTAAGTCATTATTTGATAATTTAGTATGGTTAAGCATGACTATGAATCATCATAACAACGTTTATAGGTCATAAAAGTCAAAAAGCATCATAGGTCCTCTTTAACAATGGTCGACACATACATCAGTATTAAATATTAGTGGATTGGTGGTGTTTCTTTACCTTGATGGGAGCCAGGAAGCGGTCCAGGATACTAACAGCTAACACCAGGGTCTCTGGGTACAGCTGCAGTCCACCGTGGAGCTCTGTCAACCAGCACACCACCTCGTCCCGCTGGGCTGGAGTCACGTCTGTATTCTATGGACAAAATGGAGATTTAACAATTGACAACAAAAACATCTAAGACCCTGTATCGCCAGGCTTTGATTATGTTTGTATTGACTTCTTAAAAATGTTTCATACTAGGGCTGTGTATTGGCAATGGCAAGGACTCACGATCCGCATCACGATACACTTTAATTCAAATGTAAAACCCGGCAATTTGAGGCAACTAGCCGTACTGCAACATCTACATGAGCGGAAGTTGTAGTTCACAACCCTTTTAAAACCAGAATATGTTTCCTCTTAAATATCGATGCTGGAGCTGCTCATATGATACAGATATCACCAAAATAAATATAATCATATATTGCTGTATCAATGTTTTAGCACAACACTAGACAATACATTATCACACTTATTGATCCTCCTTACTTATAATAAATGAGGCAGAAGGGACTGTACAATGGCAAGGCATCATCAAAGATTCCTCCCACAATACCTTATCTGTCGCAACACATTTGATAATCACAATCCAGCTTTGGTGATCCCAACATATTAAGCTGTGTTTGCCTGTCATCATGAAAGCGTATTCTACTATGAGTAAACTGTTTTGACAGTGTTTGTGGTGAGTTGTTATGTTGAGGACACAGAACAACAAGACTTTTTCAACATGACTTTGCATGTATCAGGAGAGCAGGGAAAACAAGAGTCATGGTTAATGTCCGACAGGACTCCAGTCAAGACGACGTGAGTATGTTTGGCCGCATATTGACAATTAGCCTATAGCTACAGTAACTTTGGGCCGCAGCCCGCAATGTAAATGTTCGGCAGTCATTTTCTCCGTGAATTGTGTTATTGATTTTGGGGGATAATGCTTTGTTAGCTAGATGGAGCTGCTGTTAAACATATTGGCAGATTTTTTTTTTTTTTAAGATATTTTTTTGGCATTTTTATGCTTTATTGATAGTGTAGAGACAGAGTTGAAATGGGGCAGAGAGGGGAGTGACATGCAGAGAAAGACCGCGGGCTGGAATCGAACCCGGGTCCGCTGCTGGCCGAGGCCCATGGGGGGGACGCCCTACCAACTGAGCTAAGGGCGCCCCCTTGGCCGATTACATTTACTGTTTGCACAGTGTGCTTGTCGGTCTTTATTTCTAGCTAGTGGCCAGTTCGCTATACATTCCTTACTGAGTTTACCAGGTCACTGATACCATTCAGCTTCGGTTATGTAAGTTTCAAAACATGTTTTTCTGCAACAGTTTAAGACTTTAAAGATAGTTATTGTAGAATTACTGTAGTAAAATAACACATTTGGTTGATACTGTAGCAAGTTAGCAACTTCCCAAATACAGTATAAACCGTGGTCTCTTCAATAACAGGCAAAGTTGAACAGACTGTTGCATAACATCTTACAAAAAGGAAAAAATAAATAAAAGATTAACAAGGTCCCACTATTGTGTGCATTAGCGCTGGGTGATGTAACCAAAATAATTATCATGATCATTTGTACTTACTTGCCTCAATAATAATAAAAGATAAAATATAAGATTAGCTATTATTTTAACTACAATTAGGGCTTTCTGACAAATAAGTAGGCCAAAATCATAATGTGTTGTTAATGTATTTTTAAGCTGAACTAGACCATAGGTAATACAACTATTATAATACTAGCTAAACTATTCAATTGTTAACATTAGCATGCCTATTGCGTGCTTCTTGGTTTTGAATTAAAATACATCTTGAGAAATATTTGACCAGTCACCAGACTGCCTAAACTACCTATACATATATAATTAGGTTGTGACTAAAGTTGGTAAGTCCTTTTTTTTCCGTTTATTACTTTTAGCTATCCCCCACCATATGTTGACTTGACACTAAACACTGCCACCACAACCACTACTTTTAAAAAATGCGTGTTCACCCATATCGCAAAAACTATTTTTTTCCAGCCATGCAAATAGTAGGATTTATAGTCACACAGATAGTTCAGACTTCAAAAATTAAATGAAAGAAATTCTTGATTTGTCTCTCGGTGCTAAAATTACTGGTTGAGTGAGTGGAATGTGTAACACTGGGGCTGTGTTCGGAATGCCATACTAACGTCCTACTCATTTTGACTTCAATTTGAGTATGTGACGGTTGGGTATGCGAGTTTGGGTATGTGAGAAATTCCAGGATGAGTACTGACTTCCGGGAAGATTTTGGGTATGAATCGATTGTATACTTTTCCTACTCAACCGCCCCACAATGCACTGGGTCAATTCTACCCGCCCAGGAAAATTAAATATTTTCGGGCAAGTTGCTAGGCAACAACATTGTTTGGGGTTCCGCGATCTGACAACTGTACGTGCAGTCATTCATAAACTCTTACAATAGATAAGAGATGAAGATAAATACCTAACAACATTAGAGTCACTAAGTGAAATGAGTGAAGTGAGTCTGATAGTGGAGAGAGATTAGAATAGATCGCTGTTCCACACACCGCGGCTCGTCCAGCTCAACTCACAGACAGCTGAGTGCTGATGAGCCGGACAGAGAGCGTCGGAGGGATCCTCCGCCTCAAAACATAATTATAAAACAAGAGGTCTAAAACACAGATGATGAACACAGGACTGTAAAAATCTAGTTCAATATCTAACCTGTAGAGGGCGGTTATAAGCTTAACAGTGTCTAAACTGCCTGAATCTTATAAGAAGAAGAAGAAATTCTTCATTGCTTGAGTATACTTCAACTGAAAACGTTTCGACGCAGCTCGCATACACAATCGATCTTTGAGTAGAGAGTATGCAGTATGTAGATGGTGAGTATGTAGGATGTAGGACGCTAGTATGGCGTTCCGAACACAGCCTGGACTAGCAGAAGGACTCAAAGGTCATAAGGCAACCCTGACCCTGTTAGCCAACTGTTCTGCTATTTGACACCGGTCAGCCTCTAAGCTGCTTTAACTAAAAACAACTGGCATACTTCCACAATGATGACAGAAAAAAGAAAATTTAAAAAAATTGCAAACCAACCCTGCGTTCCAACCGAATCGCATACTTTCTACTATTAAGTATGGTAGAAAAAAGATTTAGTATATCCCGATTCTCGTGGCCAGATTTAGGATGGTTAGAAAGACCCGGATGTCTACTACATCCGGCCAAGAATGTTAGTGTTGAAAACAGCATCCGATTCTGACCCATAATCCAGTGCGAACCTGAAGTGACGTCACATCAACGGAGCCTCCTTATAGTAGTAAGTAGTACATTTTTTATTTTCGGTCCATGACCACAAGACACAACACAAACAAGATAAACAACTTTCCTTAAAAGCATCAATGGCCGAAAAAGGGTATAGGACAAAGCCGAGGCTTATTATGCCTACCCTCTTTACATGAAAACAAACAGGGATGCGACAGATATAAAAGCAAGAGGCAAGATTAAGACGCAATGTTATGATGAAATAAATAACTAAAAGTATGTCCCAATAGTATGCCTACTGCATCCTAACTAGATTATTTGTAGAATAGAAAAAAGAAAGAGTATGCGATTCGGAACGCAGGGCAATTATTTTTATTTCTTCTCTAGTTCGCAGCTCAGCCAGGTTATAGAGACATTTTTTTTTCCTATTCCACTTCCATGAGCTCTAGAGGATCCTGGGGCAATCAGAGGCTGGAATGCATTTTACAAGTTCAGGTTAAACTGGAGCATATACCTAACCCAACATTTTTTTATTTTTTTTTATACAAATGGGCTCCACCATCCATGTTCGCAAATCCACAGTCTCTGGCCCCTGACTGGCCACCTATGACACTGAAGAAGAGGTGTGTCAAACAACACCCGAATCTTTGAACCATTTCAAGGTGTCACTGCCCAACTTTATGACTTCCTCTACGGCCCTCATCCCTTTGTATTTGCCTCCTCAAAAGTGGTCGTGTTGGTCGGGTTTACGAGTTCTTCGACACTGCACAGCAGTTCTCCAGCGGGTTTAGGATTAGAACATGTAGTGCTTCCTGAGTCAGCTGATGGTTTACTTTCTCTCACTCTCATTGCCTGTACCACAGGTCTGATGATACACTGTGATGAGGCTGGTTGGTAACAGACCGTCCATAACTAATTAAAGTCTAACAACAAACTCAGAGCAGGTATGCTGTTCTGTCCAATCACCATCTTCCAGGATTCTGTTGTGTTTTTTAGTAAAGGATGGGATACGTTTTTTTTTTTTCTTTCAGAAAAACACACACAGGCATATAGTAGTAGATTGTGAGAAGATACTCACTCATATTTGACAAAAAGGGATTTTGTCAAGATTTTCTCGAGACCTTTAAGTCTCTATAGGTAACCTGGTACACTCTGAAGTCAAATAATGATTTATTGCAGTTTCGGACTCATTGAGAAACAAAAGAAGTGTGGTGCAGAGCAGATTTACAGATGTATGTGTGCAATAATTCATCAATAATATATTTGAATAAGATCAGCTGCCTTTACATTCAACTAAGACCTAACCTGCAGGAGTATATTTTACCTGCTGTTTAATATGCACTTCTGAGGAGACTGATTGCGTTAACACTTACATAAATGTATTTTACATGCCAAAGGCACTGATAAGAGTCCTAAGTGTATCATTTACTGACCTCTTCAGCATCACAGAAGTACACAAGGTCCAAGGTCTAAAAGTGGTTTGTAATTCTTTATTAGTTGTGTTTATTTGTGTATTATGCAATGTCTCATTAGGCTTTATTGGCCCAATTGACAACAGTTTCTCTTTCTAAATCAGTTCCAAGTGATTTAGGGTCACGGTATTTTGGATGATTCCTGTATTTTTCCTTTAGGATATGTGTTTGAATTTGCATATGTTAGGAGATGTTTAATAGACCACTAATAATACCTAATAGCATTTGTTTCACTTATGGTCATCAACATTTAAGAGTTCCTCGTAGGGGGTTTAAAGTCATGCTAAGAAAAACCTTTTCACTTTTATCCTCGTTTTACACATTCAGACCCAGTGAAGTAACTAATTAACACGGGAAAATAACAACACATTAGTGCTTGGCTGGAGAACACGGATCAGCCTTTCTTAAATAACCTGTTTCCACTCTGGGATCCAAAAACCAGACAACAAACAGGAGGTGGCTTGTGTTGGCTTGGCAAAGACATGAACGTGCCGCATTGACTCAGCAGCAAGCAAATCTGGATTAACAGTCACAGATTAGCCCCGATGCTAATTCCATTACATTGAAATTGGCACACTTTAGCTCAACTGTGACTATGGGGAATAGAAGGTAAAAAAAATCTATATCGAATTTATTTTTTAAAAGTTAAAGCACACCATTAAAAAAAATAAAATAAAAAATAAAACTAATTTAAACACAAACCCCCATCATCAACATTTAACATAGATGTCTTGTTCATAAAGCAGTGTTGTGATAAACGCTTGCAAGCTCATGCATCCAGCAAAACAGTGTGTAGTTTCTGGAGATATTCATGTTATAGAATGTATTATAGCATTATAGCATGTCTGTTGGTGTAACTGCAGCGCTGCAAGTGTATCGTGTACAGATTAGTGACTAAGGTATACCCCACCGCTGTCAATCCTATCAGCTCAATTCATATGTTGAGCCTGATAAGAACGAGGCCACACTCACTACTTTGTGGGTGAGGGAGCCACTGCAACAAGTGCCCACACAGGAAAATGTTGCATCTTTGGAATCACACATGGCACGCTCCTGATTGGTTACCTTCATGTTAATCGACTACCGGAAGGAACAAGTGCAGGCTGTCAATCATTTCAATCTCCACTAAAGTATTATTAATGCAAGACAGATTTGGGCAAGTTGAGATTGCTTCTTGGTTGCCCGGATGGGCAAGTGGATTTTAGAGGGTTTGTCTGTAGTCTAGGCTATGTATTCATGTGTTTTACAGTCTGCAAAACATTTTTTTTTCCGCTAACTCACACAAAATAGATCGGCTATATTCGCAATTGAGCAGCTGCGCGCGGCAGCCAGCAGCATCACGGTCGCTCTTTCGCACTCGATCTCTCTATCGCTCTCTCTCACACTCACACACTACACACACACACACAGCCTGTGTGCGCGCAGTTTCGCTGTCTACGTTCCGAAAGCCGGCTCTATCCTACGAACCTGGTTCCGCTATATTCAAAACCCAGAAATCAATAACGTTTGAGTTTATCGATACCGCTATGGAGTCCAGTAGGCTAGGTCACATTATATAATTTTAAATATCGAGTCGGGTCATCTTCATCTAATTAGGCCTACTTCAGCGTATTATTCCATCACTGGACCGCATCATGGACTGTAAAAGTGTTCTACCTTCGACTGTCTTGAAGAAACTCCTTCCACCCGCTCCGTCTCCAAAAAAAAAAAAAAAAACTCTTGTCTGCTGAGCCGCTGCCGCTGCAGACGGGCTCCGCACTAGGGCTGCAACTAACGATTATTTAGATAATCGATTAATCTGTCGATTATTTTCTCGATTAATCGATTATTAATCGGTTAGTCTTTTGGTCCGTAAAATGTCAGAAAATGGTGAAAATTTTTGATAAATTTTCCAAAGCCTATGTTGACGTCCTCAAATGTATTGTTATGTCCAAAACACACAGATATTTCAGTTTACTGTCATAATAGGATTAAAGAAACCAGAATTTGAGAAGCTGAAATCAGAGAATTTGGACATTTTTGATATAAAAATTACTCGAAACGATTAATCGATTATCAAAATAGTTGGCGATTATTTTAATAATCGATTAATAATCGATTTGTCGATTAATCGTTGCAGCTCTACTCCGCACCGTCTCATCATTCATTCAATGCAGCGGTGATCAACAAATGAGAGACTGTAGCAAGTGAAAGTCCCGCAGTTAAAAAATCGGATAGTTTTTAAATCCATATTAAAATCTGCAGGATAAGACCTAGTTAGCTAAAAAAAATCGCAAATGGTTCAAATGTGATGTGTTAAGGTCGGCTCAGTAAAATGATTATTAGGCAAAGGTCAAAAATAAGAAATTTTAGTTTTTCGCGGGAAGCTTGCCTAGCCTACAGTTTGGGTAAAAAACTTGTTTTCCCAGCAATATAAACTAAATAGTAGGCCTAAATATGGAATTATGACCTGCTTAAAGTCCTATCCTGAGCTCTGCTCATCTTGTAAGCAATTAAAGCAATAATACCAGTTCTCTTTCAACAAAATAATAGAAAGGTATCGATAAAGATTTGGATTGTGGAGTCTTTATAATGGTATCAATATGAATAGAAATGAATGATCCCCCTCCTTACTTACAGTAACTGGGCAATAGCTTTAACATGGTGGACTTTAATAATTTTATGGCACACGATCACTTTTTGGCACAATGTGACCGTTTTAAATAAGTAAAATTTTTCTGTGGAAGCTAACATTCAGCTTGACTCTGAGCTAGACTGAGTTTTCTGAGCCCCTGGGCAAGGTGCATGGCAAAAAGAGGCCCTTTCACGATGCTGCAGCAGGACCAAGCGCTTGCTGTTGTGTGTGATGTCATGATATCTAGGCTTATATGAATTGTTGTTCGTTTTATGTGGTCAGGATGAGACTAGTAAGCAGTGTTTGCATTGAAGAGATAAGAGATCGCTAAAATGTATAATTCAATTAGCCTATACTGTATATATCATTGTTTAACAGTTTTTTTTTGGGAAAGTGAACACAACATTCGGGCAAGTAAAACATTACCTGTACTTGCCCTATGGGCAAGTGCATTTGAAACCTTAGTGTCAACCCCTGTATTGTCTCTTCCAAATGGAAATTTTTTAGTTTTTTTTAGACACAATTTATAACACAAAAAGGAATGGTAATGAAAAGGAAACATTTAAGTTAAAGACCTACTTCACCAGTGGAAATATTAAGGTGTGTTGAATTCTGAGATCCTTTATTGTAAAAATTTGCAAACATTTTAGAAATCGGTTCATCCTAGCTTGAGAAAAAGCAGAGAGAGTGTTTTGTGGTCTCACTGTCTAACCCTACATTTTCCCATGTTAGTATCAACAGGACAGCTGGGCCAAGGGAAGACTGAGGAAAGAAAAACCTAATTCATTATATTATAATAGCGATTTTATAATGGTAGAACTCAAATTCCGTATGGGTGAAGTATTCCTTTAAGATGGCAGCAGAGAATTTAAGGGCCAACCTTAAAGTGGAACTAAAATAAGTTATTTTATTCAGAAGTACTGATGGTTTCAAATGAAAAAATAAAGGTTTGCATTCATATCACAGGTGTCATGTATGAGAGTGCTCATAAACTGGGTTAGACCAGCTGACGGTGATGTGGAAGTTAACATAATATGTGACGTGGTTTGAGAATGTCTGGTTGAGAGGAGCTGAGTGACACCTGGTTCTAGTCTGGATGTGATGAAACAGTTTGAGTCAGTGGAGTCTTTGTTCAGTGACTCACAGTGGCTTCATGATTATGTGTTATCTACCGTCGCGTCTCTGATGCACCAGAGCCTGTATCACACTACTTCATGCAAAGAGTACCTCCAACTCAACAAGCCATTCCATGCATTTTGAATCATAAAATAAATGGGAATTATATCTGCCGGTTTGGTTGTCTGTTTACAAAAAACAAGTATTTTATAAGAATGTGAGTAGATGAGTAGATTAACCCAGCTCCAGTCCACTGTTAAAGATGCTTTTATAAACTAGCGCTATTCAAACAGTGTTTTGTGCTTCCTCTTCCACTGAGCCGACACTTGAACTATTGCTAAGTCCTTTCAGGAGGAACGGAACACATTTCCTGCTCATTTAACCACTTATACTTAAGACTGACTCTTTAGCACTTTGACATTACATCATTTGGCACTTAGGGAGAGTACCTGCCATGGATCGCCAAGCTAAATAAATGTAACACTTTTTTTAAATACTACTTCAAATTAAATGTAATGCCTACGTCAAGGCCATTTTGGCTAAAGTAGGAAGGTTATAATAGAAACGTATTTACCTATTTTTAATGACGCACTTTTAATTAAGAAAAAGTATTATATACTCACATAATATCCTCACATTGATATACACTATAACAAAAGCTTTGTGAAGTGTGTATACACTCTTAATAACACAATCCAAAAAAATGTATTTGTGACATAACGACCCATCTCCATGTATTTAAAAGGGCAATGGAAAAATGCAAGACCTTTACAAATTAAGTTCAATACTTATAAGGCCTTTTTTTGAGAATATTAAATGCAAATGCTTTTTTAAATGCTTTTAAGACCCAACGGATACCCTGTTAAGTTGCAGACATGATATCATTCATAAACTGCAGCAAGTCTCTCTACACTATATTGAGGTGCACACAGAGGTCAAATGCTCACCTGTGAGGAGGGCTTCTTTGGCACGTAGTTCCTCCACATCCTGGCTTCCCTAGAGGCGGCCTTTTCCAGAAGAAAAGACAACCTCTGGCGTCCCCAGGGTTCCATGGACTTCATTGTGTCCTGCCCTGGTTGAGCCTACCTCCCCACTGGATACAGCTACCTGCACAGGGACACACAGCACATCACCATGTCAAAAACACTCAAAATCAGAAACTACCTGGTGATGAGCTTGACTTATACCTCAGACAAACAATTATCATGTGACGCTTTGGAAAAGACCGAGGAGGTAAAATTACACCTTACAATAAAAATATGTCAGCTGTCACTTTACTGCGTTTACCTTCACTGTCAGGCATCTTGGTGTATTGTTTTATTGCGGTCAAAGTAGCTAATCCATCAGCAGGACTGATGTATGGCAATGTTGGAATTTGATGAAAACCGAAAGTACCAAAAGCTTATTTTGATTTGTCAGCTATTCAGTTTGGACTAAACAATACAAGATATTAAATTACAAGCAAGTGCATTATATCACAATGATACTTGGTATTAGGTAGTCTGTATTTCACTACTGTGTTATTCATAATGTGAATGCAAAGCTGATTATGGACACTGTCAGAGTAAAGCTTGAGGTCAGGTTTATTTATTAGGGCACTGTAGGTTGCATCAGTCCAATTAGCAGTTCTCAATTGTTTCAAGCAGAACCAAAACAGACTGTATTAGTAGTAACGGTAACCGCTAAGAACCAACTTTATGCTCGCTGAAACCTTATGTATCACAACGTTACATAATGGCCAGTCAACTACCCTACAGATAGCTATGAACCTAGCTAGCTCTTAAGTTATGAAATAGCGAAGACACCGTCTAAAGAGAGGCAGAGTGAAATTAAACTTGTTTTTATGTAGTGGGAAACTACCTTAAAGCTCCTCCGGGAGGTCCCATTATTTGGGGAACCACCGGGAGCCCCTTGAAGCAGGTGCATTACTAAGCGTTTCCTTCCATTATTACCCGGAATATGACCATTCCTTGGGACGAAGCTAATTTGAACGCCTAGCGGTGGTAGCAACTCGCTAACTTTCCTGACGTTGCGCACAAACTAATACGTGTCTAAAACATTGTGTTTAAAACATTGGTCACTACCTTCGAGCACTGTCATTGAAAATGAATTAATAAGTTTATGGCCACTAATGCGTTGACTTCACGGTCAGGACATTTAAATGGCTGACTCTGGCCCAGTAAATAGACGGGGCCCTGAGGCTTACCTCCCCTGCGAAGCGGAGAACACCACAGTAGGATTTCATCCGGTCCTCTCAGTTCATGGATAGTCAAAGGGTGAAATCGGGGACCCGTTCTTCAATTTATTCGTCCATCTTGGCGTTCATGGTGCTATGTGTTGGGGAAAGGGGGTTACTGTAAAAAATATATATAAAAAGAAAAGAACGGAATATAGACCGATGTCTACTTCCGAGGAGGGGACTGGGGAGGGAGAGAGAAGGGTAGGCTCCGCCCACCGCCAGGCAGAGCAGTGTGACAAAACAAACCTACCTTCTGTGGAATATTCCCAACAGGAGAGGAAGCTACTGTAAAAGGATAGCTTTGCAAACTATCAATGACTTCACACTGGAATAAATTGAATTAGCCTACAGCAGGGCGAATCTAGTTTCGTTAACTAAAAAGTAGTTCAAAATACGTTGAAAATAGTTTTTTATTACATTGAAAATGTATGTAATATGAAATGATAATAAACTATAGTACACAAAGGACAAAATCCATATAAAATGCCAATTTTGTCACCAGACAAACATAAACCAAAAAATAACAAAGTAAAACAATAACTAAATCTTTTCCCAGGTGAGCTGAAATCCAGCGTTCTCGAATATCAATATAGCCCTGAGTTGTAACCCCATGTTTGTAGTTTCAGCAGTTATACTCAAAAAAAGTGCCATACAAGTATTTAGCTAGCCTACTTGAATCACTATGCAAATAATGAATGTATAGTTGAAGCACCAGCAATCTACTGCAAAAATTTAGTTATAGGCTACTACTAGTTTATTTAGTTCACTACTCCGAAACACTGATTCCCACTAAATTCATGTTATTTTTAATATAAATATATCTATACACATTTCTACTTTCTTTGGCTATTTTGGGACTTTATTGTGGCTTTAGCAAGTTTATTGTAGTCCTACTTCATGGCCTCTTCTGTGATATATTGGTATACTTAACAAAGAGTTTATTATGTATCCTCCTAAAATGTTTAGGCTACATACAGAGAATAACAAGAGTTACGCATGATTCAAAAGTAAAGAAAGAACTAAGCTTTGTAAATATCAAAAAGCCTTTCTCAAACCAACCCACACAAAGGAATCAACCTTTATTTCACTCACTCATATGGTAATCATAAGTCTGAGCAAATAATAAAACTAAATCTGTTCATTTTCACAGAAATGATAGAGCTTTGTTCATAGGGCAGTTTGTTTAGTTTGAAAAAATTTCAAGTTTACGGGGGAATTTTATTTCATGATGTAACCCAGGGATCTCGAGTTGTGTGTCTGTGTTTAGGGAAGTGGTGGTTCCTAAATAAAGCGGAACTCCTTAGCAAAATACGTAGGCCTATTTGATGACTTTGTATCACTACAACAGCTGTCACTACTTGAAGAAATGTTTTCACTCTTTGAGATATGACGGCAATAGCTGCTCAGAGGTAGGCCTAGGCTATATGAAAGGTATTAGCCTACAAATAGTTTCTGTTAACATATGCCGTCCGTATGGCCACCGAATAGAGAGGTTGTCGACTCACCTTTACCAATGCCTATTTTTCTGTATGTTTTTACCTTATTGTGTTAGGACGATGCAAGAATACTCTATAGGCCTACTGCCTCTGACTAATAGGCTACTCGTTATGAACATACACAGCCGCTATTTCTGACCTTTTTATTATACAATTTGTTGAAGGCACAGTCAGAAGAAGTCACTACGTAATGCTAATATTGCGTCAGGATAATGTAGCCTACAGCCATAAGCCAATCAAAGCCGCCCATTTTGAGCGGACTATTTGAACATCAGAAAGTGCGGCTCATTGATTGGCTAATGGAAACTTCAATTAGACGGTGATCGTATCGTGTAGTAGATATGCTGTATATACACTGTCGTTCGATACAACGTTAATTGTCGAGCTCAAGAATACACATCCTGACAATAATGTAAAAAAATTAAGTCAAAACGATCCTGAAACATTAGGGGTAAGGTTTAATCTCTACATTTAGTCCCGAAAGGGGCTCATTTTTATTCTTGAACCCAGGCCTTTGATTGGTTGCTACCCCTCTGACGTCACCGGTGTGGGAGTGAGCGTTGTTAACATCAACAAAAGAGAAAAGGAGAAAGAGAGAGAACAGAGAAGACGAGAAGGAAGGAGCAGAAGACAACAGATATGTGGATTTAACCTGCATTAACAGGTAGAGTAAACCTTTCGAAATACATACTAAAACTACATCTTTATCGCACAGAACTAGGCTACATTTTCTTTTTTGCTAACACTTCACTCGGAATAGGAGCCCAGGAAAGAGAAGCGAATGAAAGTGAACGATCGAAAATGGGACATTAATTTAGCTAATAGACCGCCATAGACAGTTAAACATATATATCATGTCTCTTTTTTATATAATGCAAATATTTACCTGTCGCAACGTTTCGACGGAGCGATAGAAATGTTTGAAATGGAATTAAAGGGTATTTTCTATGTCCATTGTCTGTAAGGAAATAGCGTCAATAACAGCAAGTGTTTCCCTTTTCTTGGCGTAGTTTTCAGTTTAAAAATGACCATTGTACATGACTTTGAAGGGGCGGTTTCCTTGTTACCGTCAAAAAAAATATTTTTTTTGCTCTCGGCTGTTGTTGTTGCTATCCCCTGTATCCGTCTGCTGTTATAAGCGGAGCATCTTTTTAAATGTATCTTACACGGTTATATTCACAAGGAAAAAACTCCACGAGCATATTCCGTTCGGTTTAGTACATAAACGCTGTGCTATATTCTATAAAACATTACATTTTAGTATGAATAGCCGTGTTGTACAGTATTATTCAATAGCTCGGATAGGAATGAAAAGATTCAGCCCCTCCCCCGCTCCTACTCCGACCAGAGGATTTAAAACATTAGCGAGCAATGTTTGACGTTAGCCCCATCGGTAACCATTATCAAAAACGACAAAAAACGAAAATTTCTTAGCCGTACGGATATGGATCATGCTTTTTGTGTATTTAGGGTTTGTTTATTAACAGACAGAGCCTTGAAAGAAAGGGCTGTTGTGTTTCGGTGAGAGGGATAGCCGGCGTAAACCAGTGGAAATCTGACACCCAGAGCCCAGCTGATGGCAGTGGGCTGGGCTCCGGGGCTGTGAACCGTGTTAGAGAGAATCTAGGCCACCGACATACAGTACACTGTAATAACACAACACAAGAGGATAAGAACAGTGTTTTAGCAAACATAGACGGACTATTGAACTGTGCACATTTTCCCAGTTATAAAATAAGATTCAATATTTTCTATTACAGGCAAGGTATTTTTTTTATTTTTTTACTGATAGCCCAAGGCAATTCAAAGTGCATCACTATAGGGGCATAAAAAAAGACATAACATGTTTTAAATTGCATTTAAGGGATAAAAATTAGCAAAAAAAGGTAGGAAAAAAATAATAGTGAAAAAAAAAAAAAAAAAAGGATTAATCTCACCTGCTGTTCGATGCTTGTCTTCAACGGTCCTATACTGCTTAAGCTCTCACAGTAGTACATTTAACAGTTAGGACTACAAAGGTAACTAAATTAATACGTACAGTACTTGAAAAAAAAATGTCCACGCTGACATTTTTTTCCTGTTTTTATTTTTGTGTGGGTCTTTCCCTGACTGGTGGTGTGCTCTTCTGTTTTGCAGCGGAAAAATACTGTCTTCAAAAACAACAACAACAGAGCCAGCTGAAACATGGACGCCTTCAAGCTGATGAAGGAGCTGCGGGCCAACTATGAACAGGAGGTTCATTTTCTCCCCAAGGAGACGGGGCTGAGCCTCATAGAGTCCACCACACAGGTGAGGAGCAGCACAGTTCACATACTCTCAACATTAACCACATTTTGACGCTTTAATAAGTTGTTCCCTTTATTTTCCCGACATGTTGATTCATTAGGTAATATTGAATACAAACAAATGACATGTTCCAAGTCTGACCTACTTTTCTAGCAGGCCGTTATCTGCCATTATGTAAGCGATCAGAGTACTCTGTGTGACTGATAATAAACCAGGTTAACCTACAGCACGTTTTGTTTTTTTCTTCTTCTCCCTCCAGGATGACAATCGTATCTCTGCAAAGTGCAGAGACGCCAAAGTGGAGGACCTGTGGAGTCTGACCAGCTTCTTCGGTTACAGCACGCAGACCTTCGTCCTGGCTGTGAACCTGCTGGACAGATTCCTGGCCATGATGAGGGTAAGGACACACACACACACCTGATATGAGCAGACATGGTGGGAACACTGGAGTGTTTATTTTAAACAAGCTCTAGTGACAGAGTTTGGCTGCGCTCTGTAAAAAAAAGAAAAAAAAAAAAAAAAAAAAAAAAAAAAAAAAGAGAAGAAGCCCGAAGCTTCTCCGGTGTCATTTTAGCAGCAGATCACAAACAGGTTTAAACACATTAACAGTCTGGTAAGGTCGGTAAAGGGATTAGGTTTAACATATGGAACAATATTATATATAATAAAGAACAATATTACTTTGATGTATAGTCCTCTTTATTGTATTAAATCATTCACTTCCCGTTTCTTTACTTAGTTAGGAAACAAATCCAATGCAACAAGTCCTTTTAACCTGGTTTCCACTGAGCGGTTCGGTGCACCTCGGCACACTCATTTATTTAACTATCAAAAGTTGGAAAGGGAACAAAATAAACAAACCGTGGTGCTGTACCTATTTCTGTCAACCTTTTGTTGTGACACCAAGCCGTTCCAAAAGGGTGGAGCTTCACACGGCAGTCCATTTAATTGGTCGACATAAATTACAAAGTCACCGTTCCTTATCGAACCGTGCTGCTCAGTGGAAACGAGGCATTAGTAGTGGCTTGAGCTCAGTGAAAACAGTAACGTGACGTGGGATTTAAAGACCCGATGATGTAAAATTCAACCATTCATTTTCCTACCCCCCTCCCTCCCCCTCTTCAGATCCAGCCCAAGCACCTGTCCTGCGTGAGCCTGAGCTGCCTCCACATGGCGGCAAAGCAGACGGAGGAGGAGTGTAACCTGACGGCCAGCCACGAGCTCATCCGCATCGGGCAGTGTCGCTTCACCGCCTCAGACCTGGGCCGCATGGAGAAGATCGTGGCCGAGAAGCTGGACGTCAAGTCCAAAGCCGTCACCGCCTTAACCTTCCTGCACTTGTACCACCAGATCGCCCTCTCCCACTGCACAGACAGGTCAGCACATAGTCGTGTATATACCCGCCCCAACCCTCATTAGTTTTAGACTTGTTGCTTTTTATTTACTCATTTCTATTTAATCTACATGAGATTTGAAAATTAGCTGCCGATAAACAATCCATTGACATCAACGTTTAGTCAACCTTGACAAACACATTTTTTCTGCAGCCCTTGTTGAGACATGATATTCATGAGTTCAGATTGGTGTGTTTACAACAAGATTTTCCCCATGATTTGATTGGCTGCGCCTCTCCGCCCCACCTACTTACTTGTTTGTTACAGCATCTCCACTCGATGTAGGGCAGCCATCACAATCAGCTGTCTGACTAAAGTGCACTCAGTAGACCTCACACACTGATGTAACCCTGGCACACAGTGTGTTGTTGTTAATACTCCCAACTGTGCTTTGGTTCCAAGCTAAACGCATTCACTTTACTTCAGTCGCGTTTTTAGTTTTATCTTTCCAAAACATCATCCGATGAGTCAATAGCAACATTGGTCTTTATATTCTATTCCATTGTAAAAGTGTCCCCGTCTCACATCTAAACCTGACTCTGTGTGTGACGTGTGTGTGTGAACAGGAAGGAGACTCTTAGCCTGGAGAAGCTAGAAGTTCAGCTCAAAGCCTGTCTGTGCCGGATCTCCTTCTCCAAAGCAAAGGTAAGAATGCACTGCAGGCCGTAATGAGACACTCAATAAGATACGACTTAAACGTTTTGTGGTATAAAGTTAACCATGTTTCTGTCTGTCTGTCCATCCAGCCGTCCGTCCTAGCCTTGTCTCTCCTGAGGCAGGAGATAAAAGCCGTCCAGTCGGCGGACATGTTGGAAATAGCCTCTCACATCCAGAGACACTTAAAGGTAAACACACCATCATGCACCACTTTATATTATACAACCAGACTCCATCCAGGGAAAGTTAACACCTGTGGGAACCCTGATGTAACAAACGGATAAGAAAACAAAGTTTGCTTTCCCACAACAGGCCTGAACAGCAGCTCGGGCAAATACATTAGAGTGTAAAGGTTTCATTTCAAAAAGGCACTAGACCTTTCATAAAAGTTAAATTAAAGAGACGTTATCACCATTTTTTCCAGTTTCAAACATGAAACTCTTATTAGGACTTCTGGAGATTGCAACTCCACAAACGTTAACATGGCAAACAAACTCCCAGCCTTTAGGCTTACTATGTCAAGGCCAGATTCCAGTGTGGGGGAGAGGGGGCGGGGTCTATTTATTATTAGCCCAGCTCGCCATCCAATTTTATTTTATTTTTTTTCCATCGGTGTCTGTGGTTATGTAAGCCAGTGTCGTGTTGTGACGGCTTGACTCCAAACATTAAAAAGGAAAAGAGACTTTAAATGCCAGCTGTCAGTGGGATGTAGCAAATAAGAATATGCATCAATGACAACAAACACCATTGAACTATAGTCAACTATAGGCAAGATTCAACCAATCAGATTCAACTATGTCCTTTCTTAGTCGGAGAACCCTCATCATTTTCTTTAACCATAAATAGTATTTTAGATATAGGTCATTTTAGATCTTGGGTAGCTCTGCTGCATGTTTGTCATTCAACTCCTTAACCTACCGCTCAGGCGTTATGTGACTAGTGGATCAGGTTTCTTGAACACACCCACAGACTCCATTCCTCTTAACCCTTCTGAACTGTACCAGGTTTCTGTTTACCGAGGCACTTTTGAACGCATCATACCGTTACATGTTAAGTAATCGATGTGACTGTAGACTGTGAGTGAACGTGGCAGTGTGCCAAACAGCTGAACTGAACTGCAGTGTGGTCTTGTTTCAGATTGTGGATGGTGAGCTCCTGTTTTGGAGCGAGCGTGTGGCCCTGTGTCTGTCGGACTACGCCTCTCCTGAATGCAGCAAACCCAACCACAGGAAGCTGCAGTGGATCGTATCAAGACGGACCGCCCAGAACCTGCACAGCCTCCGCACAGTCCCTGAACTACCCACCATCCCAGAGGGCTGCTGGGACGAGAGCGAAAGGTCAGCATACACACACCTGAGCCCTAGCACTAAACACTGTCACAGCCCCAACACACACCTAAAATAAACACTGCAAGGGGCACTCACACTAGGCATTCATACCATTCCCGATCAGGATTGATGTCTATTTTTAAGACTCTATATTATTCAGTCATTCAACCGAAAACGCAAAAAATAAAAAAATGTGAGCAAACTAGAAGTCTCTCTCAACACAAAATCACTTAACACGTTGAGGAGCTAATGGTATTGGTTACTGCCGGGTGCTTCAACTTCACACAGCTCAGTCAGAACTCACAGTACTGTGTGCCTCAAAACAAAGTTCAACAATCAGGCTCTATGTTAATGAACCACGCATTGTGTTGCATTCGGTTTCATTTTGGTGTCACAATGTCTTTATGTGATGGTATCTGCTGGAAAATACCCAACACTCCTCCTGATGACAACAGAGGCATTTCAAGTTATAAGGAAGAAGACACGCCCAATGTGTCACAACACCTACACACACACCTAATATTTCAGTTTGTATAGCAACGCCACAATGTTAAAACAGTCTGACTTGAAGGTTCATTTTGAGAAAAGTTAACTTTATATATAAAATAAATAAGAAGATTTGAGTGACAGTCCCCTGCAAATTAAATGTGTTATTCAGTTTAGGGATGGCCTTTTAATTTTTTCCCCCTGCATGTGTGTTGAGTAACACTACTCTGAGGCAACCAGCTGTGCAACAACAATGAAGTCCCATGTGTTGTAAGAAAACGTCAGACACACACACACACACCCCTCTGACCAGCCCAGCTTGCTCGGGGCCTCTCCTATCTCCTCACCCTGTACTTTGGGTGTGTGTACGTCTCAGCAGTCACGTCCCACTGACACACACAGTTTCCATGACGTCACACCAGGCCACAGAGCCTAGAGACATTATGTAAACACACACACACACACACACACACACACAGAACGTATGGACAACTTTTACAATATGTACAAAGAAAGCAAACCTGAAGCCTTTTCCCAGCTGACACCTGTAAACATTGATCATTGACCCACAGTCAAACTGAAACCAGAACCGTGTTGATCAGCAAACCTTTAAATGAACTTTGTTTTATAAGAGTCATTTTACTTGATACTTTCAGCTGATGATGACAAATTCAAATGTAAGCCACACTGTAAAACAAGTCCGGACATGATATCAGCTGATGGCTGTCTGTTTAAAAGAGGTTAAGGTCACTCTGTCAGCTGTGTTTATATGGCCCGGTATCATTAAATTATGTTTCGATATCGATACAGATAGATACAATGACTGTGAGACAGGTTCCTGAACGATAGCCTTTTCCCAATAGTAATTTCATGAATATACGTCTTTAAACGATGATATGACACTTCTTGTAAAAAATAATAAAATTAACACTCCTTGCCATTTTTTGTATCGATACACTTTTAAATACGTTGAGATGGAAATAACTCTCTTCAGATTAGCACAAATGCCCGATCCCCTGAGCCACCGCAGCTCAAAAAACAATATACCAGCTGAAAAAAAAGAACAAAATGGAAACAATACTATGAATCAGTGCAAATAGTTTTCAGTGAGAAATGAAAAAAAAGTCAGAATAGATGGCTTACTGATGCATACTGCATGGAGTGATATTCACCCATTCTGACAACAAGCATTCTCCAGAATCACTGACTGCGCCTTTAACCCCCTTTATGTATTGAAAATGTGTATTCAACGACAAGACATTTTGGTCTGTGCAAGAAAAGTATCGACCTTCAAAACTTTGTCTTAACCCCCTTTGACTGTATGTACAGTATATGTAACAGTATATATCCCTGTGTGTGTGTCTACAGTGAGGACTCTTGTGAAGACATGATGAGTTCAGGTGAAGAGTCCCTCAGCAGTTCGTTGGGCAGCGACGCCGACGAGTCATACTTCCCCCTGAGCCTACGCCGCCAAAAACACCGCCAGCACCTCTACGCCTGAAAGCCTGCCTCTGCCATTTTGTGCCTAGCCATCTCCACCCCCTCCCCCTTTTCACCTTTGAAACGCCACGTCTTTTAATTTATTGTTTTGAATGAGCTCCGGTGCTGGTGGTAGAAAATTGCACAAAAACAAACTGGCAGCTGAGAAGGTCTGGACTCTCCCCTGGGTAGATTTTGTATGCTAGAGTTTTTTTTGTTTTGTTTTGTTAGTTAGTTTAGTAAGCGTGTTGAGTTGGTGCATGTTGAGATGTCACATTCCAGGACCCAAAAAAGCTTGTACGAACGATATTTAAAGGTGAAATACAGTGGACTGTGTGTGTGCGTGCAGTGTCTGGTTTTATGGTGCCAAGCTAGCTAGACACTGCAAAGTGAGGTATTATTATCAATTCTCAAGACAGTCAGTACATATTGTCGACAAGAAGAAAAACCTTGCTTGAAAAAAATATGGTGTTTATTTATTAGAATGTTTAATGACTGTTAATTAATCGAAGACTGTTTCTTATTAAGAGTTTTCCTGGTGTATAGAAGCTGAGAGTGGCCGTGGTGGTTCAGTTTTCAGCTTAAAAAAATAATATGTTTTTTTTGCTCATATATATAGTTGAGTTATTCAAAGACATCACACATTGAATTTGAACTAAATGTGAGCATCAAGGCCTAGCAAACTGTGAGCACGGCTGCTCTCGGCTTCTGTAGTAACGTTTGCACTGTTTTCTTTTGATTTTCAAGTGTTGGTTGATGGGCAGAATGGAGGTTTGAGTATGAGTATGAAAGGGGAACTTGATATGTCAGAGAGTGTTTGACTTCCCTTCAGAGTCGAACCGTGCCGACACAACAGGGTGTTCAGATGAAAAACATTTAACGAGTGTGTGTTTGTGGATGTGTGTGTGTACGTATGATCCTGGTTAAATTCACAGTTGCCAATTTTTAGGATGTAGCTTTAAAGAAAAAAAGTTGTGTTGAAACTGTTGGAATGTTGAATGGAAGAAAAAAAATAATGCTGACTGTCGTCGGAAAAAAAAATTCTGAAAAATGTATAAGAAAAAGTTCATACAAAAACGTGTAAAACTGTAAATGATGTACAAAAAAACACAAAAAATTCTGTTAATAGTTCTTTGTAGATATTAAGTTATTTATTCTCTTTGTCACCTGTACTGAAAAAAGAAAATCTTATAAAAAATATTATTTTTTAAACGGTTGTGTCTGTCTTTTTCCTTTTATCAGGTCTAAAAAAAATCTAACTCGCCTACATAGTAACAATTTAGCAATCAAGCTAAAGGGAGTAGCTATTTAAGTAACAAGTATATAGCATTTAGAGACATAGTAAGATTGTATTAGGCCACCATTTGGGGGGGAAGTTGTAATATGAGAAATGTTGTAATATAAGAGTTTAAATTAGAATAGCTGTGTGTTGTAGCTTATCATCATATTTCATTCATGACCATATTGACTGAATGGATCTTTAGTCCAGGCATTATATGACCTGACCTTAAAAAAATTGCAACAGAAACCATTCCAACTGTTTTTGACTCATGAATATGTAATAAATAACATACTAAAAGTCTTAAGGAATCCATGTGGTAGAAAGTTATTTAAGGGTTTTCTTAACCACACCTTTTTTGCCAATTTTCAGCTTCTAAAGTACTGTTTTATGGTAGAGGGGATATGTGCCAAATTGTTAACCTTTTCAGAAAAGCATGAAGCTTGGTACACTTATACAGTTTGGGGCCCTGAGCACATAACTAGTGATGTCTACCCCTATGTTTTCATGGTCAGGGATTACAATGATACCACATGCAACATCAGAAACAGTGAAGGTCATCAGTTAAGGGTGAATCCAATGTTTTTCCGAAAATGAAAGCCCAATATCCGAAAACATTGCTGTGACTTTATAATTTGGGCCTATGTTGCATAGACATTGTGTAGCATTTTATGAGTTTTAATTTTGTTCTCTAACAAAGACATAGGCTTAAATGTTTGTAAAATAGCCTATTATAACAATATAAGAAAACACAAATATTTGTGAATGCTAAACTGGCACAAATTGATAAATTTGAACTGATGAACATACATTTTAATATGAAAATATTTTGGTGCACAGACTTACTACTAATTCAAAGTGCAGCCAGAGCAGTACTAATGCAATGTGAAAGGGGTACATCAATGCATACCATGAATGCATTACCCTCTGACCCCCTCTGGGGTGTGGTAACTTGAGAGGGGATTAGAAAAGACACATTTCAATGTAGCCTTGTGTAATTGACTAATAAAAAAACTCAACTTAGTATTCAGATAGACTTTTACGTTTATTTCATAGTTGTATAAAGCCTTGAAGCGAGTTCTCTTAAACATAGTCTGGTTTTCCTCATCGTCTTCCTCATCATCACCCCCAACCTGAGATGATTTTGCACCCCCAGATTATTTGCAGGTACCGCATGCAACAGAGCACTCAATGGCATGCCTCTTGCATGTGCACTTTCAGTTGTTACAGTCTGTCTTGCATGTGCATCAGAGACCCATAAGAGTATCTGTGGAGCTGTTGGTAAGGCAGTTTTGACATGGACAAGCACCCCACCATCACTCTTTCAATCCCCATTAGTGAGGCGGCATGGTACGTCCAACAGTTCCTTTTCTGTTGGTGACCACTGAGCATGTTGATGAACTCTGCTTTATTTTGTTTGAAAGGAACTTGTATTTTTTCAAGGCAACCAGCACGTTCTCACCTATGACGGCGGCTGTTTTGGTCCTCCCACCTGCTCACCTACAGTTTGCCCTGTCTTTGGTCGATCTGCCCTGTTGAACATGAAAACTTCCTCTCCATACTTCCTTTTGACATATTCGCTGTACAGTTTACTAATGTCTTCGTATGTATATCCACGTGTCCGATCGATGCGCTGAACAAGTTCCACCATCCAACACATACTAAATATGACCTGTCCCTTCAGGAAGGTCAGGTGTGTGGAATGTCAAAATGGCATCTGTTAATAGTGGCTTCTGTGGCTGTCGAAGCAGCAAGAAGGTCTCAACCAGAGCTGGAGGAGGACTGCACAGCTCATACTTAACATGGATCCCAGTTCTTGTGAACCTTTTGCAGCAATTATGTGTCTGCACTGCATCACAATCGATCTTCACTGAGGATCTTTGTACTGATGGTGATCACTCGACCCCTCTTCTTGAATGTGTTCTCAGCAGTAGTTTGTCCATCCACGCTAACCAAAATGGTGTTTCCGATGGCCTTTGACCTAGCAACATTTGAGGATAGGTGCGAGACACTGCACAAGCTTGGATCCAAACAGTAACTGTGTCTTTCTAAGAACTTTTTCAATTAGATTTGGAGAGACAGAGTAGAAATGGGGCAAAGAGGGAATGACATGCAGAGAACTGAACCAGGCCGTATTCGAACCGGGGTCTGGGCCTCTAGGGGGACACTCTAACCACTGTGCCACGAGCGCCCCCCGGTAATTGTGTCTTTCTTGGAGATTGTTCAGAACTGTGTGCGTTGTTAAATTCAGCACAAGCTGGCATGGAGTGAAGCCATGTCAGATGTTGCAGCTATGTCATCCCCTGCACTCTTGTGAGGCCACCACTGGTTTTCTTACTGTCATTAGAACCTGCTCAAGATCCAGACATGCCAGCCCATAGGCGATCACTCTGTCTGACCACATGGAATCCCTCTACACATATCTGGTTCAAATCTGGATGTTCCAAATGGTACCTTGCACATCCACTGCACATACAGTAGATGTGGGCTGATTGTGTGTAGAGATTATGCCCTGATACTGCCATGAAAGGAAGCATTTCTGATATTGTTTCATAGTGAAGTTCCCAATTCCCAGTACGTTCAGCTCTCAGAAACTTGCTAAATATGTCTACCAACGGATTTTAAGGATTCAGTTTAGCCTTTGAGAAGTCATCTTATTCTGAGAATCACATCAGAATGGCAAGCCTTCTCTGCAGACATCGCTCTATCAGCTTTGCATAGATTGACACCAGAGTCTTTTAATCGATCTCCAGCAGGTATCATCCGCTGATGACATCTCTGCATCACAATATTTTGTATCTCCTTGCAGCTGAAGGGGAGTCAAAACAAGTGCATCACACAGATTCAGGCCATTGAGGACTCCATCAATGCTAGTCAATCTTATCCTCTTCCCTGTCATAATGTGCACAACGGCATTGGCTGCATAGAAATTCTCCATCACTTCCTCTTCCCAGCACCAGCTATAACATGCCCAATGGACCCCTAAAAACTAATATCAGTGTGGAAGCCCCAAAGTCACTAACATAACCTCTGGCTCAGCTTCTTTCATAAGAAAGGCCTTCCACCAGTGGTTGATTAAATGTGATGATTGGGGTGGAATTGTGGCAGTGGGCATGTTCACATAGGCACTTACATGTGGAAGAGAAAGTAAAATGGTCGCCACGGCAACCATGATTACATTTTGCAATGGCTAAATATCTGAAACTGCTCAAGGCCCCAAAGTGTATAACTGTACCAAGCTTCATGCTTTTCTGAAAAGGTTAACAATTTGGCACATATCCCCTCTACCATAAAACAGTACTTTAGAAGCCGAAAATTGGCAAAAAAGGTGTGATTAAGAAAACCCTTAAATAACTTTCTACCACATGGATTCCTTAAGACTTTTAGTATGTTATTTATTACATATTCATGAGTCAAAAACAGTTGGAATGGTTTCTGTTGCAATTTTTTAAGGTCCACCCCTATTTTCTCACAAAATGCCTGTACTACTTTGTCCTTTGATGGAGATGGTCCACTACATTAAGCACCATGTAGCTTAGCTATGAAATGAAATGAGCTTGTCATCACTCAGCAGCTAAAGCAGTATACTTTCATCCTAAAAGGAGATTCAGTGAATTGGCCCCAGATCATCCACAGCCCTCCTCTGACACAACACAAACTACTGTTGCTTGTATACTATGGCCTAGTATTAAAAATGATACAGTACTCATCATAATCACTTTATCCTGAGTCTTCTCCCTCAATTCCAAAACTTGTCACAAATTGGGAGAAATAAAGTCAACTGTAACAGTCTCTAGAGTGTAACACTTTAGGATGTTACTGTTGTGTTTCAATGAGATCCCAAGAATTCTTTGAGCTGTGGTTTTATTGAGAAAATAAATGCAGTTTGTATAGAAAAAGCAGATGTAGCATGGTTTTCTTAACATCATTTCACAGCCAGTTCTACTTTCATTTGTCAGTGAAAAAGTGTGCCGCATGAGAAACAACTGGTAAAGGCACTTTGCAACAATAAATAGGGATTCCCAGAGTGGAGAAATACCTACATGTCTTATTTTCCTCAGTTCCTTTCAGCTCTTAAGGGAGAACAAATGGCGCTTTTCCACCGCATGGTATCAGCTCAACTCGACTCGACTCCACTCGCATTTTTGGCGTTTCCACCGCAATTTCATGGTACCTGGTACCTGGTAGCGGCTGCTTTTTTGGTATTGCCTCGTTCTAGGTTCCAAGCAAGCTGAGCCGATGCTAAAAGGTGACGTCGGCAGACGGCCGGCCACTGATTGGCCAGAGACTATTGTCTTCATTCTGTTGTTTATTCTCCCCAACTCTCTGGGACTTTTGAGTGTATTTACGCCGCGTGCAGCCTACTCTGGCTCTCTTTCATTTGATTTGCATCACAGATCCAAATTTTTTTCCATATATTCGCTAAGCTCACCCAGTGTTGGTTGTTGGGGAAGTTACTTTTAACATACGAGAGGAGACATGTAGGGCAGCTAGCAGCTAGGCTAAATAGTAGCCAGCTGGGACAGACATGATAGCGAGCGATTACATTACAAGCCTCGGACTGAACTGATTACCTCAATAAAATATTCAGGCTGAGACACGGCTTGCATTTGAAAACATGTATCCTGAAACAAGCACTAAACAGTCAACTTTATCATGCCCGTGTTTACGTGCATAGGGATGTACGTGACGCATCCCTACAGCTGACTGTGTGGCAGAGTCACACATCGGGACAACAACCATCCCTTTTAATGGCCCGTAGCAATATTCTTCTACTTCTTTTAGCAAACAGATACAAGGGGGGTATTTCTTAAACATTTTTCATCATCCGTGTTTTTGGCGGTTGGTTCAGTTAATAGTGCAACAACTACTCGTAATTTCTGCTTTGCTACTTTGCTCCGGAGTAGGCTTTCAGCCCCTTACGACAACCCCTCCCACGTTCAGGAGGTACCATTTGCGGTGGAAAACGACCCGTGCTGCTACCAAACCGAGTTGAGTCGAGTCGAGCTACATGTGGGGTGGAAAAGCGCCATAAGTGATATGGTCCTTTAAGCTAACTTCCTGCCAGTGACCAGCAGTTAGGAGTCCCTCCCTCGTCCCTACGTCACCACCACATGAACACACAGCCGTCTTCATCAGATAGTGCCGTGATGAAGAGCAGCGAGTCATCGTTCACAGGCACAGAGACCCGCCTCTTTATAGCGATTTGTCTCCTGATTGGATTAAGATGACTGGGATAGTCCAAATTGTATCTGCCAAATGCTGCAAAG
Source organism: Hyperoplus immaculatus (assembly GCA_949357725.1). Lineage (NCBI taxonomy): Eukaryota > Metazoa > Chordata > Actinopteri > Uranoscopiformes > Ammodytidae > Hyperoplus > Hyperoplus immaculatus. The sequence goes on along the minus strand of OX442365.1, from coordinate 6,283,233 downwards.
CTGAATGAATGGGAGACCTGTTTTATGAACTGTGCATACTGTTTAACATGTATAACAAACAAAATATCGCTTACTTCTCCTTTAAGACTCTACAGTTAACAGCTGTGTCTTACATTAGAGTCCCTGCTGAATTCCAATGGGTTTATTCATTTATTTTTTACTCCATATTTAGCAAACAACAGTGTTATCCCATCTCTATAAGTGTTATGAAATGAAAGTCAAACTAGATAAAAACATCTTCAAGAAAGGCAAAAACAATATATCCAGTCTGAGGGCCAGCTCAGATAATTTCAAGTTTCTCACACACACACACACACACACGAACACACGCACACAAATCAAAGTAAATTCTACTCCGCCTACCAAACCAGTCTTCAGTCCATCTCCAGCCTCCAGGTGTCTGGTTTTCCAACATAACCAAATGATCCTCCTCACTTAGATCCAGTTTGTATGTTGAGTTGATCAAACACAGTCCCAGTGTTACAAACTGTGGCTGAATAGCAGAGAATCAAGATAACATGATTCAGAATGAGGCCTCTCGATCAAGCCCCTCGTTTTGTTTTTTTCCCCTGAGTTGTTCTGAAAACGACAAGTATTCCAAAACGATACACTCCACCCGCCGTGTGATGAAAAAGATGGACCAATGCATCAAAATCCCATCTGATACTTCTTCTTCTTGGGCTGTGATGCCTGCTGCGACGGTCGCCCCTGTGAACTCTGGGAGAAGGGCCTGGACCAGGGGGAGGACCAGGCGGAGGACAGACCCACCCTGACCCCTCTCTGTGACCCAGGCTTGGAGCTGCGAAGCTGGGAGGAAGAGGCCAGAGGTGGGGGCTGCCGGAGCTCCAATTCGTCTTCCACAAAGTAGCCGTCCTGCTGCGAGGCATCGCCCTGGAAAACACAGCACACACACTTGTTGTGAGTCAACGGGTCAGTGATTGAGATGCTTGTGATCACTATGTTCCCCTGTGTTACAGTCCTGCTGCTGGGGACCTTTATTTTGACTGATGAAGGTCTAGTACCCAAATGTTGCTATTGGATAAAGCTATGTTTGCAAGACAGTTTTTTTCCTGTCATCATGTATTCTTCCCTCTCCCACGCCTAAAGTTACAGATGTGCCACCTTTCTGTTTTGACCTCTGTTGCACAACATCCCTCATCTACCTCTTCTCATTGCATGTCACCTTTATTTTCAGAATAAAGGATTTTATCAAAAAAAGGTCCATTCTGCCGCTTTCATATGTTTCAGGGAATTACGTACTGGAAAGTTAAGGCGCACAGGGTAGAAATGTCCTTAAAAAACAAAGTCATACACTAATGATCTCTTTCAATGATCACTTCACTCCTACTAGAATGTGTGATGGTGTGTTCATCTGCACAGTCCCCCACATCTGGCTGTATTTTACATAGGTGACAGTTGTTGGTTGTGTTCAAATAAATTCAATCTGAAAAGACATAATTTAGGAAAGAATAAACCGGATTTCAGGAGGCCCTACTTACAGAAATAACAACTCCTAAATCATTTGAATTTCTTTTATCATCATATAAGCGTTAACTGGTCCTAGCAAGCACCAGCACAGCTTCTGTTACCCTTTTTCGACCGAGGCAGTTTGGGGGGCCGGTTCGAAACGGTAACCAATCTGGAATCAGTTCACTGATTTTCCACGGCGAGAAAAACTGGTACTAGAACATCACCAACTCTGAGCTGGGAAGCCCCTACGCCAGGGGTTGGATAATCAGGAACAACCAGACCAACAACAACTTTGTGACCGCCATATTTAAATACACTGCTACTACGAGACTTTATCAACACATATTTGCCGTAAAATACGCTGGATAGGTCATGTTTTTTTGTTAACAAAACAAAGCCAGAGACAACACATGTAAACATGCTATATCTACCACTCTGTTAATTGTTGTGTTTAAAGTTAGCACTAGCATTAGTGGTTAAACCCGTAAAGGGCACACCTACATGAACACATCAGCGCCCTCTTACCTGTGATGCAAACAGAGAGCTGATGTAGTCATCGGCTGGGCGTTTGTTTTTCTTGTGAGTGGCCGGTGTTGGGGCTGGAGTGTTTAGTGATTGGTTGAGGGCCTGAAGGCGGGAGTTGCTCGGTGTCTGATCCCCAGCAGGTTTCCCTTTAAGGCTCTGTGGGGTGGGTGTGGGAGCTGGGTTGGTGGGCGTCACTGCTCTGGGGGTGCCGGGCTGGGAACAGTCGGACCAGGCGCCTTGGCTGCCAGCAGAGGACCAGCCTGACGGGTCAGAGAAGTCGTCCAGGTCTGAGCGACAGGAGGCGGGCGAGGAGGTGAAGCTCCCGGACAGAGTGAGGCGTCTGCCCCCTGCTCTGCGTGCCTCCTTCTCTCTCCTCCTCTTCCTCCGCAGAGCCTCCTGCTTCTCCTTCATGTTGAGCCCCAACTGGTCCTCCCACCAGGCCCTCCACGCTGCCTCGCCCTGCCAGGAGAGGCTCAGACGCTGGCTCAGGGGGTCCTCCCACGCCGCTGTTTCCACCGGCTCTGGTACCGCCACTATATCTGGAGCCCTGATGGGGGCAGAGCAGGGAAGGACATTAGTGGAGGCTCAGGGCAAAATGCACTGGAAAACTCTGAAATTGCCCTTGCCCATTCATTTCTACTATTACTTTCCTGCACACACTCCTTCCCCTTCCTCCTACACAAGGAAGCCTTTCGAACAGTCTTCCCTCACTTGTGCTCAGTTTTCTGTGTATGTTACACAGATTGAAGTAAATCTTTTTACATTGCAAATGTTTAAAAGGTGGAGCCAGCGATTCTGGAGAATGCTTGTTGTCAAAATGAGTGAATATCCCCTCCTGATCCTGTCCGCACATCGTAAAAAATATATATATTTTTTTAATTCAAAGCCTAAGCTCTGTAAACTGGTATGTAAACAAAGGGGTTCATAGCTTGCAACATGTTGATAACAGAGCCTACGCTGTGTATTAACATTGGATTTTCTTTCAGAGCACACACAATACAGAAAGGTAGCATATCATGAGTAGGGCCCTATGAAATCCGTTTTATTTTTTCCCAAATTCCGTTTTAATTTCATGAATTCCGTTTTTTACACTTTAAGCTGATTAAATCATCACAACAAGTGTCAAGTAAGTGCAAACAAATACAATTCTTACAATTTAATCAGATAGAAGACTGAATTTATTAAAACATCAAAACATTGCACTGTTTTTAGTGCTTCAAATAAGAAAAAAACAGTCAGATTTGTATAATAGAAGATTAAGACATTTTGTGCTTCAAGTTAACCATTTCAGTTTTTTTTACATAAATAATAAAGTGCTTATACACTTTTCACAGTGTCCTTAAAGTGTAAAACATGCATAACTGAGGACTGGAGGTTTTAGTAACAATAAAAAGTGCTTATAAGCTGTACTTCATTTTAACAAATCATAACTGTTTGACGAGAAACGGGCGTACCTTTTTAAGCTTTTCAAGGGGGATGTCAGATTCGGCACACAGCCACAAAGTCCTCAATAAACTCCATTTTTGAATCTGATGAGCTGATTGTAGCCGGAATTGTGGTTTGAAGGGGCGTGCCATGGTTGCGGCGTTTGTCGTGGTTTTTTATATGATTTTTTGACTTCAAGTGGTCATCGCACGTATCTTTGCGTTTCCAATCGATAGAATGTTGACATACTGATTGCCTGAGTGATAGTAGTCATTCGGATATTGTTCGGCTCTGAATTTGGGGGTTTGAGCCGAATTACGAAGCTTTTTTGCAGATTTGGGCATTTCAGCAGTCAGCCGCGGCCGCCTCAACTTCCTGCTTCTTCTTCTGCTTCTTTTTAGAAGCGGGAGCGGGGCCTATTGTTTGCATTCCCGCCACCTAGGCTGGGGCGGTGGACAGGGGAATTGTTTTTTTTTTCTTCCAACATTGTTGTGGGAGTGACTGCTAAACATTACGTGACGTTAATGTCACCCGTGTTGTTTCCCTTTTCCCTCGAAACTTAATTTCACCAAAATAATGGCGAATTCCGTGGCATTCCGTGTTTATCCGTAGATTCCGTTTTAATGGTCCGATTCCGTGATTCCGTCCGCGTTTTCGTTATCGCGGAAATCATAGGGCCCTACATGAGGAGATATTCACTGATATCGACCAAAAATCTTTTTGACAACAAAAGGATTCTCCAGAATCGCAAAATGATGGTTTTACGAAGTCTTGAATTTGATTAGGAAAACCCTGGCTGTACATTGATAGAGGACACAAGGTTTGATACAATAACCCTGGCTGAACCCAAAACGCCTCCAAACACATTTCACAGTGGCAGAAAAAAGCCCCATGTAAAGAAAGTTAATTCCCTACCTTTGGACAGCGCTGGTGACTAACAGAGAGCGTTTCGACATGGTCTCTCTCAGCTCCTGCCTCAGGCTCTCAACACGCTGCTGCTCCTGTGGATGGCTCACTGCCTGGTCCTCAGGCTGCTGGAGGAGGCTTTGAGCGTCGATGGTGAGATGCTTCAGGCTGGCTCTGTGGCCCTTCTGACGACCACTCTTTTTCACCAGTTTCTGGAGCCAACGCTTCCATGTGAGCAGAGCACCGTCGCTGAGCTTCACCGGAGCCTCCTTCGCAGAATGAACAACGTGACTGTTGTCCACTTCTGCCTCAGTATTATCTGCATTATTTTTACCCACAATTCCATCTTCCACACCTGTGTCCAAATCAGACAGTGGATCGGGCTCCGGATCCTCATTATTAACGACGACTTGCAATTTCAAACGTCTCAAGTTTCGAAATTTACGTCCAGACTCTGAATCATCAGAGGAATAGTCAGAAAAGTCGTCCAGCGCTGGTTGTTCCCTCTCGGGTGTTTCGGGCACATGCCTGGGGGCAGTGGGGTGCTGTGTGGGCTGGATGACGCCCTCGTCGCTGGATGTGTCCGATACCACCGGCTGAGAAGGTTCTGCTGCTGGTTGAGGCAGAGGTCGGTCCTCTGCTGCCGGCTCCAGGATCTGGTAGAAAATGTCTCCGGCCTCCGTCAGCTGTAGGACGCACACACACTCCTCACCACGGTCCTCTACTCCTCCCTTCATCTGGATACAAGTCAAACCTGGGGGCAGACACACCAAAAAAACATATAAGTTCAGCCACATCAAACATGTAGTTTCTTTTTAGTAGTTAAGACAGCGCTCAAACCTGGCAACCCCACAATTAGGACAGGACTTCTGAGATGCAACTCGATTCACAGTATTTTACCAAATTAGGGCTGGGCGATATGGACCAAATCTTATATCACGATATAGGTAATTTTATATTACGATATGGATATATATCACGATATAGTATTTTTCCTTAAAATTCAATGGATTACAATAACCATACTGAACTTTAATCACATTAGATTATTTTCATTTTTGCTTGGAACTTAAATTTCCATACAAAAGAAAAACTGGTGCAAAATACCACACCAGTCTGGCTTTAGTCAGTCAGCGCAAAATAAAAATGACAGCATCAACCAAAGAGCCTACATTTTCCAATTGATAGTAGCCTATATCAAAATAATGAAAGACTTGAATTTTCCTGCAGTATTTGCTCATCTTCATTTAAAAAAGCTGTCAACATTAACTAGTGAGCAAATGTCTGGTAATACTTTCACTCCAGCTTCAACACAAATAATATTTTCAAGTTTGACATGTTTTAAAGTTACATAAAACCAGCCTTGCTGGCTGTCTCCAACAATAACAGTACGGGGGTGAAGCCCCGAGTAGGCTAAAGATGTCATTATTAGCCAGCTATCTCACGAGAGCTAACCCATGTAGTTTGCGGCTTAAAACAAGCCAACTCTGCGTCACGGCAACAGCACGCTGAAGCAAGCAAGTTTCCTTTGCCCAATGACATTTTTGACCGTTAAAAGCTGCTCTGCCACCGTGACACAGAGTTGGTTTGTTAACTTTAGTGACGGCGCACCAAAGCTAGACCATGAGCTAGACAGCTAGAGCAACAGATAAGGCTTCTTCTGTTGCAGCCCCCGTGTGGCACGGCGGTGTAACTGCAGTGCAACTATAGGGACAGCTGCCTCCCGCTCCATATATGCTCCCTCCACATGAACTTTTTTTTCTACGCAATATAAACGGTATGGCCAAATCTCTCCCGGTAGACACTTTCATATCGTCCACAATATGATATCGTCATATCGCCCAGCCCTACAACAGATAGCGCTAAAATTGAGCAAATGCTTTGTCAGGGATATCTGCCATCATAACAGTGTTGTGCTGTATTAAAGGTATAGTTCTGTATTTTTCAAGTGGGGTTGTATGGGGTACTAGGCATTGTGTTACCTTATGGAGATGGTGATCAGTGCAGTCACTATGAGGAGTTTAGGGGAGACATGGCTGAAGCAGAAGTCAGCCTTGTACTGTTGCAGAGGCCAGAAGAAGGAAAAACAATTCCCCACATCTATAAATGCTAACCAAAAACCTAAATATCCATTCAATCGTACGCTAAACTGAGATTATTTCCAGAGCTATATTACCATAGAATTTTTTTTCTTCTGGCCCCCTCCACAACAAACTCCAAACTCCGTATAGTGACTGCACGGATAACTACAGTGGAAATAGAAAGTTTATACACCCCTACTAAAATGCCTGCGTTTTTGATGTAAAAAAAATAAGAACCCGTTTAATAATTTCACAAAAAAATCCACCAGTAATATGACATTTAACCTGTTCAAATCAATTGAAAAGTTGCAGAAATATCTTAAGGGGGAGGAGTAAAAAATAAGAAACTGAAATAGGGTGACTGCACAAGTGTACACACCCTCTTATTACTGGGGGTGTGAATGGGATTTGAATGAACCAATCACATTCAAACCCATATAAAATAGGAGTCCATACACACCTGCAATGATTAAAAGTTCAACTGATTAACCCCAAATAAAATTCGGCTGTTCTAGTAAGCTTTTCCAGACATTTTCTCAGTCACATCACACAGCAGAAGACATGGTCCACAGAGAGCTTCCAAAACATCAGAGGGATCTGATTGTTAAACGTTATGAGTCAGGAGAAGGTTACAAAAGAATTTCCAAAGCATTGGATATACCATGGAACACAGTGAAGACAGTCATCATCAAATGGAGAAAATATGGCACAACAGTGACACTACCAAGAACCGGACGTCCCTCCAAAATTGATGAAAAGACCAGAAGAAAACTGGTGAGGGAGGCTAGCAAGAGGCCTACAGCAACATTAAAGGAGCTGCAAGAATTTCTGGCAGATACTGGCTGTGTGGTACATGTGACTAAAATCGTATTCTTCATGCAACTGGGCTATGGGGTAGGGTTGCAAGACGGAAGCCTTATCTGTCAGAGAAAAACATCCAAGCGCGCCTCCATTACGCTAAAACCCACATGAAGTCTCCCACAAACATGTGGAAAAACGTGTTATGGTCTGATGAAACAAAGGTCGAACTTTTTGGACATCCTTCCAAAAGGTATGTTTGGCGCAAAAACAACACTGCTCATCACCCAAAGAACACCATACCAACAGTGAAGCATGGTGGTGGCAACATCATGCTTTGGGGCTGTTTTTCTTCAGCAGGAACTGGGGCTTTAGTCAAGGTTGAGGGAATTATGAACAGTTGCAAATGCCAGTCAATATTGGCATCAAACCTTCAGGCTTCTGCCAGAAAGCTGAAGACGAGGAGGAACTTCATCTTTATGCACGACAACGACCCAAAGCATACATCCAAATCAACCAAAGAATGGCTTCACCAGAATAAGATTAATGTTTTGCAATGGCCCAGCCAGAGCCCAGATCTGAATCCGATCGAAAATCTGTGGGGTGATCTGAAGAGGGCTGTGCACAAAAGATGCCCTCGCAATCTGACAGATTTGGAGCGTTTTTGCAAAGAAGAGTGGGACAAAATTGCCATATCAAGATGTGCTACACTGATAGACTCCTACCCAAAAAGACTGAGTGCTGTAATGAAAGCAAAAGGTGCTTCAACTAAGTATTAGTTTAACCCATTGATGACTATGGCAATCTAGGATGCATGTCCTTAATGCCTGAGGGTTTTCTGAAAAAATAGTAGGAATTGTCAAGTCTACCAAAACCTTAATATCTAAGCCTGTGTAGCACATAGAAACATGAAATAAAATACATTTAAAAGTTAAGGTTCACAGGTTTTATTTAAACATGCTCCCTTAGCGCTTACAAACCAACAAATATTTCTAAAAATCGTCAAAATGAGATGAATTAGAAAATTATTAAATATTGTTAATAAATAGATGCAATGTGTTGTGTGATTTTCGTCAGTAGTCTATAGTAGACCTTGATTCTGCGTACCAAACGCCACTAACTGTTCTGTCGCCGACATAGCTGGCGTATTTTTTTAATTATTTTTAATTATTTTTTTATTTTTTATTTTTTTGATTGACATGGTTTTTGGCAAACCACACAACTTTTGGGTGGTCACGTGGTCTTAAAAAAAACAACAAAACCCACCTCATGTGTATTTGAACCAATGACAGTGCATTCTATGCTGGGAATGCCATGAAAATTAGATAAAGTAATAATGCTGCGCGACGCAGCATCAGGCAGGAGAGCCAATGTGGCATCGCGCAGCAGCCGTCATCAATGGGTTAAGGGTGTGCATATTTATGCAAGTAGGTTATTGTGTATTTTTAGTTTTTCTAATTTTCCCTGAAAAAATTTCAGTTTGTCTTTCTTTGACCTGTCCAGGTTATAGGACACATTAAAAGATGGAAAAAGTTCTGAAATGATTATCTTGTTTCCTTTTTATTACATCACACAAACCATGCATTTTAGAAGGGGTGTGTAGACTTTTTATATCCACTGTATCTCCATAAGGTAACCCACTAACTATACTTAAATACCTCATACAACCCCACTTCAAAAAAACTGAACTATCCCTTTAGGCTAAGCGAAATGACGTTTAGTGCGTATCCACACAACTGTTGACAGCCCGATGATACTCTGGGCTCTTTCTAATAGCCACGCTGCACTCTGACTAACACATTGATTGGTTCCATTTTGGATTCCCATTCTCCGTTGGATCTACACGGATCATGCAGGTAGCTGATTTTAGTTCCAAGAAAGGTCAGATCTTGACAGAAGGTAACAAATTTGCAGGGCTGCACGCAGAAAGAGACTGCGTGTTATATACCGAATTTTACAGTACATATTCCTAATTGAATAATACAACTTCTTTTTGGATAATTGTCTGCACTTTGCGTCACTCTGAAGCTCTAACACTTTGAAGCCCAAACCCAGGGACCCACTCTCTCCCCTTGTCCCCATACCTGCGGCCAGTGAGGACAGTCTGTTGGTAGCCATGTCCAGCCGGTGGGGGATCTGGACGGGAAGCTGCTTCAGACTGTCTCTGGGTCTGAGCAGGGCCTGAGGAGGACCGCGACTGGAACAGGCCTCCGCTCGGCCTCCTGAACACACACACACACACACACACACACACACACACACACACACACACACACACACACCTTTATAATGGTGGTTTGTGCAGAACTTGAGTGCTCCTGAGATTCCAAGAAACCACTTAACATTTAGGAGATTTAACACACTCATAGGTATAAAGTCAAAGTTTGAAACTGTGTAATAATAAAGCAGTATAACAGATAACAGCATGTATTTTATTGTCCCTGTGGGCTGACCTGAGTACTGCAGCAGTGTGATTTCTTGAGAACTCTGGGAGCCCAGCACGATCTTAGTAGTTCTAGCCCCAGAGGAGGCAGAGCCAGGAACAACGTGAGTGAACAGGGGCGGAGACTGCATCATGTGATCACACTTGAGCATGGGCACGCCGGGGAAACGCTCATCCATGATGTAGGCCGAGTACTGAGAGAGAAAGACAAAGGCAGAGATATAAGGAACACATTTTAGAAATACCATGTGACCAGGAGAGGGTTTTGGCAGAGATGGTGGCTTAATTTTTTTTATGAGAACGGTTTAAATCTAAGTTTTACTTTGTTTAATGAGCTGAAGGTTTTGGGATTTTAACAAATGAACTGAGAGGTGAGTCTTCTGTTGATGTGATCAGCCAGACAAAGAGTCTATAGCCATGTTAGAGGGCTGTTTGAGGAAGTACTTATGCTGCCTTCCAAGTCGGAGGTCAGAACTGAGTGACGTCACACTGAGTTGACTGCATTCCAGTAGCACAAGTGGGAAACTACAAGAAAACCTGTCATGAACGTTCGGCCTTAGCAATCACTTCTGGTTGGCCATTATTAGCAACACCAGTTTATAATCAACGCTCTATATGTTGTTTTCGTAAAGACAAAATCAGTGTTTCCCCCACGTTCACACAGCAGTGGCCCCCCTAGAGGGTTAGGGGGACCACAACACGGCTGCTGAAAAAAATCCTGCGGGAAACACTGAATATGGTAGCAACATATTGACGGATAAAAAAAAACAGCAGTGTCATGTGTACAGGTGATCAGCATGGTAACAAGACAAAGCTAGGTACAGTCTGTTCACCATCTTAATTTAGTGTGATGATTCCCCTGGATACATTCAAACTTTAACCTGCTGGCGGCACTAGAGGAAAATCATTACCAAATTAAGATGCATCATCTGGGGAACATGGATGTCAATAACTAAATGAACTGCAATCCATCCAGTAGTTGCCAATACCATCCATAGTCATGACAATAATATGGCTAGAAATCAGGCTGGGCTTAATATCTTTTACATTTTCAAACTTTTTTTTGGTTCTAGGGATTCCAAACTTGGGAGTAGTCATTTTTCATCTTTGACCTGTTGAAACCTCTTGTTCCTCCTACTGAGTTACCCACCTCCAAACATGCAGCAGGGAAAATTCTGACATATAGTGGTGGAAGCAGGTACTGCAGCAGTCCATCAAATGGAAATGTTATAGCAGTTCATCATTTTAGAAACTTTGGAACCGTCCTGTGGGGTTTAAATAACTACTTGTTGGTAGTGTTATTCTCTGTTTATATGCATGTACCTGTGTGGTGACGAGGTGGTGGAAGGAGTGGACGTCTCCCAGATACCTGGACACAATGAGCCTCTCCCCACTGCGACACTCTGATGCGTTGCTGATGCGAAACAGAGTGTGACCCACCACGTCACTCACCTGGATGGAGAGAAAATAAATAAATAAATAATTCAGACACCAAAATCTCAAACAAGTAGATACATTAAACATAAATAACTAAAAGTTAAACGTGGGCTTATTTTGTACTGAACTGACTCCAAGTTGCTGTGTGGAGGTTGGCAAGAAGCGAAGGATTAAAACTTCAGAATCATGCAGAGTCAAAAACCAACTTAATAACCAGGCCAAAAAAGCAGGGCCGTCATACAATACCACAAGTGGTTTCAAGCCAATCAAATCCCTGAACTGGCAGAGTTTGGACATTTGTATAAGAACCATCTCAAATATGTAGGTCAACACACAGACTTTTCACTTGGTTTAGGTCTGGTTGTTTAGTCTGATTCACGCTTCTATTGACCAGGCGTGTGTAAAATGCCTTAGTGGTTGTTTAAACCAAACAGGTTAGGTGGGAAAGCACCTTCATGTTGATGTAGGCACCACTGTATGTGGTCTTTAAACAGGAATACTTCACTATTGGAATCTCGCCTAACCTCTGTAGAGGAATTATTTTTATACTAAAAATTGACTATTATGGGGGATCTACAATACTCGTCTTAAACACTACCAATACTTTCTTTTATTCAAACCATTTACTCAGTTGTGTTCATCGGGACTATAAACTAATAGAGTAAACTACACTACTATCCAGAGGCAGTAGTCTCACCCTCATGTCTGAGAGCTCCACCCCCGTCCTGTCTGCGTACAGCATCACCCTGGGGTGGGCCGAGAACTCACACCAGCGCCACGACGACTTGGCGTTAAAGTACAGGTTATGCTCTTCCTCCCGAACCTTCTGCATCCTGATGGGACAGAGGGACACAATACATTTAGTCTGACTGACAGGGTGGAGTCAGCAAGAAGGATTGTTGTCTAAGTCAGTGGATATCTCATCACGATCCGCTACTTGTCCCACTGATCCATGGTTAATACACAGCCTAAGCTCTGTAAACGGGCATGTTGCTAGCTAATATGGACATACCCGTTAATAGAGCCTAGGCTGTGTATTAAATGGATTTTAATTGAACAAAAAGTGATTTTGACAACCAGTGTTCTCCAGACAGGCTGACTCCACCTTTATAATCATACTTTAAAGAGATAGTGTGTCTGTAGGAAGAATAAAGGTCCTCTCCTCACCCTTTGCCTACAGTCCACAGGTTTGCTGCTCCGCTCTCACTGGCCACCAGAACTTCACCTAACACATGAGGACTGACATCACAGCAGGGAAGACATTACTGTAACACCTTTCCTTAAATTGGATCAATTTAAAAAACTAAGGCGCTGTGTACACAATAACCATTTCAACATGGTATATAGTAAATAACAAAGCCGTTCCCTGCGATAATGGCTCCACACATGCATATATTATTTGCAGTCAAATAGCCAGACGAAAGTTAGATGATAAATTAAGGGAGTAACGGATTGAGCTGTGTATGTTGTTTTCTCTGATACGTTTATTAACGCTCCTCCAACAAAGTGTAGATTTGCAGCACGGTGTCTCCACTGGGCCATTGCTATTACTGTGATCAGCGGAGACAGTTTGTTTAGTTGCGCCAAAGTGCACTTAGTTCAGCGCCAACTACTGGCCAAGCATGCATACTTCAATGATTGAGGTCCCTTTTGAGGATCTGTGTGCATATGGAAAAAAACTTGTCTAAACGTGGAAGTTATGTAAAACTTTAAGGACATGTTTTCCATTTTTAGCGAGACCGTTGTCATGTAAACCTAGCCTTAATAAGTCTTCTCCTGCCGCTGATCCTGGAGGCTGCAGAGGAGAGTTAAACTCCATGCTGACCATGACTCACCTGACACTGATGCATGTGGCCACCTCTCCAGTGTTGACCACCTGCAGTAGCCGTGGCTCATTGCTTTCACTGAACCTCCAGACTCCACACAGGTGATCCGACCGCACGCCAACACAACCTGCAAACAACAAACACATGACTATTTTATACTCCTGATGACATTTTATCATATGTATATCTTCTTATTCTTTTTCTCATCCTTACACTGGTTGAAGAGGGAGGCAGAGGTGACCTGTCTGATGGGGCCTTTGAGCTGGAAGCTGAAGGGCTCACTGCTGCTCACGTCCACACCGGAGGAACCTCCTCTGTGGTGCTGCAGCTCCACTCGGTGGAAGTCTGAGGGACTGCGGTTAAGAACCCACAACCAGCACACACACTGAACATGCATCGGGATGTTTTTGCCCTCTACCTCACACATTAGGTCAATTCACTGATTAGTCCATTTGTACAAAAGCAGAAAGTCAACAGTGGGGAAGGAGGAACCCCAGAAGGAACATTTGCTTGCAAAGTGAGTGACTAATATGGTGATCAAAACCTTGGTCAAATTTGGGTATGATTACTTTCTATATTTAAATCCCTTTGTTTATGAATCTCAAACAATAATCAATTAAGGCTACAGTGTTTAGCTGTTTCAGCACTATCATTTTAAGATTAAAAATCTGAGCAGACATTTGATGTCAACAGAACTTGACAGATTTATACTTCTGAGGTCTGACATCCCCGGCACACCTATCTGAATCATTTGCAGAAACTTGAAGACTCCTGGAGGAGTAAAGAAATGTAGGTGAAAAGCCATACTTCTACAGTATATCTTTGTCTTAACCCTCCAATATGTCATGTGTTGAGCAGGATACTGAGACAGTCCAGTCCCTGGTTTGATGGGTAGAGGAGGCAGCCGGGCTGAGAGTCGCTGTCTCTTTGTGGGAAGGGGAGGAAGGCCATGGCGCCCCCTGTGGCTCCTTCAGAGAACAGCATGCGGTCTCTCTGCTCTGTCAGCTCCTCGTGTAGCAGTGTGCCTAGCAGCTCAGGAGGGACAGTGTGCACTGCGTCAGACAGCAGGACACTGTACGCATCCAGGCTTTTAGAGGAGTATGTCCGCTCACATCTGGGAGAGAAAAAATATAAAAATTCAATTAGACAAAATTAAAGTGTGACCAAGGTTTTAAAAGTTCTGTGGTAAGACTTTAGCATTTCCCCAGACACTCACTTTTACAGTTAGTCAGGGTCCACTCACATTTTCAACTTCAGAAGATCGAGGATGTTTTTCACCCTCCACATGTCCACTGAGTCCTTCCTCTGAAATACAGCGCGCACACACATGATATAAGTCCTCTTAGAGGACAATAATGTCACTGCTTGTGTAATAATAACAGGAGCTATAAACAATTTAGAGTTACAAAATATTTGACCTTGCGTTTTGTTAACTGACTGAAGTGTATGAGCTGTAAAGATGAACGATCAATCACTTGGGAAATTCGATTAGGGAAATAGCCTGAAATCTGCAGCCATACTTTATATGCTCCGTAGCTGAGATACGGAGAGGACAAGAAGGATAAGGCACCAGAACAACTGGAGATAGAACATTAACACCATCAGAATAGAAAGTGTATTCATGTGAAACTCACCCCTCTCGATCCTGGTTTGAAGTTGAAGTTTTCACCCAGGATTTCCCCCATGCACCCAAAGGCATCTTGGCTGTGGTCCATAAAGAAGTTCTGCATCTAGATACCAAAAAAAAAGGAAAAAATAATTGTGTCTTAATAAACCCCAAATAGAAAATATCTGAATTATGTTTGTTAACAATCTGATGTGGTTGGTTTGAACAACTATGCATGCATTCCCTTTATTACGTTTGGAACATAATTTTGCATTTTTTTTTCTGAGACCCATGATGGTTGTTTAATTTGTTATTGTAATAATAAATAATGTATTAAACATTATGATTTTAATATCTGTCTTAATCTTATTACACAAGTGCTGGAGATATAAAGAAATGTTGGAAAACAACACCTGTGCCTCTAGGGTAGTGTTACTCGTTTTAAAAACCATTAAAAACAAACATATCTATAACATTAAACCTGTTAAACTAACGTGGCTGCTCTCTTACAAATACTTATTAAAATAATAAGTCAACAGCGGCATTACAAGTTGGAAATACAGACTAGAAAATATATTTAAACTTGCTCAGCCCTACGCAGACTGACAGCGGGGTTGCCAGATTTTCGGTTTTCATGCATTACAAGGGAGAACGTGCTCTTGGATGGATTGGGCTACTGTGGGCAAAAAAATAATAACTCACGGCCAATAAAAATATCTTATGCAACCGTCTATCACAAGCATGCTCACAAATATGGAGTATATTAAATCATTTGCAAAAAATAGATCTCGTTTTATATCGCTAAATTGGACATTTAAATTGGAGGATACTAACAACCTGGAAACCATACGCACGGTACCGCAACAATGCTAGCTTGGATGCGATTTCAACATTTCTTGCTGGCTATTTAACTGAAAATTGATTTCTAGTCATAACCAGTGAGGCACCAGGTGGACAGATACAAAGCTCCACAAACGAGGAAAATGAAGTGTTTAGGCTAAACTGCATATTGTAGGTTCACTTTGATCAGGCAGGGTTCCCAATGTCTCTGAATTATTCCAGAAAAATAATAGGCTGCTAAATAGCTCACATAGGACACAGTTGAATTAGCCTCTTAACTTTCCTCTCATAGTGCACCAGATTGATGCATTTACCTTTGAAAGGTAAAAAAAAATGTATTCCAGGGGGGTATTATATGAACACACCCTTTTTGATTGATAATATGTAATTCAGATTTTTTTTTTTTTACAAATATTTGAATAAAAAGTAGGATAATCATGTATTTTTCAATAGCTTCCATGTTATGTGACCCAGTGTCTCCAAATTATTCCAGATAATAGTACACAGTCACACAGTTCTTAATTTTCCTCCAAAAGTGCATCAGATTGATGCATTCTGGGTTAAAAAGTACCAAATTTTCTTCCGGGGGAGCATGCCCCCGGACCCTCCTAAGGACTGGGTTCCCTATGTCTCACAAAATTCTGTGGGAAACACTGGTTCATGAATTACATATTAATTAGCAGGCATTCTTATGTATGACTGAATGTATAGCTTTTGATACTCTGCGGTAAAAATGGCTCTCCTGTTGACTTTGTCCTGTCAGTGTGGCTCTCCTGAAAAAAAAATAGTGAATACCACTGCTCTAGGGTATTCAATACTGGCTTCTTAGATGTGAGAGTTTTTTTGTACTCACATGTTCTGTAAAGTCAAGTGGATCTGGAGGAGTTGAAGGCCAAAGCACAGCTGAAAAAAACATTTACATATTTTAATAATTGACAGATGATACCACAGGATTTTAGGATGTTTGAAAAAAAAAACTGAGTGTTATATGTTATCATTTGATACATTTTATCTTGCATTTTCGTTTTTTTACAACGGACCCATCCTCAATCACACTTTATTCATAGATTATTGTAGATGAAATGTTAATCAGAAAGCAAATGATTTAGAACCACGTGTTCTGGGCTGTCTCAATAGAGATTTTTTTTTTTTTAAATACAAATATCTCGCTAAAATAAAAATTAGCCTGAACTGACCATGTTTAGGGGACAGGAGGGGAAGCGGTACCGGCTCAGTGTGACGCCATGTCTCCCCTACCACCTGATGTCTGGGTGTGAATGTCCAGCTGGAGAGAGGACCAGAGCCGCCCTGAAAACACAAACAGTGTCAAATAGGCTATTAATAAAAAAAACTCTAACTATACAGGCAAATAAACAATACATATTTTAAACGTATATAACAGATATGAGCTCCTTTATCTGTAAATTTTATTTATTTTTAAACATTTTTTTTGGATAAATATTGCAACTATGATTTTCAATGTTTCTACCCAATGAATTATGAGGCTATTACTCATACTACGTGCTGTAGTTTGGTCTGGCTTTGCGAGACTAGGCTATTACAATCTTCTAATGGAACTTTGAGCTTTTACAATAGGAATAGCAGTAGCAGCATTATTATCATGTTGTAGCTAGTTGACAGCTGACCCACATGAGGTCTGACTTGGTCGTATCCGCCCCAGTCTCCAGCGCTGTGTTTCAGTACAGAGTCCGGCGGTGCGCAGTTGTAAAACGAAGGAAAGAGCTGCTGTGGAAACAGGTAATCCATTATGCTAGTCACCGACGAAATAAACCAACTGTCAGGTTTTCTAGTGGTGAATATCTGTCGCTATTCCTCCTCCGCGTGTCTGCTGGGAACAAGTCCGGACATGTTGTTTTCAGCTAATGTTAGCTTCCCAACCACTAATCTTTGCTAGCACGAACAAGCACGTTTCTCCTCTTCCAGTCGTCGTGACACGCGACCAGCGAACCAAACGACAAGCTATACATGCCGATGCAAACAGTGGTGCCCGAAAAGAAACAAAAATCCAGTGAGAATGGTCCACAAATCCACCCCATGTGTGGCCAAACCGCGCCGAGCACGTGCAGAGTTTCAGCCAGAAAACGTGTAGTCAAGTTGACAACAAGAGCATGACTTCCGGCCGGTCTGGTTTTATTTTTATATCAGTATTTAGTATTTCAATTCAGTGTGTACATTTTTAGAGATATTACCTCCACCCCACACACCCTAACTTAAACTAACTGACTATGTAACTAACTAATAGTATAACAGAATAAATAAATAATTGAATCAAACGTTCACAACATATTTATGTTATGCTTTTATTTCGAAGGCTAAATGTGCATATCGGAAGTTCAAACCAGATGATCTAAAAAAACATTTTTTTTTAGTAAACTTAAAAAAATAATTACAGGTTTTAAACCCCGTTATATTCATAACAATTGTCTTTTCTTCGTATGTTAATTTACTTGTGATAACGAGTTAACGATGAGTTTTCTCGAGGAATCCGGTTTGAATTAAAACGAATGCGGCATGTCTTTACTTTGAAAACATCAGGCCGGAAGCAGCTCACGGTTGTCGCGTGATCAGCTGACCGAACGTCTCGGTTTGTCAGTGGCACGAGCAGCTAAAAACATAAACCGTAAACTAGGATAATACCTGTTTTTATTTGCCAAGAAGGGCAACGTTGGTCCATAAGCCTTCCATTAGGAGGAAATGTTCTATTAGTACTCCTTTTTGTGGTACGTATCGCAATTTTTAACATGGTATTTTGGTTCTCGTTAGCTGTGCCAACCCGGTAGTGGCTATATATTGCAGGTGTAGTTTAACGTCAGCGCTAGCACTTCACAGATCACTGCACACAGCTAATCTGTCCTCTAACGCCTGGTATTCAGTGACAGCTCGCTATAAGTTTAGATATCTTCAGAATTCACCGCTGCTGCGTTTTCCCCAGGTGTCACAGACTGCCATTTAGCTGAATGTGAATTGACTGCATCCATGTTTACTCTCTAAAGGTTGCTGCACAGCCTGTAAACCTCAACGTTACGCCAAGGTTAATTATTCTAATGAAGCATGAACACACAAACTGCTTATGTTTTCATGTGAACGTGTGTGCTCTATGTGTTGTTTATTTCTGTCAAATGGTCGCAGCTGTGTCTGCACCAGTCTCCATGACAGGACGATGATTCGTGACTCATTGACGGTGTATCTGTGTCTATGACATCGCTATAATCTACTGATTTGACAAGATCTCGTGATTGCGTATAGAGGGAGTATTGTTAATTTTAATGTCGGCACGTTACGATATTCCCGGTTAACATGAATTGGTTACATGTTATAAATTAGTTTATTAGCATGCTAACATGCTATGTATTTAGCACCTTCATGTAATGTCGTGATGGAATAATCTCTGAATCAGCTTTGATCAAATATGTGTTTACATCAAAGGGCTCCGGGTATTGGACTCTGGTTGTTCGTTTCTTTCAATGTAATATTAAAGTTGTATATATATATATTTTTGTTGTTGCTAGAAATGATAAAACATGAAGCTACCAGGCCTATATTCAAGTCAAACTGTGTCTCTAAACAAGAATGCAATGTTACACAATACAGATGTCAACATATAAGACGTATCAAAGAAATGTTAACGAGTTCTAGAGATGTTCCAGGATCTTGCATAATGTGCATGATTAAATCTAGCAAGCTTTATTGGTGTAAGACCTTGTACAGTATACATTGTAAGCAGATAGAAGACTGATGAATGGAAGAAAATGTTTGTGATTAAAAGGGAAATAAAATAAAATAAACAGGATGAAGAGCAATACCAACATTTAAGTAGAAACTGGTAATTAATAGAAGTCTCATCACAGCCGTTCATTTAATGCAAACGAGGAGCTCAATGGGCATGGCTTTGAAGGTTTTCACTCTCTCTCACTTACTGTCACTCTCTCACTCACTCTCTCTCTCTCTCTCTCTCTCTCTCTAACGCTCTAACTCTTTTACTTTGCTCCTTCCAGACACACTAGCATAATGTCGGGGAACAGCTTGGTTCTACCCATAGTGCTATGGGGCCGCATGGCTCCCACCCACTGCATCAGCAGTGTGCTGGTGATGGACGACTTCAGCACCATCATCACAGGCTGCCATGACGGACAGATCTGCCTGTGGGACATGACACCAGAGCTGGAGGTACTGGAGGACTGAGGTGGCCTACTAGGGCCATTTGACTGCAAATCAATAGCACCATTAATTGAACATTTTACCACCATTACGATTACTGAACCATTATTTTTATTTTTTTGCATTCATAGTTCACTGCTAAGGTCCATACTGATATGCTCAACTGTAAAGCTGGGATATTTTATCTAATGAAATGATGAATGAATGAATATGTTAAATATAAATGTCATATAAAATAAGTCACTAAATCACTGCTGATTAAGAGTAAAAGAAAGAGGATCTTGGACAGGGCCCAAATCAAAATAATCAACATGAGCAAGTTTAAGTCGATTACCGGGTGAATGTAGGTTTGGATTAATTGCCCTGCACTTGCGCCTACTTACTTTCTATTGACTCTGCTTGTCATCGTCTGTTCTTCTTCCTTCCTTCCTTCCTTTCTGCTGTTTGTTTGATCAGATCTGTCCCAGGGCCATGTTGTTCGGCCATACAGCCTCCATCACCTGTCTGGCTAAGGCCAGTACATGCAGTGACAAACAGTACATTGTCAGTGCCTCAGAGAGCGGGTGAGTGGAGGTTGATCATGCACACACACACACACACAAACACACAACACACACACGATAGAAAGATTAATTGTTAACATGGATTTTAAACTCTGCATATTAAAAACTCATCCATGATCTTTTTCATTCCACTTTTTTTGGTGTCACAAATGCACCAGTGGTCCAGATGTCTCTTACGTTGTTTCACATTTCTGTTATTGTGGCAACATTGATCTTTGTGTTTGACTCTGGCGTTGCAAAATAGCATGATTTCTATGCCTAGACTATGGGTGGATTATGAATTTTTAATGAAGTAAACCCTTTTCTTTTATAATACTTTGATCACTATAATTCTAATATTGCATTGGAGAATGTTGGCCCATTGTACATTGGTTAGGCTACCAAAACCAAACGCATCTAAATACTTACTTATGATTGAAATACAGGTCTAACAGTCAGACATGTCAGTACATTTGGCCCCTCCTACGTTTTTTTTTTTTTTTTTTTTTTTTTTTTAAGATATTTTTTGGGCATTTTTATACTTTATTGATAGTGTAGAGACAGAGTTGAAATGGGGCAGAGAGGGGAGTGACATGCAGAGAACGACCGCGGGCTGGAATCGAACCCGGGTCCGCTGCTGGCCGAGGCCCATGGGGGGGACGCCCTACCAACTGAGCTAAGGGTGCCCCCTCTCCTACGTTTCTCATGTGAGGAGCTGTAACCAGCTTGTGTTTTGTAGGTTGCAATGATTTAATTCGATGTCAACTGACTGATTAGTTAATTACCGGTGACGGCACAGAGGTATACACTCAGATCTGATGAAAAATACTATATACCTGTTTAATAGTTGTCTCTGTAAAACACTTTGGCCACTAAAATTGCTATAACTGTTGAAGGATACAAACATTTTCAATTATATATTTCTTCAAATCTAAAGAAAATAAAACATGAAACCCAGGACTTACGTTTACAGCAGATACACTCCTACAGATTTATGTCTAACTGTTGTTTGTCCCTGTTTCCAGAGAGATGTGTCTGTGGGATGTGAATGATGGACGCTGTATTGAGTTCACCAAGCTGGCTTGCGCTCACACCGGCATACAGGTAAGACATACACTCACTCTCATGCTGTACATTCTCTAGTCATCTCTAAGCTCCTAATATGGTATCAGTAAAGAAAGAAAGGAGGGAGGGGCTGACTGTAATTCAGTATCTCGCATGGAGGTGTCATTGCAATGTACAGTACATTTCCACAGCACTAAATCCACCAGTATAATAAAACCACATCACACTTACTGCTATAATGCTCTCAGTTGAATTTTTCTTAATACTTTTTCATTAATTTGTTCGCTAATTCGAAACGTTTTATCTTTGCTGTATTTTAACACATCATTTCATATTAGAAGCTTACCTGGAGAAAAAAAAGGTGTAGTTTTGCCCTTTGAGCTGTTTATGTTCTGATCAGATTGTTGTCTATCTCTACTTTTTTCCCCTTCTCCTTTGTGGTTCTCCAGTTCTATCAGTTCACCATAGACGCTGAGCGAGAGGGGCGTCTGCTCTGTAACGGCCATTACCCAGAGATCCTTGTGGTGGACGCCACCAGCCTGGAGGTGCTGTACTCGCTGGTGTCCAAGATCTCTCCAGACTGGATCAGCTCCATGAGCATCATCCGCTCCCACCGGACACAAGGTGAAGGACACTGTGGGCATGGAATGGATGGAATTTTCATTTACAATTTATTTTGTAATATACTGTATAATTACATACATATATATATAGATATATATATAAATGAGTTAATGAAACAGACTCACTTTTAGATGAACGCTATAATCACTTTACACTAACCTGGTAAATGTTAAGTCAACTATTATTCAAAATTCACTTTTTTCATGGTTTTTCAACATTAATATGGGTCCCTGCTGTTGTGTCTCTAGAGACTCCCAAAGTATGAGAAACAATCAACCATCTCTTTTACTCCACCTCCACCTTGCTGAAATCTTAAAAGCCCAGTCCTCCTCATTACCTACCGAACTAAGCACTACCTCTACCTGTGATTAACACACCTAGATAGCCCTGAATCCAACTGGCAGATAGATTCAGGTCCAATCAGAGCAGACTGGGCTTTTTGGAAGGCAGGGCTTAAAGAGTCTCTAAATAAAAAGCAGAATGTTTCAGACAGAGGCTGAAAAGAGGAGATTCAACAATGGCACTCTGAGAAACATACACTACACCATGAAAACCGTTTGTAGTTGAAACCAAACAAATTACAATTTCGAACCTGAAAAAAAATCAGCATCATATGTGAGCTTTAACATGTTACCATGAGCCATGTTCATTTGACATCATGTAAAGAGTATGATTAACCATGAGGCAATAACAACTGACTGTGTGTTACTGTGTCTCTGTGTAGAGGACACAGTGGTGGCAGTGTCGGTGACGGGGATCTTGAAGGTGTGGATCATCACAGCTGAGGTCAGCAGAATGCAGGTACACCGCCATACATGATGTTTGTTTATTTAAAAAAACAAACATCTGTCTCGTGTAAGACCTCTTGATACTCCAAAGTCAACTTAAAGGCCTTGGCTGTATTGCTATATGACTATCATGGATCGTTTTTACTCTGACGATCCATGTCATATATTATATATATTTTTATATCTTGTTGTTTTTACTGTGTAATTTAAGCCGGAGCCGTCGGCATAAAGTTCGTTGTGTGCAAAACATCCAATGACAATAAAGAATTCTTGAATCTTGAATCTTCTTTAATCTTGAATGACGTTTAGGCATTAAACATAAACCATTAATGGATACCCCTAACATTTATTTTCTCGATCAAGAAACTCATCCAAACCAAACCAATGTCAGCTTGACGTATAATTATTCCTTTATGCCATTCCCAGATATTGTAACTTGTTTCATGCTATGATTTGTAATGTGTGTGTGGTTGGGTTTTCAGGACCTGGACCCCGTGTTTGAAGAAGAGTCCAAACCCATCTACTGTCAGGGCTGTCAGAGTATCTCCTTCTGTACCTTCACTCAGAGCAGCCTGCTGGTCGTCTGCTCCAAGTACTGGAGGGTAAGGGCCAAGTTACTTCTGCACATCAAGTACTAGAGTGGAGTGCTGAATGGACCTGTCATTTTGGCTTCAGTCTGACCCGGCTCCATCTGATAACTACAATAGCAAATATTCATATCTGTCTTTTGTGTGTGTGTGTGTTTGTGTTTCTGTGTGTGTGTGTGTGTGTGTGTGTGTGTGTGTGTGTGTGTGTGTGTGTGTGTGTGTGTGTGTGTGTGCGTTTGTTTGTGTGCTTTTCTTTGTGTTTGTGTGTGTGTGCCTCAGGTGTTTGACGCAGGCGACTACTCTCTGCTGTGCTCCGTGCCCAGTGAAAGTGACCAGGCCTGGACCGGAGGAGAGTTCATTGCCGCAGACAAAGTCATCATTTGGACCGAAGAC
Organism: Hyperoplus immaculatus; assembly: GCA_949357725.1. NCBI lineage: Eukaryota > Metazoa > Chordata > Actinopteri > Uranoscopiformes > Ammodytidae > Hyperoplus > Hyperoplus immaculatus. The sequence goes on along the minus strand of OX442365.1, from coordinate 6,259,698 downwards.
GGCCGCAGTTACATCTACAAGCTGCCCGCAAGGTAAACACACTGCTATACCGGCTCTCACATCGCTGTGAACAGACAAACGTCTAAAGGTTTTTTTTTTTCTGAACATATTTAAAATGTGCTACTTTATTACTGTATACCTAGACTTATCGTGTGTGCGTGTGTCTTCACCAGCTGTCTGCCCGCTAGCGAACATTTCCGCAGTGACGTGGGGAAAACCAAAGAAGGCTCAATCCCTCCACTGGTCTACAGCATTGCAGAACACTCAGACAAACAGGTAAGACGTCTCACACACACCGTGATTGACATCTGAAACTAGTTTGCTGCAATTTCCGATCATTTGATTTACTTCTCCAGCAAACACACAACTGATGTTCTGGCCTTATAAAAAATTATAGACCATAGGACATTACAATGAACTGCAAACATAGAGTAAACTAAGCTTTTGTATTTTTCATATTTGAATTAGTTTTCAAAATGGAGGGTTTGACAGACTTGCAAGCGAAGAATGTTAACGGGACACTCCTGCTGCTCACTAGAAAAACATTATTGTGATGTTGCACAGTTATAGCTGAGTTAAATATTTGTTGTTAAGGATTTTGTGATGTTTTACCTTCCTATTATTGGAGGGGAAGTTATGTTTAACAGACTAAGGTGAAGTCCAGATTTTGTTGTTAATGATTGAGCGGTTAGTGATACCTTCTTCCAAACACATTACTGATACATGAATCCATATTTCCAAAGAGACATAGAGAGAGTGGTGAGCTATGAATATGACATGACATTACCAAATGAGCCATTCTGGATCAGGTAATGAATGAATACATGCTTTTATTTGTGAATTGAATGATCACAATTAACTCTACAGGTGTTTTACTACTATCACTCTTTGTGCATAGCTAAATGACTATAACCTTTTTAGTGCTAAATCAGATTGGGAATGGTTGGGCTTAATCCATGTGTGTGAAACCCGACCCTTGTTTTTTTTGTTGTTGCTATGATTTAATTTTAGACCTTCACTATGTTGTTGTTTTATGTGCTTTCATAATTTATTGTCTTGTTAGTATTTATATGTTGTCTGTTAGGGTTGGGCGGTATCAATTTTTTTTTATACCTTCCAAACATTCCCCAAATTATGCCCCGGTACACTGTATTACCATCGTGAAATACGTATTTCTACTTAAAGCTTTAGTGCGTAACTTCTGTCACCCCCATGAATAATTCTGAGTTAATCACAACAGCACTGTCAGCGCATAGCCTCGGGTGGACGTCGGTCACTTTCTTTTTTTGAATTTGAATCCTTCTACAGGGGATACAATATTACCGTCCAACCCTATTGTCTGTGTCTTTTTTGTTCTTTTTGTTGTCCCTGTTATTGTTCTGTCCTCTGATGCTGCCATGTCCCCTCCCCTGCTGAGGAGGAGGTGGTTGTGGAGGTGATGTGCCTCCCTGCCAGCGGGTGCGACTTGAAGCTCTACACCCCAGAGCTGCTATACCGCCACCGGCCTCTAGAGGCGCCAGTAAGCCCCAGAAAAATGCACACTGAAAAGGCAGGAAGAAGATGGTTCAACTTCTTGGCTGAGCTGCAAAAACTAAAATGGATACAATTGCAGCGCATTCTTTGTACCATTTTAGTAGCTTTAAGTTGAAATGTAACTTTTGAAATCAAAGAGTTATCATTTCCAAACTCATGCCATTTTGCGTGTCCTAAACAAAATCAGCACACAAGGGTATGCAAAATGGTTAGTTACATTTTCTGCACCATTATACTATTTTTAAAGGACCATACCAGTGGTTAATGGTTTTGGCATAGTAACTATAAATGTAATTGTCAATTGTGAAGAAAAACAGACGTAGCAAGGATAAGGTTTTCTGCTGGTCAAGCAATCAGTGAATCTTACCAATTTCAATCATAATTTTTGTGAATGAATGGACATGACTATGATAACTCAATGTTGACTTAGATTAACACAGAAGTGAACATAAGTGCCAATGTATATATATATATCAGTATATAAAACACAGTGGTATGGTCCTTTTTAAGCGAGGTTAGGGTTAGGTGTAGATAGTTGGGTGTGAGTTAGTCGATGTGGTACTTTTGACATTTTAATTTGAGATAAAGAGTCTAGAGACGTGATTCTTTTTTTTATGGTCTTCTTATGAGTTTTGAATTTGCAGCTCAGCCAGACAATTCTAACCGTACATCAGAGGAGTAAACGATGGGAACAGCAGTGGAAAAAATAGACATCCACTCAGTGGCTCGCATTCACTCTCTCCACACTTTTGAAAATGGGTAAATCCTTGTTCCGAGTGGCACAGAGGGAGTTTGACCTCCAGTAATTGAATTCTGCTCTCAGGAAATTGTACTGTACAATTGTAAATTTTTTCCATGAGAAACAGAAAACAAATAAGTACAGTCAGAAAACCTAAAACTCGAATTACAGAAATAATGGCATTAATGATAAACCATTAGATTTTAATTGCTGGCCAATAGTAACTATCTTAGATAAGGTGCTATTTATTTCAGATGAAGGAGCATTCTCTAAAATGCAGGAGTCCCTGATGCAAAGGATCCCAATGCCAGACATAGAAATTGGTTCTATATGTACAGCAAGTATATTGAAACAACAGTGGGACAAGAATGGAGCCTTGGGGAACACCATATTTAATAAAATCAATAAAAAAATGGTTAAGTCTGCAAAAAAACTTTTAAAATAGTACGTTATTACAGATGTTTATGTTTTAGCCTAGCTATCATATTTACTTTAGTCTTGGAACAGAAGTGTAAGCCACTGAGTTGATGACATTCAAAGTGAACTGCCTGTTTTGTTTGCTCCTCTCTTTGGTTTCCTTCCTGCCTGATTGAGAGACTGAACTCATTCTGGTTCACTTTAACTCATGCTCTCTTCCCCACTAAAACAAAGCTCCTCTTCCAAAAGCACCATCACCCTCCTCATCTGTCTTCATACTTATGAAGATGCATGCAAAGTCCCCAAGCTGCTTTGTAACTAAATAACCCACGGAGTCCCTTTACTTTATGACAAGCTCAAGATACACAGCAGAATGGGACAGGAATACCATGCATTATGGTTTTTCTGCAAACATGAAGGATGAAAATCACCACTTTATAGGTATATTGTATCATATAGAAGTACATAAACTCCCTGATTTCTGATCTCCACTATTATTGATAGAAAAATTCCGTTAGTACAACTACAGAAATATTTATTTTGCCACTAAGATGTTGTGAATGAAAAGTGCAATGCCACAACTTACAACCATGTTGTAAATTGAGCATAGCTTTATAATTTTTGCCAAATTCCTTTTTTGATTAATAGGTGGAAACCCCTTCCATCTGCAGCACAGAGCCAATCAAAACACACACAAACAATTCTTGCAAGTCACCATGGGTTGTTATTCTCTCTCTGTCTTTCTCTGCCTCACCAGTGCTGTCTTCTCAAAACACTCACTGACGTTTGATTCATCTATTCACATCTACATATGGAGATGTGGTTTAGTTTGTGTGTGCGTGTGTTCTGTGGTGGCACTTTGCATACCCTCTCTGCTCGTCCAGTGTTCAGATGAGCTGAACAAACCGATTACGTTTCACACCGGACACCTAAGTCATTCCCTGCTTCTGTGCCTCTTCAAATTAGCTGTGGTGACGGCCACCCATTCCTCCTACACACCCACAGGTTCACTAGCTTTCATCATATTCATTATAATCACTGTGATGGTCATAACAACCCTGCACCTGCCCGCAGCTCCTGGAATTGATCTTGTTCACGTTGTGTATTCTGATGGGAGAAAGATTTAAACTGTTTATTGGTAGGTATCTCGGTCCTATGGGTATGCTAATGTGATGCCATTAGATTAGCATTGATTTTTTGTTGTTATCTATGATGTGATCTGTTTACAGGTATCTTTATAGCTATCGCTATCCAACTCTTCAGTTTGATATTGATCTGCTGACTCCCTCTGAGTGACTTCAACCCCCTAAATAGTAGCAGGGTTTGATCTTTCTAAATCCCCCCTTTTTTCCAACCAATTCCTTTTACTTTTTGCGTGTTCAACGGACGGATATTGGAGAAACTCCAGACTGATTTGAGTTTTGAATTGAGCTAGCGTAAGATCAAAATTAGGTCAAATGAAACTACAACCAGTTTAAACCGATGAGCAAAATGTACTATTTGGGATTAACACAAGTTAGTTCTTTTTTTGGGGTGAATTATCCCTTTTTATGGCCATAAAAAGCTATGCTACCCTCCTCTCATCTCCACCATTATCCCCCAGTAACATCTGGACTGATCTTTTTGCAGTTTAAAATGTCAACAAAGTGGAGATGATGCATTAGAAGTCCAGCATAGTTATTATTTCCAGTCACGGTCAGTTATTACCAAGAACTGCTGCAAGTCAGACTTTTGTTTGGGCTCAGGAGGGCCAGAGGACACAGATGAATCTTGGCAACATACCCGATTGTAAAATAGTTCAACTGACATGTGAAGTAATCCTCACATATAATCGCGTCTGGTAACAAGAAAAAATCAGCCCATGTTTAGGGAGGTTTAGATTCTCAACATTTCACTTGGTCCTACTTTTCACATGGCAGCCCTGGTGAGTTTCCTATAGCACGTTTAAACCGTGCCAGGCCCTCATGTATCCAGAGTGAAAGATTTGACACAACTGTCCAGGTCTATGGCTCTTGATATTGTCCATGATTTCCATCAATGGACAGACGTTAAACAGGAAACCCACCTGATACTGTACAATAGCAGCCACTGTAAAATATATCGGGGACACTCTTGATGACAACAGAGGGAACAATATGATGGAGGTCATGTGACTGATTAACCCTATGTGTGGTTAAGAAAGCTAATATTTTTGAGTCCAATTTTTTTTAATTATTCAATAGCAATTCAATATCATTCAAAGCTCATCAACTTTGAAGAGAATGAGATATAGAAAGATACATTGCGCCTATTTAATACATGTGTATATAACTATAACTGCCTGTGGCAATTAGCACTGGTCTTTGTGAATTAGATTGTATTATCAACAAGGTATTTTTGCAAAAAGTAGAACATGCGCAACCAGGGCGCTGTCTGTTTGGCAGTGCAGTTTGCATGCATTTCCCCCTTTGCACAGTCTTTGTGCATTGGGCACTTTCTTTTTCTCTCATTTGGACAGGTTTAATAGCAGCAAAATAAGCACAATCCTTAGATCCTCTGGATTTGGCCCTAGTATTAAGGTCATTTTTATTAACCCTATAACTTACTATGAAAGTATCAATATGAGGCATACCTAGGTAATGAGTGGATAACTAAGTTGTAAGTATGTAAATAAATTGAGCAAAAACAGCTGAGGCTTCAAGGGTGAAAATAGTTGATATTCTGTATTAGGCCAGTTGGTTAGGTCTAGATATTAGCTTTGTATGAGCACCTGGAAAGACAGTTGGCCGCTTATATTCTGCTCAGCTTCAATCGCATGACCCTCATCCTATCTATACCTGTAGTTGTGACCCCACCAGAGGATGCTCTGTGCTGCATTAGCACATGTGTCAATGAGGGTGGTCGTTGGACTTATGCAGTGGCTACAGTAAAACACAAACACCATTTTAGAATCAGGCAATATTAACTATCACACCATTTTAGAATCAGGCAATATTAACTATCACACCATTTTAGAATCAGGCAATATTAACTATCACACCATTTTACAAGTTTCTGAGGCTGTAGATGAGTCAGATGTTCCAGGTGAATTAGAGGTGTGTGGTTCTGTTTTCATTCCGTTTGCTGTGTCGTTGTTGTTCCTCTAAAGGCAACCAGAGAGCAAACCCAACATGTCAGCTTCACTTGGCACTCAGACCCGGAACCAATGTTGAGAAGGATGCGGGGGCTAAAATTCCCCCAAAACAGATGTTGACATGTGTGTTTTCCTCCTCCAGCTGCTGATCTGTCCTCCTGTGACTCGGTTCTTCTTGGGCCGTCGCGAGCCCTTCCACAAGCTGCTGATCCAGGGAGACTCAGCGGGCAGGGTGTCCCTGTGGAGCGTTCCTGACGCCTCTCCTCTGCAGCCCCCAAAGACTGCCACAGGTAAGGGCTACGGGACGGACATGACAGGGGTGATCAACACATATCATTGGTGTCCGTGATATTTCTTTACCCATTTGAAGCACTCACTCACTCACTCACTCACTCACTCACTCACTCACTCACTCACACTCTCACACTCAATCGATTCAAAAGTATTTTCATAGCACCTTTCAAACTAATCAGATGTAGTTCCAAGTGCTTTACACATATTGTTAACAAGGATGAAAGCTAGTTGTACCAGTGTTTTGGAGCATAAAAGGGCTCATTAGCACATGAGGATGGCTTCTAAAAAACAAATAGAACATTGCTAGCATCGAGATTCACTGTGTAGGGAAGTAGTTCAACACCGGTTGGTGGTGGTGAAACACAGCAGTGACAGAGTAAGAGTGACATCTAGTGGCCAAGAGTGTCATGGTCAGTGTCAAATCTATGTTAGTGATATTTTTTAAAGAGCTCCTGAAATATAAACTGAAAGGTGTATAAAGTAAGGTTACGAAAGACACTACTTCTTAAAAAAAAAATAATCCAGGGTGAATGAACAAACCTCACATGCACACATTTAGATCTCGATGTATCTCATGATCCGTTTACTTAGTTAATGATACTGGTTAAAGGTCACTCTTGCTGCGTGAAATAGTTTCTCTGTCTTTTTAGTAAGCACTTTATTCAGGCTGGTTTTTAGACTGCCTCTCTCTCTGGTTCTCACTGTGCCTCTGTCTCTCTCTGCCTGTGTGTAGAGCTGCAGGTGTCCTCCACCATCAGTCTCCAGGAGGCCTTTGATAAGCTGAACCCAGTGTCTGCTGGGATCATAGACCAGCTCAGTGTCCTGCCTGGGAAAGAAGAACCAATTAAGGTTTGAACCCACACTATACTAATACTACTAATGGATTTGGTCCTCCACCAAGGTGACATGTTTGGAGCATACACATTCAAAATGTTATGTAGTTATAATGATTTTATGTGTTTGATTAAATAGAACAATTTAATATTAGCAATAATGATTGAACTTAAACTGTCCAGCTGACTGTTATTTTTTAATTAGAAAACACTCTATATAAATATGAAAATATGTTTATTTTTCTTAAAGTGCTAACATTGCTCCATGGCAATGCAATGTCTGAAGATATTATTAGTTAATTTCTTTAATCAGCCTCCTGAGGACAGATGATGCAGAGTATCTCAAAATGCCAATGATGGGCTTGATCAATGGGCCGACCAATGAATGGGTCTATCTCTAATGCTAACAGTTCCTGACTGTGTGTTCTTTCCCTCCAGGTGACGTCCAGCGTGTACATCCCCTCTCAGGGTCGTCTAGTGTGTGGCAGAGAGGACGGCAGCATCATCCTGGTTCCTGCTACTCAGACCGCCATCGTGCAACTACTGCAGGGGGAACACATGCTCCGGAGAGGTGAGGAAACAGACTCAACTAGGACTGACATATAAACTGAGAGGCTTTGAAAATGGGGCTGCACAATTAATCAATTAATATTTGCCAATATTCCTCCTTGAAGCCCCAAAATGTTGATCCTGTTTGACTTCTGTTTTTAACCAAGAAGCTTTAAATACAGTGGTTGGTTGTCAAAACGGACTAGTTAATCTAAAATCATTTATCCTAAAGATGTTACTTTACATTCTCTGTTTTAGGGGTGTCTAAGTGTCAATGTGTTTATGTTGAAAAAATAATAATTGTATGAGAGAATAGCAATATACATTCTTGTGGAGAAACAAATCTTGTTTCACATTCTAACGAGAATGGTGCAGCCCTAGTTTGAATCGGAGCTTCCGAAGATTATTTAAAAGAAAAGAAAAGAAAATCTGATAAAACCACGAAGATAAAACACAAACATAGATAAAGCAATCCCATTATATCAAAGAAAGTTCAGTTCATTCAGACCAAAATCCTATAAAAAGATAAATGAATAAAATATCTAGTTTTATCATCCATCCATCCATCCACACACACAGTATCCTAAGTCCTGTGTATCTCTTTAGGCTGGCCGCCCCACCGCACCCTGCGCGGCCACAGGAACAAGGTGACGTGCGTCCTCTACCCGTTCCAGATCTCCCCGCGTTACGACCAGCGGGCCCTGGTATCTGGAGGAGTGGACTTCTCTGTCATCATCTGGGACATCTTCACCGGAGAGATGAAGCACATCTTCTGTGTCCATGGAGGGGAGATCTCGCAGCTCATCGTCCCCCCGGAAAACTGCAGCGTAAGACCCTAAGAAATCCAGCGTTATATGGGGCTTTTCTTTTCACTTCTTATACTATTTTCTTGTTCATTATTAGACACGTTTTTATGAATGATAAATGGACTCTACTAATATAGCGCTTTTCCCTGGTTTTTCACAGACTCAAAGCGCTTTACATTGTTTCGTACACATTCACCCAATCACACACACATTCATAAACCTATAGCAGCAGCTACCACACAGGGTGCAAACTAACTATCGGGAGCAATTTGGGGGTTCAATGTCTTGCCCAGGGACACTTCGACATGTGGCGGGTAGGCAAACCTCCGACCCTGCACTCCAGAGGCGACCTCCTTACCCACTTCGCCACTGTCTCCTTACCCACTTCGCCACTGCCCCGTATACTATTTTTTTCTTCCATTTTGCTCTGTGTGTCATTTGTTGCACTTCTTAGATTAACTCACTGAATGGGATTAGTGTGGTGTTGTGTTGGGCGACAGAAGTTACGCACTATAGCTTTAACTGAAACCTGGTGGAACCCCTAAACACCAGCAGGCACCAAAGTTAGAAATTGTGCTAACCTAAACACAGGGGCACCTTGAAGATCTAAACAGCCCAACCTAACAAAGCCATGTTCAAGGCCTGATATTGAATGCTGAGATGCTGTGTGTCTTGTGTTGCAGACTCGGGTGCAGCACTGTGTGTGTTCAGTGGCCAGCGATCACTCAGTGGGCCTGCTGAGTCTCAGAGAGAGGAAGTGCATCATGCTGGCCTCCAGACACCTCTTCCCCATCCAGACCATCAAGTGGAGGCCCGCAGACGACTACCTGGTGGTGGGGTGCTCCGACGGCTCCGTCTACGTCTGGCAGATGGACACAGGTAAGAGAGCCCATTAAAGTTTAAACAAAGGCATTGAGGAAAGTATTACGCTTTATTTTATATTTCTTTGGAATATATTGTTATCTAAATACTTACAGTGGAAGCATAGAGAAACTAAATAAAAAAATATAACTTTCAGCTGCTCTGGCATGGCTTCAAACTTGTGATATAAAGTGCAGTTGAGGGCATTTCAACAAAATAAATTAAGTCAAGTCATCTTCATTGTCAATTTGTGGAAGATATAAAGACAAATCAAAATGAAGTTTTCTCTATGACCCGCGGTGCAATACGTACATAAGGATCAAATAAGATGAGTAGAATATAAATTAAATAGATTTTTATATGTAAAAAAGTAAGGTAAAACCAAACAGCATAGAAAAGTAAATACATTGAAAATGTGCAATATGAAGAACATTATTGACAAATGTGCAATATACAGTAAATGAAAGAAATTGAATATATACAATATAAGGGCATGAGAATGTGCAGACTGAGTATATATAAATACATTTCAAAAGCACTGGTGTGTCTGTCTCAGTAATTGACAGGGCGGCCGCTGCTTTCAGCTTGACCAAAGACAGAAAAAAAGCTTTTTAGGTCCTATCTGTTAAAACATCATGTCACAACATGAAAGTTTGATGACCACCAAGCTCTCCTTGAATTGAATTTCCTTGAACCTCTGTATACCTGTTACATGAAAGAGCGTAATATCGCGTTCACACCAGCATTATTTAGTACGGTTAAATTGAACCCTGGTGCGCATGTACTACATTCTAATGAAATTCTACAATGAAAATGCCTTCAGTTTTTTAAACTTTGTCTTGGTACAAATTAAACACGTGAAATATAACTTTTAATGAGTGAGCACTACAGGTGTAGTATACTATATATATTTTTTAATAGCTATGACAGAGCCTGGCTAGCTGTTCCCCACTGCATCCAGTCTTTACACTAAGCTAGGCTAACCACGTTGTGAAATCCACATCTGTACTTAACACACCAACCAGAGATTGATATTGATCGTCACACATGACTCGCAGACCCAACAGGGGACCCTCTACCCTCCGTTTAGTTGTTACCATGACAACGCAATCTGCTTTGAACATGTATGTGGCACAGCATAGAGGTAAAATTATCTTGAAGGATGACTTGCCACTGGACAAGACTGTGTGTGTGTGTGTGTGTGTGTGTGTGTGTGTGTGTGTGTGTGTGTGTGTGTGTGTGTGTGTGTGTGTGTGTGTGTGTGTGTGTGTGTGTGTGTGTGTGTGTGTGTGTGTGTGTGTGTGTGTGTGTGTGTTGGACCTGAATGAGCTGTAGTGCTGGGAGATTGCAGGGTAGCTAAGTGTGAAATTAAGGAGGGTGTGTGTGTGTACTCAGGCGTTGGACATGTAATAGGGCCACGGCTCACAAGCCTCTTCATCACACACACACACACACACACACACACACACACACACACACACACACAGGTACAGTGGTATCACTTCTCCTCTCACAGTACTGATGTCAGCTCAGGTCTATTGCTAAATATGTCTCTCTAAACTTGTTTTTCTTTCTGTAAAGGCAGAGAAAGCGTTGCATTTAGAGATAGAGGAGGCTCTTTGTGTGACCTGAATCACAGTCAAGAGACAATAGACCATTGAGACATTTTGAGCGGGAGATGGTGTGAGACAGAGATTGAAAGATTGATATAAAAAGGAGAGAAAGATTGATAGAAGCATAGGGCAGTGACGGAGGGAGACTGTGGTAGAGCTATAGTGTGCTAACACTACACTTGTGCACTACACAGTTCACAGACACTTAAAACATTATAGCCGACCATGACGTTCCAAAACCATGAAAATGAATGTACTTGATTTTGTAATGTATGCTGTTGAAGGAAAAGACCATATTGTAGTCCATAAAGGTTCCATTAGTCATCTAGGAAGCAGGCATTTGATGAATGAACTTTGTCTGGGCTCCAATATCCATATACTTCCCCGCTATTTAGTATGGTAGAAAATAAGATTGACTGTGTCCCAAATACATTTGGTCAAATACAGCATGCTTAAAAAATACCTAGGGTTGGTTCATCTGTAGCTTCCTAATGGCAAGGCAAGTTTATTTATATAGCACAATTCAGACACAAGGCCATTCAAAGTGCTTTACAGGGGCAAGATTAAAATACATAAGACACATTAGAAAAGCGAGTGAATAGATATAAAACACAATAATAGAGTTTGAATTATTTTGAAAGTAGAAATATCTCCTGATGGTAGAGAAAAAAGGTTGTGCGGTCATTATCAGTAGGATTTATTTTTTAATTTTTATTTATTTTATATATATATATATTAAAATTTATCTTTATTCAACTGTATACTTTGTTTTTTAATGTCTTATTGTAAGTCTGGAAAGCACTTTCAGATGCCTTTTCCTGAACGAAATATACTATAGAAATAAAGTTGCCCTGTCTTGCTTACTCTAAAGCAAGCCTTGTCAGTAGTTGGCCCAAGGTTTTGTTAGGGCTGTGACTCTTTTGGCATCCCACGATTAGATTTGATTTTGATTCTGGTTCCGAGGATCACAATTCGATTCAAACGATTCCCGAGACAACATGTATTTCTGGATTCGGTTCAAAAGAGGATTTCAGAATCTCCTCCAGTCCACTGTGTGCTAAGAGGCGACGTGGCAAATGATGGCATGCAATCAAATTAAAGCCCATGTCTTATTTATCTTTATTTAAGTCTATTTTAATGTGAACTTTGTAATGCATGTGCTTGTGAAGTAAGTCAACATTACAGGCGGCAGCAAAATACATATAAAGAAAAAAAATAGCAATAATATTTTTTTTATTTTTATTTTTTTTTATTTTGGCAAACTATGAATCAATTTTAAAATCACAGGAGATGGGGAATCACAATTTTTACATGAATCGATTATTTCTTTTCACCACCCCTAGGTTTTACTGACTAGCTCCTGTGTATTTCAGGAGCGTTGGACCGCTGTGTGATGGGCATAACGGCAGTGGAGATACTGAACGCTTGTGACGAGCTGGCTCCTGCCACGGTGGACGCTTTGAGCAGCTCGGCCGTCAACCTGAAGCAGGCCATGACGCGCCGCAGCCTGGCCGCGCTCAAGAACATGGCCACGCACAAGCTCCAGACGCTAGCCACCAACCTGCTGGCTGCAGACAACGCTGACAAGGTAGACACGCACACACACATACACGCACATACACGCAGACTCTCACACACACACTGGGGCTGTGTTCGAAAAGCCACACTAACGTCCTCCCTCCTACATACTCAACATGTATATACTACACACTGTCTACTTAACGATCAATTGTGTATGCGAGGTTGGTCAGACCGTTTACACTGAAGTATACAGAAGCAATAAAGAATAAAAACAAAAAAAAACTTCCATGTCGTTTGAAGAGACGCAATGCATTGTTGAGGAGGAAAAGTATGCAATCGATCCATAAACAAAATCTTCCCGGAAGTTAGCTCTCATCCGGGCACTTCTCGCCTACACAAACTTGCACACACAACCGTCACATACTCAAATTGCCGCCAACATGAGTATGAGTACGACGTTAGTATGGCTTTGCGAACACACACACACACACACACACACACACACATGCATATACACAGACAGACTGGTCATCACAGTCAGACAGCTGGCTGAAGTCACAGACCAATTAAAACTCTGCTGGAGACAAACCAAAGGTCATCGCGGCAGCCACTGTGTGTGTGTACATCTGAGTAAGAGACAGAAAGTAAAAATGGTGTCTCACAGGGGGAGGATGAACTATCTTAAATGTCAAAATAGTGGAAAAAAATGAGTGCAGTGTTTTTTTTTTATTGGGCTTTTCCAAAGAGCAGCTTAAGTGCTTTAAACTTTGAAGTTTCTCACTGACAGGGCGTGAGGTTACTGATTTTGGGCTGAGCACGCTTGGACGCAGATGACTATTTATACATCACGTGTGATTAGTGTATGAATATGATATGTCATATGCATTATTTTAACTCTTAGATAGAACTGCAAATCTAACGGAGTAGGACTTTAAATTCTAGGAGACGGCCATCGTTGCACAGTATAATGGTCCTTGATATGTGCTGGTTTTAATCTTTCCCCTAGTCTCCACCCAGTCTTGCAAATCCTTAGAAATTGAACTACCGGTCATGTGTTTTCAGTGCATTTCAAAGCAGCAGCCAAACTTTCTGTGTGCTGTGAGTAGTTTTCCTTGTGTGTCTATCTCTTATCAATACAATCATATGAAAAAGTTTGGGAACCCCTGTCAGCCGGCATTATAATTGACTCTGCTTTCACACAAAAAAGATAAAAGTGGTATGTCTTTAATTTACCAGGAACAGCTAAGTACTGGGATGTTTTCCAAACAAAGATTTTTTGAAAAGCAGTATTTGGTTGTATGAAATTAAATAAAATGTGAAAAACTGGCTGTGCAAAAATATGGGAACCCTTGTGGTCTTGCTGATTTTAATGCATGTAACAGCATGTAAAACTGAGGACTTTAAACACAAAATTGATTGGATTATGTTGTTAAGCCTTGAACCTCATATAAAGGTCTGTTTAATCATGAGAAAAGGTATTTTATTGCCTAAATGCAAGTTCCACTTCTCTTTGACTCTCTGCAGAAGTGAGACAGAATGGGATCATCAAAACAGCTCCCAAAAGATCTTAAAAACAAAGATTATTCATTGTCATGGTTTAGCGGAAGGCTACAAGAAGCTTTCCCAAAGGTTTCAATTGTCAATTTCTACTGTAAGGAACGTTGTCAGGGAATGGAAGGACACAGTGGCAGTTACAGTTAAACCCAGGTCTATCAGACCAAGAAAAGTACAAGAGCGGCATATGCGGCGGATTGTGAGAATGGTTGCACACAACCCACAGATCACCTCCAAAGACCTGCAAGAACATCTGGCTGCAGATTGTGTATCTGTACATGGTTCTACAATTCAGTGCAATTTGCACCAAAACATCTGTATGGCCGGGTGATGAAAAGGAAGCCTTTTCTGCGCTGACGCCACAGATACAGTTGCATGGAGTATGCAAAAGCTCATTTAAACAAGCCAGATTCATATTGGAAGAAAATGCTTTGGACTGATGAGACAACAATTAAGTTATTTGGTCTTTATAAAAAGCAGATGTTTTGGTGCAAATTGCGCTGAATGGTTGAACGATGTATAGATACACAATCTGCAGCCAGATGTTCTTGCAGGTCTTTGGAGGTGATCTGTGGGTTGTGTGCAACCATTCTCACAATCCTCCACCTATGCCGCTCCTGTTTTTTTCTTGGTCTGCCATGCCTGGGTTTAACTGCCACCATGCCTGTGTCCTTCCATTTCCTGACAACGTTCCCTACAGTCGAAATTGACAATTGAAACCTTTGGGAAAGCTTCTTGTAGCCTTCCCCTAAACCATGACAATGAACAATCTTTGTTTTTCAGATCTTTTGGGAGCTGTTTTGATGATCCCATTCTGTCTCACTTAAGCAGAGAGTCAAAGAGAAGTGCAACTTGTATTTAGGCACCTAAATACCTTTTCTCATGAGTAAACAGACCTTTATATGAGGTTCAAGGCTTAACAACATAATCCAATCAATTTTGTGTTTAAAGTCCTCAGTTTTACATGCTGTTACATGCATTAAAATCAGCAAGACCACAAGGGTTCCCATATTTTTGCACAGCCAGTTTTTCACATTTTATTTAATTTCATACAACCAAATACTGCTTTTCAAAAAATCTTTGTTTGGAAAACATCCCAGTACTTAGCTGTTCCTGGTAAATTAAAGACATACCACTTTTATCTTTTTTGTGTGAAAGCAGAGTCAATTATAATGCCGGCTGACAGGGGTTCCCAAACTTTTTCATATGACTGTATTTCCATCAACACTGCTGCAATGACCTGCAATAAAGGAGAAAACATGGCATCAGTAGGTCAGCTAATAAAATAAAGATATGATCATAGCTTGGAAATTACAATGATAAAATGATCAAAACCCGAACATATAGTGAACTGCCTAAACTGATGAGGTGGGAAATAATGAATACTAGGCTGCAACATGTAAAAAAATATGTATTTTGTACCTTTTTATTGGCCATCAACCTGGCTTTATACACGTGTTGTCTTAAAAAACGGCATCTATTAATGTCAGAGTTTTTCGTGCATGTATAAAAACGCCTCCAAAACGCTTTTGGTGGAGACTAGGGGTTACTCCACTTCCCTTTCAAGTAGGAAAACAAAGGGCCTACATGTAGCTTTGAGTCAAATAATACACTCACTGATAAAGTAAACTGTACTGCCAAACTGCCAATACTGATAAAGTATTGAACTGCCAAACCAACAGGTTGAACTGTAAGCTCTGACTGGGGTTCTTCCATTAGCCTCATGCAGAATCCACATGTCCGAGTGTCCCTGAGCAAGACAAAGACACTGAACCCCAAATTGTTCCCAATAGTTAGCCTGCTATTGGTGTATGAATGTGTGTGTGTGAATGGCAACGTGGGAATGGGAACAGGTCTCAATGGGATTTACCTATATTAAAAAAAAAGAATAAAAAAACGGCTCAAATCAGTTATCACACAAATACAATGTTTTTACGAAAACAACATTACTGTAAACAGTGTTTTGGGATTTAATGCTGAACATCAGCTGATACATTTCAGTAGCCTGTCACTTAAGTATAATGCTTTCACACCATTTATATTGCTATTAGTTCAGCTGTGTCAAATCACCATTTAGATGACAGTATTTATGTGGAGCAGATTGTCTTGTGTGGAACCCCCTCAGTGGACCAGAGTTTCTCTCGTCAGTCTCGGATGATCTGATCCGCCCTGACGGAGTTAACCCCGCCCGCCCGGTGGCCCTCCAGCTCAGGAAAAACAAGCGCTCTGAATTATTTAGTGTAACGGCAGAACGGCGTTTAGTTCAGCTGCTGGTGCAGTTTGACTGTTACAGGTTTGCACTCTGAGCACATTTATTTCATCATCCCAACTCTGTCCTCTGTGGCTGTATCCTGGTTCCTCTAGCTAGCAGATACCATTGGTGTTGGGGCTAGTAGTAGGCGGGTACTGGGTTTTTTTCCTGCCTTAATCGCAGCTGTTGTGTTTTCTTCAGTAAAGAGCTTATTATGGCCAATCTTTGTTTCTCCCCGTTCTATCAGGAACCCATCAGCGCTGCCTCCCACCCCGCTGGGTCATTTTCTTCTCTCGTAGCTTTTCAAATGATGGGTCATAAAAAATACCCACTATTCCTGGCGTGTGTGTGTGTGTGTACTCCCCCTGATGTGTATAATGACAGAAAATGACCGTCAAATGTCAGACTGTCAAACCCAGGCATTACACCCAGCCAGCGCTAAAGGCTTCATCCCTGTGTGTTTACAGCTGATGTTGGTTGTTGTCCAGATTTCCCTGTGTGTGTGTGTGTGTGTGTGTGTGTGTGTGTGTGTGTGTGTGTGTGTGTGTGTGTGTGTGTGTGTGTGTGTGTGTGTGTGTGTGTGTGTGTGTGTGTGTGTGTGTGTGTGTGTGTGTGTGTGTGTGTGTGTGTGTGTGTGTGTGTAAGTGGTTGGGTGACTTTGAGTTTGTCCTCTGGCAGGTATAACCAATCCTGCTGTGTTTGTGGCACAAATGTAAAATAATCAGACATAAGCTCAAAACATTAGACCGTCAACAGAGTTTTATTAAGCCACTATTGCATCAACTGAAACATGTCTAATGTGAGGACCAGCTAGGGTTTTATAGTAAAGTAGCAGTAGTCTCTAGATTCTGGTGGTAAGTTGATTCGACAAAACAATTTTGTCAAGACAAAATGGTTTTGACAAGCGTTCTCAAGAGTGACTTACTCTACCTTTTTAATTACGCCATAAAGTAATACATTGAATAAAAATGAATTGCCACAGATTCCTGGAATGGATCCTTGTTGTCTATCACCTGTTCTGCTTTCAGATTCAGAAAGTAATCTGAAGAGAGGAGAAATAACTGAATTGAGAGCAAAACATTTACAAAGTGATTTGGATTTAATACATCCAAGAAGGAAATGGAAAGAGTACAGCAGTAAAATAAAGCTTTATAATGTAGGTAGTGGTACAGAAGCAGAAGTGTGGATAGCAAATGGCAAAAAATCAAATGAAGAGAAGTCTAATACAATTTACCACATAAATTCATGGCATGCTTGATGTCGCTTTAGGCTCTTAGCTCTTGTTTTTCTACCAACATATAGTGTAAGGTTTAGTCAGCATATCCCATTAAAAGAACAAAACCGATGTCTTTGGCTGTCTGTTATTACTTGACTTCTCTCCCCTGTCTGTGGGTGTCACAAATGTATAGTGTTCCCGCTCTCTTCCCTACAAATAACAGTAATCATCAACACCATGGAAGAAACAGCACAAGGCTCCATTATAACAATGACAATGGTGTTCTGAATGCCACCATTTCCTGAAAAACTATTAAAGCAATTCTCCCTTGATACAACAACGGTTTGGCCCCTCCAGTCAAATGTATCTTCATCTCGTGAGGTGCATAACCTATACTCACCTGACTTGGTGTCTGTTAGAAAATATTCAAGCCAAGAAAAAAACAGGTGGAAGTGAGTCAAAAGGTGTTTTATATAAAGATGTAAAACACATGATGTCTCTGTGTGTGTGTGTGTGAGTCACTGTGTGTGTGCGTGCGTGCGTGTGTGTGTGTCTGTCACTGTGTGTGTGTGTGTGTGTATGTGTCTGTGTCACTGTGTGTGTTTGTGTGCGTGTCACTGTGTTTGTGTGTGTCTGTCACATTGTATGTGCGCGTGTGTGTCACTGTGTGTGTTATTGTGCGCATCACTGTGTGTGTGTGTATGTGTGTTTGTGTGTGTGTGTTGGACTCCAGTGGTGTTTGCCAGAAGGGCCCTGCAGGACAATGACCTTTAGACCTACTGCCCAGGAGCTATAGGACACTGTGTGTGTGTGTGTGTGTGTGTGTGTGTGTGTGTGTGTGAGTAGATAAGACATTGAATTGAAATGTCAGCTTTTCAAAAACATACTGGACACAAAACAACAATAAGTTTGTGTTTCTGAATCTCTCGTTTTGCTAGTGCAGGAGATCTCAAGAAAAATAATTTTATTTTATTTTTAAGGAAAATTTCAATAAATAAATAAATTTAAAATCTAATTAACAGCCCAAACCAAGCATTGGTTCAGTTCAAACATCTACATCTGTTCATACAGCCTGTGAAACATATATAGTATCAACCCAATTACAAAACCTTTTGACAACATGTATTGCTTTAGTATTAGGATTTTTCTTCGGACATGTGTGTAATGTGGCTATTTGCCTTTAGATGGCAGTGTTGATCCACCTAAACATATATACACACACACACATACACACACACACACACACACACACACACACACACACACACACACACACACACACACACACGGCTAAGATGTCGTGCTCCAGCCAGGTAGAAATCCAAGAGCAGTCCACCCCACCCACTGTGGTGTGTGAGAGCTGGTTCAGTGTTCATAGGCAACATGTCAGCGAGCTTTCACTAACTATAGGTGTCACACTGCAAGACAGTGTTCTATTGGGGCAGGGCTCTGTGGAAGGGATTTCAGCTACAATCAAATGACAATAGAGAATAAATCAGCTCTGTGTGCAGGAGGCTAGAGCAACAGTGCAGTTGTGCTATTGTGCTTGCATTTATTTACACACACAAGTGTACTTTTGGTACATGCAGAAATGGATATTATGCATTTGCTAGCAATACTTTGTTCACCCTTCATTTACTCACAGAACCGCATACGCACACACGAACACACGCGCGTTGCAGGTGTGCTGTGTCTCTGGGTCAGTCAGGTGTCTCCAAGGCTAACTATTGTTCTCCCTCTGTCTCTCACACAGTCCCATTCAGTACAATTCAATGAGCAATGGCACAAAAGGTGACAAACAGTGTTTGCACAGTATTGTACAACACAAAGGAATATTTTTTATATGATTTACATATAAAAAATATTCCCCTCCCCCCATCCTAAACATGTCAACAACTGATTTGGCATATATTTGCTCCAATTCTAAAACTGATTGCTTTAAAACCAGGCTGAATCCAACAGACTTAACACAAACAGAAGTAAAAAGATTTAGAACAACAGCACATACAGACCCTTTTATAGAAGCATTCCGATTCAAATCTGGCTTTGTTCCCTTTTCTCTTTATTTTCTCTCCTAATTCTTCCTTTAACTCTCTCTCTCACACACACACACACACACACACACACACACACACACACACACACACACACACACACACACACACACACACACACACACACACACACACACACACACACACATTTCCCCCCTCCTCCTCCTGCCTCAGAGATGGACCGTAACAAGATCACATTGTCTGATTGCAGTCATCAGGTCATTAACATGTAAACAAACAGCACTGTTCTACATACTGCTCCTAGCAGGTGTCTCTGCTTATACAATTATAATCGAGCAGACTGTTAGTATTGGTCGCAATTACATCTAATTGTGTGTGTGTGTGTGTGTGTGTGTGTGTGTGTGTGTGTGTGTGTGTCTGAATGGTAGTTTGTGTTAAAGGGAAGACTGATTTGAGTAATTATTCTATGAAGTAGTTTTGTCCTTTAAAGCAATGTATGAAAACTCCAAACTCCAAGTGTGGTTATTGAAGCTCCACACATCAATCTTATTTGTGGTTTACAATGTTTAATATAATTCTTTTTCATGTGAGAGATTTTTAATTGTATTTTGGCTCATTGTTTTTTTGGGTTATCAGCACCTTCACTGTGAACTCTGTTTCATAGTTGAAATTCCTATTTTATAGAAGTTTGTTTTGGTATCTTTAGTATTTCTGGATTGTTTGTGTCTTTATCAATCACAGCTACATATATGGCTGGTCATAAGGAACGACATATGGACATTGACAGGTTGAATGTGTCCCCAGAGGGAGCCCCTGCCATCTGACTCCAATTAATTCATATTTTCTGTTTTCACACTTTGTGGGCACAAAGTTTTTGCTGTGCAATGACTTAACACATTCATCACTGTATACAACATTCTGTCTTCCAGGGCAACCAGTCAAAATACTCCCACAATGCACTGGTGGTGCAGGCCATGAAGACCAACATGACGGATCCGGACATGCACGTGCTGTTCTTCGACGTGGAGGCGGTGATCATCCAGCTGCTGACGGAGGAGGCCCAGAGACCCAGCCCCACGCTAGTGTCTCCAGAGACGCTGCAGAAGAGCCAGGCCGGGGCCGACAAGGGGGGCTCCTTCCTGGCCAACAAGATCTTCAAACAGGTCAGTAAACAACACACAAGGCCAAAGACAGTCATACCTGCCACAGTCCTGAACAATTCAAATAGGCATGTTTTTAAATTAAAGGTCACCAATTGCGTAACATTCACTTCCTTTGTAGTTTTCCAACATTAATATGCCTCTCCGGTGTGATTGGAGACTCCCAAAGTATGAGAAAAAAAAGAACCAGCTCTGTATTTCTCTACAGCCACCTTTCTGAAAACCTGTGTAAACAAAGTCCAGTCAGATTTCTCCCCCCTTATGATGTCATAGGGGGGGAGAAGCCACGCCTCCTTACCAACCTATCTTAGATGCAGGGCCAATCAGAGCAAACTGGGCTTTTTGGAAGGCAGGGCTTAAAGAGAAAGGCTCTAAAGCGGAGCATTTCAGACAGAGGCTGAGAAGAAGAGATTTAGCAATGGCTCTGTGATAAAGGTAATGGGTCTTTTGGACACTACACTATGAAAACAGCTCATGAGTTACAACTTTGAAACTGAAAATCAGCACAATATGTGACCTGTAGTCAAAGTTCTGAATGTATTCTTGTGCTGATGTTTATCTGTTTGACTTTGCCCTCCAGGTGAAGGAGACCATGAAGGAGACCATCAAGGAGCACCTGCTGGACGAGGACGAGGAAGAGGAGGAGGAGATGAGGAGGAGGGAGGAGAAGTCCAAGTCTCTCAGTCTGCTGGAGTACAACCTGACCATGGACACAGCCAAGCTCTTCATGTCCTGTCTGCACGCCTGGGGCCTCAACGAGCACCTGGACGGCATCTGTCTGGACCGACTGGGCATGCTCAGACCACACTGCCCCATCTCCTTTGGCCTGATATCCAGAGGAGGCCACATGTCCCTCATGCTGCCCACCTTCAAGGTAACTCTCTGTCTGTCTGTCTGTCTGTCTGTCTGTCTGTCTGTCTGTCTGTCTGTCTGTCTGTCTGTCTGTCAGACTTGTTGACTTGATATTGCAGAAAGACTAGAGGATGATGCCATCTTTAGTAACTAGCGTCTTGTCCCTGAAGGCCACCGTAGCTTCTGTAAAATATCCAAAGTGAGAGGTTGGAGTGTTGTAATCCAGAATCTCACCACTGTCTTATTATACAGTACTGTGTAAATGTTCACACTGCAAATTTTACAAAATCAAGGACGTGTTAGCTGACTCCACTGATCCGATACAAATGAAACACACATGTCTCGTTTACGCCACACACACACACACTGCTATTTCCAGGATCCCTGCTTGATGGGGTTTGCCTCTGTTTCCCAGGAGTCCTTGCTGCAGCAGTTGTCCCTGGCGACGGGTCTGAAGCTGACTCTGTCTGACATCGTGGGTAAGGGGACGTATGGCGTATCGAGGGCCGTCACCACACAACACCTCCTGTCTGTCATCTCCCTGGCCAACACTCTGATGGGCATGACCAACGCCACCTTTGTGGGAGAGCACATGAAGAAAGCTCCAGCCAGGTAGCGTACAACGTTTGGAAATGCGTTCTTTTAGAAATCGTAAGCCTCATAGCATAATTGCCTAAGTCATATTTTAAGGGTAATAAAGTAGGGTAAAGTAGATGTAGAGTAGATGTAGAATAGAGTAGATGCAGAGTAAAAGTAGAGTAGAGTAAATATGATTTAGGCAATTAACGAAATATAACCCAGTAGTTCTACTGAGAAAGAGAGGCTTTTTAGGATAGTAAAAATGTACTTTGTCTCTGTGTACATGACAATGTCTACGTACAGTATGTGTCTGTGGGTGCTGGATGTGAAAGTATAGAGGCAACTGTTTGCTAACATGTTAGCCACAACTAAAAACTTTTTTTTTTTAAATCAAAATCGTAGTGAAAATGATCTCCATAAAAACAGTCAATTTCATCTGATAAAACTTAATTCAAAATGTGGATGCTTTCCTATTCCCTTGAGTACTTTGAGAGTTTTCTTTGAGAAGCACATTATAGATCTAAATCAGAAGAACTGCAGTTGAAAACACACAACTCTGACTTCAACACTCAGCAATGGAATTTTTCTAATCGGTTCGGTCAGACCTCTAGGCTGATGTGCAAGTGTGTGAAAACTGTGCATCCATTTTGAATCTGGACATCCAAAAACACAAAGAGAACCTTGCATTTGGTTTATACACACATATGTCCCGTACTGGAACAGATCCTAGATGTCCCACACGTTTTAAACCTTTGATTTTAATATAAGTTCATGCTTTCTCTATAGTACCTTTTTAAAGATTAATCTAAAGTGAAAGTATACCTGGATTCACCAAGCCGAAAAACACTCCACTGATCGGTCATCACACTGAAAAACAAAACAACCCAAACAAGCTGGAAGAGAAACTGAATTCATAGCACACACACATGGACGCTGTTCACATACACAATGATACCAGAAGCAGCTAAAAGTTCAACTGCTGTCAAGTGTGTGTGTGTGTGTGTGTGTGTGTGTGTGTGTGTGTGTGTGTGAAGCTGATTGTTTAGTCTGTCTGAGCTCTCATTGTGCTTTGAAAGATTTAACAGGGAGGTCGAGGTCCTGCTACTGTAAAACCAACACAACATTTCATCAACCCTGCAGGGACTGCGAGGGAGAAAGAAAACACACACAAACACGCACGCACGCACAGACACACACACACACACGCGCACACAAGAGAGAAAGAAGGTGCATTTTATTTCACCTGTTCTCAGTCCATTCTTCGAGTTAGTTCTCTCTGTGCTCTCATGTTGATTTCATACCGTACACTCCCCTCGTACTCTGACTCCTCATGTCTCACTCCGTATGTTTTACTAGAGAAAATGTATTTATTGTGTTATAGTCTGACTCAAACCGGACTTTCAAAATGCATGCAAACATGCCCATTGCAAAATCATTACCAAGCGTTTCAGGTCTTTACAGGTCTTTTAACATTATATTCACATAACTTCTTAGGACAGTATCAATTCCACATATCCCCTCTTAAAGCCACTACGAGTAACATGGCACGTTGGCGTCCCCTTTGGACAAAAGCAGTAGTATTTTTACGACGCCCGCTGTCGCAAAGCTGTTTTCTAGCGCGTGGCAGGCGCGTGAGTGTGAACTGAGAAGGGGGCAATATAGTGCATGTCCGTGTGTTGAAATGCGAGGACTCTTTTCGGCTCCGTGAGAGTGGTTTTGACACTGCATGAACTAATGCCAGTCACTGCCACACGCACCTGATTGCAATGAGTTTTTGCAGCAGTGTCACCTAACTACTCTCTCTCACAGAGCTGAAAGATTACGTGTCCGACTCCTCACAGAAAGCGAATGAACGATAGACGGCAGTTAGTATGGATCACGATGAGGTAATGTGTTTGTGTTGTTGATGTAAATAATGACTATTTCAGATAATGGTTATCTGATGATGGTGAAGCAAAGCAAACTTTGTGTTAGTACCAACCCCTCATTCATTTAGGAGTAAACACTACAGTCTAGTTTCGCTCTTGTGAAATTGTATACACGTTGCTTGGCAACGCCCTCGTCCCCCGTAGCCTATATCACTCTCCCTTTTAGCTTTTCTTCATTGCATTTTCTTTTTTTTCTTTGATGGTTCAGCCCCGTTATCAGTCATTATGACGACAAATAACTGTATCAAACAAGGCTCCCGCTCCCCTTCCCTCACCTGGAGGGATAGGCTTCTCAATTCACGTTGCTGCGCCACACTGAAATCTGCGACCAATACGGATATGTGACCATAGAGCTTGCACGAGCGAACCGAAAATCGGACTGGGTGTGCGACCAGACCAAAAGCAGTAATAAAAACTATTTAAAAACGTCTTTCTTTGCACTGATGGTCTCGTTTGCTGTTAAAGGTAATTTATGATTATCAGAGGAAACATGAGGCTGTTTAAAAGATATTTAAATGTTACTCGTAGCTGCTTTAAGTTACCATACTTCGGAGGGAGTCAGAGCGCAGGGTCAGCCGCAGTACAGCGCCTCTGGAGCAGTTTTTGGGGTTAAGTACCTTGCTCAAGGACACGATGATGGTGGGCACCGTAGACGTAATACCAGCCACTACTAGTTTTACACTTAACACCCTCCTGTCCGGTGCCGGGGATCGAACCAGCGACCTTATTAGTCGGCCACCTTTCCTCTAGGCCATCCTACCACCCAGAGAAACAAAGAGCACCATAGCAGGAGGACAGAGCACTCTGCACAGTCTGAAAGCCTTTTCAATGTTCAGTACCAAAGAACTCTGACCAGAGAAGGTGATTGTTCAGCTACTAGAAGGAAGTTTGAGACTTAACTATATACCACCAGTGTTTCCCCCAGGAAATGTCTTAGTCAAGGTGGTCACTGTCTTCGCGCCGCGGCGAAACTTTTGGGGGTATTTTGCTCAAAGATGCCAATGCGCCCTAAAGAAATAGTTCTGTTTATTTGAATGACACTGACCTTACAGTTGTGCAATTTTGTTTGCTATGTGCACATTTTGTGCAAACATGCAGACGGTACAAAATACAATTAAAGAAAAGTTCTACTGTTTTGGTGCAATACATGCAGACACACTAAATAAAAATAATGGACCATACACTTAACATGTGTATGCACATCAAAGTGCTTTTTAAAGTTCCTTTTTTGATGGGGGGCTGTTGTGAGATTATTGTGGACAATAGGCATACTGTGATGCGATTAATTCATATATGGTTATTATTAGCCTATACTTGCTTGATTTCTTTTTAAATACAGAGGTTATTGGTTGTTTTGGAACATGTACAGTATCTCACAAAAGTGAGTACACCCCTAACATTTCTTCAAATATTTCATTATATCTTTCCATGCGACAACACTGAATAAATGACACTTTGATACAATGTCAAGTAGTCAGTGTACAGCTTGTATAACAGTGTAAATTTACTGTCCCCTCAAAATAACTCGACACACAGCCATTAATGTCTAAACTGCTGGCAACAAAAGTGAGTACACCCCTAAGAAAAAATGTCCAAATTGGGCCCAAAGTGTCAATATTTTGTTTTGCCATCATTATTTTCTAGCACTGCCTTAACCCTCTTGGGCATGTAGTTCACTAGAGCTTCACAGGTTGCAACTGGAACCCTCTTCTACCCATTCATGACGACATCAAGGAGCTGGTGGATATTAGAGTCCTTGCGCTCCTCCATCTCCCGTTTTAGGATGCCCCAAAGATGCTCAATAGGGTTTAAGACTGGAGACATGCTTGTCCAGTCCATAACCTTTACCCTCAGCTTCTTTAACAAGCCAGTGGTCGTTCGGAGGGGTGTTTGGGGTCGTTATCATGTTGCAGTACTGCCCTGCGGCCCAGTTTATGAAGGGAGGGGATCATGCTCTGCTTCAGTATGTCACAGTACATGTTAGAATTCAATGAACTGTAGATCCCCAGTGCTGGCAGCACTCATGCAGCCCCAGACCATGACACTCCAACCACCATGCTTGACTCTAGGCAAGACACACTTGTCTTTGTACTCCTCACCTGGTTGCCGCTCCACACTCTTAACACCATCTGAACCAAATAAATGTATTTTGGTCTCATCAGACCACAGGACATGGTTGCAGTAATCCATGTCCGTAGTCTGTTTGTCTTCAGCAAACTTTTTGTGGGGTTTCTTGTGCATCATCTTTAGAATAGGCTTCCTTCTGGGATGACAACCATGCAGACCAGTATGATGCAGAGTGCGGCGTATGGTCTGAGCACTGACAGGTTGACCCCCCACCCCTTCAAGCCCTTCAGCAATGCTGGCAGCACTCATACGTCTATTTTCCAAAGCCAACCTCTGTGTACGACGCTGACCATGTGCACTCAACCTTCGTAAACTGGGCCGCAGGGTGGTATTGCAACATGATAACGACCCCAAACACACCTCCAAGACGACCAGTGGCTTGCTAAAAAAGCTGAGGGTAAAGGTTATGGCCTGGCCAAGCATGTCTCCAGACCTAAACCCTATTGAGCATCTTTGGGGCATCCTCAAATGGAAGGTGGAGGAACGCAAGGTCTTTAATATCCACCAGCTCTGTGATGCTGTCATAAATGGGTGGAAGAGGGTTCCAGTTGCAACCTGTGAAGCTCTAGTGAACTACATGCCCAAGAAGGTTAAGGCAGTGCTGGAAAATAATGGTGGCCACACAAAATATTTACACTTTGGGCCCAATTTGTAAATTTTTTCTAAGGGGTGTACTCACTTTTGTTGCCAGCAGTTTAGACATTAATGGTTGTGTGTCGAGTTATTTTGAGGGGACAGTAAATTTTCACTGTTATACAAGCTGTACACTGACTACTTTACATTGTATTAAAGTGTCATTTATTCAGTGTTGTCCCATGGAAAGATATAAAGAAAAATGTGAAGAAATGTGAGGGGTGTACTCACTTTTGTGAGATACTGTATGTCCAAATTTAAAACATAAAAATAAAGCAGCATTTAAAATTCAGAAAAATAAATCTTGTCGGCCTACACTAGCATGCTGTTTTAAAAAATAATTCAATAATTGAAATAATAAAAAGTGTTTCCCCTTAAAATGACTAAATGCATTTCAAAGACAGTAACAGTGTGGCACTTCTGTAAACTTACTGAAAGGTGCCTGGGCCATCACTCTCATGCATATATCAGACTTTTCTCTGCGCTGTATGAGCCGATAAGTTGTGTTGCCACGGTGATGTGGAGTCTTAAACTAGTCTAGCTTTGCAGAGCACTTCGTTCTGTTCAGCTAAATATCCCCATAGAACCGCACTGCGTTTATTATCGCCACCGGTTAAATGTCGGTTTGATGCTGCTCGTTTACTCTCCCGCGTACATGCCGTAGTCGCGCGCGCAGAGCCCCCGACACAGAGCAGCTGATAGTCTGAGCAGAGAGAAACGCTTGGAGACATATGTGCACATTTATTTACCGCAAATCACGGCCTTTCGCGCATTTCTGACCATGAAAAATCACACATCGCGCTTGCTAGTACATTAATTGTGCAGCAATGAAAATAAAAAATTAAAGATTTTTTATTTTATTTATTTATTTTTTTGGTCGGTCAGTAGTCAAGGCGGGGGGCTGGTTTTGCTAAGGCGGCCGCCTTAACTATAAAGCGCTGGGGGAAACACTGACCACTATATACTATACAACTCAAACAAGAAGTCTCCACTTTGACACTCCAAGCCAGCGAGCGCTATTGAATATTTGAAGGTGTTTGGGTCTTTGGCTTTTTAATGTTCCCCCCCCATCTCACATTTATGACGGCTGGAAAAGCTTCCTCGATGGGTGCTAAAGTTTGAGAAGAAGTGCTTCTGAACTTTTTAGTCCTTTAGAACTTCTTCACAGCAACCATGAGAGCTGCATGATATCTCCATTTTATTTCGCATAGCTAATTCACAGTGAATAGAAAAATGACGCAACAGACTCGGTTCCTGTTATTAAGATAACAAATTGTGGTGTGGACAAAGGTCCTCATTATCAATGTTTACTTCATTGTTAGAGAAAAGTATTTTTGTTTCTCCTCCATAGAATTATAGTTTATAGTATAGTATATAGCATTTACACTAGCTGCACTGTTAGAATAGCAGGTGAGGACAGTTTCAGATTGAAGATAAAACTATAGACTCACAATCTACACACGTCCATATGGGCTAATTTTTGCTTTCCAATACATACTGTACATACATACAAACACCGCCTGCCCGTGTCCAACAATTCCCATTTTAATGCATTAAGTCTGGCTCGCAGCTAGAATGCAGCTCTTAACAATTGTAATTCCAAGCCCTCAGTATGGAACTTTCGAATTGAGATCTTTTTCTTTTGGTTTGAATTGAATCAACTACAACGGGTGGATTTAGATTTTATTAAGATAAAGGCCTGCGACCCCATTTGTCCAGCTTGCTCACACATTGCACATGCAGATACAAAACGCATGACTCCGATAACATCATGTGCTGCACTCACAACCCGTGTATTGAATCTATATAGTCTGATATGGAATATAAATTCATATAAGCACAGGGGGATTAAAGTTTGGTTTGGATGACCTCCCATAATTCAAAAGCCTATTCTGCTTTCTTAAATGTGAAAATTATCTCTTAAATGTGTAGAATAATCTTCATATTTATTCTGGTATTGCAGACTTTAAATACAGTTTGTCATGTGAGCTTTGTATTAAGATGGACTTGGAGAAAGAGTACATTCTTAGGTATCAGATGAATTGTTGTAGCATTAGTTTTGGTCAAATTTCTTTGGCATAATCTTGGTGCTTGGTAGTGTGACTGCGTGTGTGATTTATTGTGTCCCCGTGTGCCACATTGACACAAAAGTGTGTGTGTGAGCGGTTGTCACTGTGCTTTTATACTGAAAGGCAGGGAGAGCAGGTGTGTGTGTTGGGTGGGGGTGAAGGGGGCATGCAGGTGCAAAAGTTCTTGTCCTGCGTTCTGAATAGTTCTCCCTGGAAGTGTGTGTGTGTGTGTGTGTTGGGGGTATGTGTGTGTGTCTGTGTGTGTGTGTGCGTGTGTTTGCAAACTTCACTACATCATTTAAAAAGCTTTTCCCTTTGTCATCATATTGTGAAGCTTCTGTCAGTTCAATTTAAAACCTCCTGTATATATTACCATTATACATTTAATGCAAAAAGAGGTGCCTAGGCCTACATCCCACAAATAGGGCAATATTTAATTAACACAGATTAAAAACCAAAGGTCACTAGAAAACTAGTGGCATTATCACCTGAATGTGAAATATATGGATATAAATATAGTATACGTAAATGTGTCAGTAAAAACTGCATTATGTCAGAAAAAGAGACTCACTATTATTTATTTTGTGGCCGTGCTCACTCCCGTTCTGGGTAATACTGTCCCTGCGTTCCAATACCCATACTTCCCTACTATTTAGTATGCCAGAAAAATATTTAGGATGTCACGTCAATTGTAATATGCTGAAAATACATAATTGCCCAACTAACTCCAATAGCATTTTGGACTATTTGTCTTTATTCTTGACAACTTCCTTATCTGATTTTTTTCTCTCTCCTGTGGCCCTAAAACTCTTCTGTACTTTAGTATGTAGTGTAGTAAAAAGAAAAAGTATGTGATTTCGGAACGCTGGGTGTGTGTATAACAATCCCTATAAAGTTTAAAGTCTTTACTTAACCTCCACAGTAACACTGTGTAACCGCCTCTTGTTGCTTTTCCACACGTAGTTGCAGTCATTTTGGCCTTCTTAACTCTCAGCTCCCTAGCAGTGATTTGTTGCCTGGTAACCATGTATTGATCGCTCCATTGATTGTTGTATTGGAAGTGTTTGTGTCTCTGTGCGAGTTAGACGCCTCCAGTCTGTTCAGACTCAGGATTGTGTCCTCCACCCAGAATTCAATAGGCTGGAGCCTGAAAAGGCACGCAGGCACGCACTCGCAGACACACACACACACACACACACACACACACACACACACACACACACACACACACACACACAAACAAACCTAAAAAAAAATGTTCAGAGGAAATAGTATTACTACAGTATTTTACCACCTAGAAATTACTAGATGTTCTTGCACATGCTTATACGACTATTTGAACCCTGCAGGCACACACTCACACATCACTGCAGTTCAAGCAGTTTGTTTTAAGGAATCAGAAAAAATAAATAAAATACTACCTGTGTGAAATCCTGGTTTTATATATGTATGGGTTTTTGTGAGTGTGCTTCATTGTATTTTGGTGTGTGTGTGTGTGTGTGTGTATGGCCCTTCCTCTCTCTCCTCCCTGCTCCTCCTTAATATTTCATGCCTTTCTCTTTGTGATCCTCGGTCCCAGGCCTCCCAGACCAGGAGGAACCCCGGAGACTGCTCGCAGAGCGCAGGCTGCCCCCCCTCAGCCCTCCAATCCGGCAGTACAGGCCCAGATCAAACAAGGTAACAACAAAAGAGAGTGGGGTGGAGGGGTGGGAGGGGGGACGCTTGCTTCACATACCCCTGGGCCCTGCGGGGAAGGGAGGGGAGTAGAGCTGGGGGTTTGATAATGCAGCCCACCGGCAATCAAACCCACAGAGATTTGTAGAAAAAATCAGAGAAATATCACACAGGCTTCTGGTCCCTGCTGCTGTATATACTACGGTCAGCCGGCTCTTTAAAGGCATGTTGTGCTGTGTTTGACACCAGGGTGAGGTTGTCTGAACTTCAGCTAGAGCACCAACCTCAGACTGCTCTCTGCTCTCTCAACATGATGTTTAACCATGAAAGGCCGACAGAGCATTGAATTCATTCATTTAGGAAAACAAAGAAACGGTTTCATATGTTAGGAAAGGGGGACTACACAGTTGGACCTCACTCTGTACTCACATGGGGGTTTTAGGGTTCCATGCCCTGCTCAACAGAGATGGAAGGCTGATTCACCTTCACGCTGATGGCCTCAGTTTTGGCCAAGAGATGAGATTTGCTTATATTTTGAAGAAAGTGCCACACTACCTGTTTTTAGTGAGGATATTATTATGAATTTATTATGGTTGGAATGAATACAGCAAAGAGATTTTATTTAATCCAATCATCAACTCCATCTAATATTATTATAATCAAGGTGACAGATTACCGGCCTCCACATGGCATGTTCGTATAGCTGCCGCAGTCCTGATGTGTAGAAATGTAATTTTTTTAAGGATTTAATTTTTTTTTGGAGTCTACTGTACATGCTTTATTGGATAACATAGTGAGATAGAGATGTAACAGGGAAGAGATGACGAAGATATGCAGAATGGAACCCCGGCCGCTGCGACAAGGACTGTGGCTTTAATGGTAGACACACTCTACTGGCTGGATTGCCCCATGAATAGTACAATTTTGAGGAGGAACTAATTATAAGCAGGCTCTGTTTGCATGATAATATATATAAAAGCTTGAACCGTCACAACAACAGAGGGGTGGATAAAATCAAACATCTGTAGAGTTGAAAAGAAATGTACAGGTAGAAATACTGTTAGTAAAGGTAAAATAAGTTTTGCATCATTCTTTGCAGAGAAAAGCCTGCTGTGGTTCTTTGTAAAAAGCGTTTTAACCAGCAGTCACCATCTGCCTACCGCACACACAAGCACACACACACACACACACACACACACACACACACACACACACACACACACACACACGCACACATGCACGCAGAGCTACCTTACCATAACAACAAGCCCAATACCTACAAATCCACTCACCAAAAATATATAGTCTATGTGAATACAGACCCCACACACAAACACATGCACTCATGCCATGGGTGGCACCCCTCATATGTGCTGGGGGAGGCGGGGGTTTGAGTGCAATTGTCACGCCTTAATGGAGGCCAAGCATGACAAGCGTGCGGACTTATTCACGCCACACGCCTATTCACCACCATTGAGGGGGAACGCTCGGCCGTGACCTCTGCTCAGCCAGCTACTCCAGCCTGGCGTGTGTGTGTGTGTGTGTGTTTTTGTGTGTGTGTGCTTGTGTGTCAGAGGCTTTGTGTAGGGTAGTGCTGTTAACTGTGGTCTCCTTTCACATGGCCATAAATGAGGAGGCCCCTCTGATATACTGCAGCGCTTACAGTGAGAGCAGCACAGAGAGAGGGGTGACTGCACACGACTTACCACACCTAAAAAACCTCTTAGGTCACTATGTTCAAATCATGTCCGCAGTAAAGCAGAAAGGGTTAACACACATCTTTATTTTTCTCTGTTTGGGGCCCTTTATCCTTTAGGTGACACTGCCACGATTTCTACCACTTCAATACTGTTTGCCAAGACACTGTTCTAAGTGGATACAAATGAATACATCACATCAATGCATACACATATTTCTAGAGGATTATTAGGATTTTTTTTTAACTTTTTTGAAATATTGTTAGCCTTGATTAACGGGTTGAATATTTTAGGCTCTAACTAATCACTTTTTTATAATGGCACCGGCAGAAGTCCTCACGAGAACACAAACACAAGAATCTGTTAGTAACAGCCTGACTAACACTGAATATACGGTGTACAATCACAGAGCAATTCTTGGAACCACGTCATCAGATCATGGTACAGATTCCACATACAAGTCATTATGAATTTTTTAATATAATAATTATTTAATAATTAGATAATATTATTTATCTTCATCATGTTTAATTAAATCAGAATGTTGACCCCTCAATACTTTTACAGTTTTACATTTGAACGTACCAGTAATTTATTCCTCACGTTAGAAATGAATAGTCAAATATCGTCTGCATATTGAACTGTTTTACGATGTGACACTACCAGTATCCACACAGTCTGTTCCTTGGTTTAGCAGCTAATGTAGTTAATGAAATTTATCTTTTAGATGAATGTTTTCCGACCTCACTTGATTAGTGGCACTGGAGTACCAGGATTGTGATTTAAAACTCTGCCAACATTGTTCAAAATCTTCTCCAAAGCCAATATACAATGTGTCCACTCAGCTTGGTGAAAGCAGTGTCCGTCATAACTACAGAGAACAGCAGGACCCTCACACAGCACTGTTGCTAATTAATAATGGCATTTTAAATATTACTTAGCCAGTTGCTCCTCCTTCAATTATCAAGGAAAGCTCACTTTAAAAAGTTCACAATTATTCATTCAAAGATCACACATTGCTTTTACACGCATTTAATAAACTGTTCATATTTTGATGATTTGTTTCAGGTACATTGCTGTTTTTCCCCCCAGGGTTCAAAACTTTGAACATGAACCTGGACCTGTGACTAAACCTTACCCAGGCAATACCTAAAAAAAAAAAAAAGAAAAAAGAATAGCAATAGGATTAGATAGGAAATATTGAGTGCACTCGAATTGCAGTACAAAAGGCACAACTGACGAGATTGACTATTTTATCTGCTGTACCTATAGTGAAATGATTACATTCTATTTATAATTCCTTAGTTTAAAAAAAAAAATTTTGTCTGGCCCTGAATTCTCAAGTGGTAAATTAGATATAAAGTATAATCTACATATGATTATTTCATGACGTCACCACCAACCTCCAAGCCCTTTCTAGAGAGCGCCTTTGTTCGGTTTACATCTAACCTCCTCATACGGCAGGTTTTCATTTGAACCGTTTGGTTTTCTCAACCTAAACCAATGCTGGAAAACTGCTTATTGACTGCCCTCCTCGGCCATCTTTTTCTATCCCTCTAATTTCTTTCTCACCCCCTCTTTTCTGCCTCTCTTTGCATCTACACACTGTGGTTCACTGCATGGCTTCAACCTGCTGCCGTTTCTCTGTTCAATTATTTCACTGTACTTTCATTCAATCCCTCCTTTATATGTGTGCACAGTTTTACTCCCATTATTCCTCTCTCTCTCTCCCTTTCTACACCACCAGCTGGTGTAATGTTGCTCTAACTGTTTCCTCTGTGATACATGTTTTCTCTGTGTCGGTTGGACTATTCTATTGAACATTTTAAAAAGTGTACCTGTTGCATTGATGTGAACAGTGAGGTTATGATTGTATTGAAATGTGAAACATATTTTTTTGAATGTCTTTAGTTTACATGTATGTTAAACATGAAAAGGATGTTACTTCCTTTTACTGGAGAAAACAGGGTTTGTGTTCTTTCACTATCAAATACCCTTGATGGGAATTT
Organism: Hyperoplus immaculatus; assembly: GCA_949357725.1. Taxonomy (NCBI): domain Eukaryota; kingdom Metazoa; phylum Chordata; class Actinopteri; order Uranoscopiformes; family Ammodytidae; genus Hyperoplus; species Hyperoplus immaculatus. Next base: position 6,225,656 of record OX442365.1, on the reverse strand, counting down.
GAAAATGAAAGTATTCTAAACGAATGGACTTTATCATCTTAATATCCACAGTATAAAAGTTTCAGGGTTTTGGTCCAAGCATAAAGAAACATCAAATCTATATTTGTATTGCGTTTTGAATTGGCCGATAAAACCAGGCTGTTTTTTCAAATGGTTCTTAATGAATATTGATAAAATGCTAGCGGGACAGTCTGAAACCTTTATGTTACTGTTTGGGTTGTATTTGGACTAACAACTGAATCTTTCCTCTCTGATCTCTTAACCCAGTGCTTGCTGGGAAATATCTTTGTTTCACTGGTGTTTTATTCTGACGTGTATGTGCCTTTTTTATGAACTCTTTTAAAATATTGTCACCAATCTTTCACATAGGAAGTTTTCTGCTTCTTTATATTTAATTAAACAGCAACTATATTTGATTAACCTAGGTATAAATATCCTCTTCTTGTATCAATGGTTCACTAAGTGGACTGATCTTCTAATAGCAAGTAGTAGGTGTAGTTTTAACATGCAGACTTCTTAACCTGATCATTTTTAATGTGTTTTGTGAGGAGTCCAACTATATAATAGTCGGCTGCATGTGTAAGTTAACTACAGGCGGCTAAAGCCAACACTATTGGACTCATTATTAACCCTAACTTACACAATAACTCCTGGTTTGTTTGAACAGTAATACTAGACTGCTTAAAAATAATAATAGATTTTGCTTATTAATTAGTGTCCATTATTGGATTCCATTCAGTGCTAATGCAGTGTCTTATTGACATTTAGGTCTATAAAATAAGGATGTGGAGGTCAGGGTGGATGTTTTTGTAGTGTGTCTGACTTTCATTTAGGAGATTGTAGATCACGTCCCATCACAGACCTGCAATCCTTTTTATCCATAACCATGATAACTATAGTTTAATCAGTTTTTTTCACAACCTTAAAGGATTTTTTTATTTTTATCTTTTTGCCTCGTAGGTTCAAGCCAAAGCAAAACCATACCAGAAACCATACCTTTAACTATGCATGTATTTTTTAAGAAGAAAAGGGAAAAGGTTGCTCATCTCTACAGTAGTTAGCTTAGCTCAAATTCTGGTAGTGAACGGTCAGCATTAGCAGACAGTCAGAAGATGAACTTTACAACATCACAGTCCTGTGTGCGTGTTGTGGCGAGTGGAAGAGTGACCAGTACTGCCAGTTTTTAAGCTAAGCTAATTATCCATGAGCCACCTTTGCCCATTTCTTCTAAAAAAGAAAATGTACGCACAGTTAAAGGATTGGTTTCAGTGTGTAACAAGTGTAAAATAGAAAATGTTGAACCATTCCTTTAAATATAGCTCCAGATATTGAAGGAATTTTAAAAGCTTTGGTGCCAAACCCTTTCAAATATACCTCTATTGTACTTGCTTGTTTTCCATTATGGCTCATCGGGCTTGACTTACAGTTGTCTGCTATTTGTGTCAAGTTCATTTTTATGCATTCATTTTGTTTCCTATGTATTTAATACTTTTCATGTGATGGCTTCCTCTTTTTTCCTGCTTCCTGACTGCATTTATATCTTCCTAACATTTTCTTTCCCTTCTTCACTATTTCTCTCCTTCTCTTGCTGCTGTAGCTGCTGCAGCCTACACTGTTTCTACTGCTACCACTGCTGGGGCTCCGGGGGCCCCTGGGGGCTTTCCTCAGGGGGCCCCTGGATCTCATAACATCCACTCAGTTAATGAAGGTACAGACTGAACTGATGGGTACCACCTAGGAAAGGTCTTGTAGTCATACGTAGATCTTCTGCTCCCCCAGTAGATCTTCTTTCTTTCTACTGTCTTTCCTTTTGGTTCATTCTCTCATCTTTTTCTACTCTCCACTGCTTTTTCTGCTGTTCCTTTGTTCTCTTGACTTCTCTCTCTCTCTCGGTTGCTATTATTCACCTCCTCTCTCTTCACTCCATCAGTAATTTATCTCTCCAGTCTTTCCCTGTTTCTCTCCTTCTCGGGTCTCATCTCAGCTGTCTAGCTCCAGTTTGTTGCAGTGTCTTTGTCCTTGTCTGAGTCTACAGTACTGTCCATTTATCTGTCTGTGTCCATAAACACTGTGTTCAATGCACTTTCAAACTATTCAGTCAATAAAATTGAATTTATCCCTGAAATGTTTCTAAAATACGGAAACTTTAAATAATTGTAGCAAAGTATTCATTGTATAGTCCAGTACCAAGCCAGTAGAGATTCATTAAAATCATCAATCCTCAATATTGACCTATCAACAACTTTTCCCCCTGTTTGCCTCTGAGTTGAAATTAGTGATTTTTTGGACAGGATGTAATGTAAATTGAATATTTTTCTGCTCCAATTTCCAAACTTTTTACATTGTAACTGCCTTATATGTCAGCAGTTGTTTCCGCTTTAAATCCAGGTTTATGAAACTTTGCCTGCATCCCGGAGGAGTTATTGAGTTCAGCAAAATTTGATGAAACAAAGAGCCGTGTCATCAGTAAACAAGTGGAAATTTGAGAGTGCATTGACCACAGTCCTTATGCCCTTGTCCTTTGTCTTTTTCAGTTGTCTGCAGTTTTTTTTGTGTGAAGTCCTGCTCTCCTATCTCTAAGACTGAATGCTTGTCGTGATGTACCATTCGTTCACTTGGTTCAGTGTCTCTCTGCTCAGTGTTTGCATGCTTGCTATTTCCACTTGATGGAATGGGGAGTGTGTCACAGACGAAAAATTTAAAAAAACAAGCCAGCAAAAAACTATTCTTCTAGGACCCAAGAAGTAATTTGTGCTATGCAATGACTGATGTGTCCTTTGTCACTCAGTTTTCACTTGCACACATCCATTTAAAGCTGTACTTGTGAAGTTGTACACTGTTATATAGGGATATGTTGCATTTTAAAGTAAAACACAATAAAATAGAAAGACCACACGTTAGCAGATTCTTTTTATTAATAATTTTAACTTTTTATTGTAAATGAACTGAAGTGTCATCATTGTAACTTATAGTTGGAGTCTTTCTTCTGGTGTCCATCACAAAGCCTAATGCTGTTTTTTTCTTATTTTTTAAACTGTTTCTAAAGATAGTTTTGGGCTTTTACCATGGAGCCTTGGTGCCCCACCCACAAATACAATGCATGTGTTTTCAAGTTATATAAAGACAAGTGTTCATGGGAAATGAAGTGCCTCTCAAAGCTCATAACCTTAATTCTCCCATATTCAGATACTAAAATGGAGTTTGTCATGATTGTTTTAATTGAGTCTTCTACTGGAAATCAGCAAGCATGCACACAGAGGTCCATTCTTTTCTCAGTACATCCTGAACTATTAAGAACACTTTACAATAAGGGTACATTAATTAACTGCTTAGTAAGCATTAACTAAGCCATTATCAATGGTTAGTTAATGCTTTGTGAATGCTTTTTAAGCATTAACTAAGCATTAACTAAAGTAGCATTATTGTAACACATTGTCGACTAAAATCACCTTTCTTTAGGGGGAAACTTCAACTTTAGCAAATATATCAAAGGCTTATTTCCCAAATACTGCCCTGCAGAAACCTTATTATTGTATTTTAGTGTTAGTAAAAGCTTTAGAACATTTAGAAAAAGTAGTTGGCAGTTATATTTGTTATTTTAGCTTTAGTAACTGTAGGCATCTATTGAACATTGTGCCATCACACCTTTTTGCACCAATAACTAAATAGTTATAATAATAACTATAGTTGTTAGTTATTTAAGTAGCATACAGAAATGCATGACACACTAATGGTACAATCCAGTGAAATCATGCACACAAGTTCAAAGTATGGTTAAGGAACAACCTCTTACAGCTGTTGCCTGTATCATCTTGTTAATTGGTCAAGCAGGTTGTGCCACATCGTGTAGGTAAAACGACCCATCTTTCGTTAAGTATGTCAAGAAAGAAAAAAAAAGAGACTTGGTGTCTCTGTCTGGCTGGATTTCTGTTCCAAATTATTCAAATTCTCTATTTTATACGATTGAGGTTTCTGCAAGGCAGTGTTGCAATGTCCCCAACGAAAGGTTGACTGATTATTCTTTTCTGGTGGCCTATAGTGATTGAACAAAAATTTTTCATGTTTAATTTTTCATGAGATCAATCGCAATTAATCTGTCAACCTCTCTGTAGAAATATTCCTGGATGTAGTGTGCTTGTAATACGCCTAACAGTTTGAGTTTTTCCTGTATATATTTCGGTGGCGGAGGTAAGTTTTACATGGTGCTCTTGGTAAAGAAATTTGAATGGAATTTCTTTCCAGCTCAAAATCAAACCAGCGTCCATTCAAGTGCATTTCACATACATGTATCTTCTCTGGAACAACCATATATTGAAGCAATATATGTTGAATCAGGTCCGTGGTTCATGTTGAGTATCGGCGATATTGACATTTCAGAAACCATTTTTCTTGTTCCAGACATTTAGGAGCTGGTGTACATTTACCTTGTGTTTGGTGTACAATCTAAATGTTTGCCATTGTTTTTTGGCTCAGACTGATACAGCCCGGATTTGAGCCCTGCTAAAGCGATACCAAGACATTTTGAATGTTACTTTTTTCTTCAATGGTCCCTCAGGATAATGTAACTGACAGAAATAGTTCTATACTTGTAGCACCAATGGCAACCTACAAGTTCTCTTTTTTCTTTTCAATTTTAATTTTTTTTTTCTTGTGTTCAAGTAAATATTCCACACATTATAGTATTGCTGAATGAAATTAAAGACACCTAAGTTCATCATGGCAAGGTATCGTTATGAGGCTTTGGTTGATCCACTAAGGCGGTGCTGTATATCTGTTGTTTTACCTGTCAAATGGCATCACACATACTCGGGCTCTGGTTAGCAGAAATCATCTTTGCTCTAACCAAGACCGCAAATAAGTTTGTGTGTAAGGATTGTCTTAAGTACAATGTCAGTGTGTGAGTGTGTGCGTGTATGGATGTGAGACACAAACTGCTGTTACATGGAAACAGGTTTTTTCAGCCAATTGGGCGACTTAAAAAAATATATTTGAAAAGTCAAGATTGGTAGCCGAAACATGTATTTGCTTTCTTCAATTGTGACTTGAAATGGAGTCACACTTGATTGGATATCCGTCTTCTGTCTACAATGGTTTCAAGTAACATTTTAAGGAGAAGATGTCAGGTGACTCAAAGCCATTGCTCAGTCAGCCTCTGTCAGCACTCCATCATGATTGTGATATCAGGAGAGTTTTATATAGCGCTCCGGTACATTGGCAAGATATCTATATAACTACAGTACTGACCAGTATTCCAATGAATTTTCCTGTCTATATCCTTTGAGCAATTTCCTTTTAGGTTGACCATCGGAACAAAGTTTCCTTTGTACGTATAAATCAGTATCGGTAGGGCTCTAGGAAAAGCTACATCATTAGCATATAGCTTGTTCCGCCTTAACCATATTTAATATAACATGAAACGGAAATGTTTCGTAGTGTTTTTATGTGACAGCTGTTAGGTCTGTGTATGAGAACGAGTGGCTTTGAAAGGCAAGAACCATCCGCTGGCTGGCTGTACAGTCTTATCTGACTCTCTTTTTATGTGTGTGTGTGTGTTTGCGCAGGTTGGAGCCAGCTGGCAGCCATGCACTGTGTGATGCTTCCTGACCTCCTGGGCCTGGATAAGTTCAGACCTCCTCTGCTGGAGATGTTGGCGAGGAGATGGCAGGACCGCTGTCTGGAGGTAAAACACAGATTGTTTCACAGAAAGATCCAAACATAAAAAAGAAATGTTTCAAAATGTTCATACTGAGTACCTTCGCCTGCTGTTAACCATCCAATGAATATACCGTGTCTGTTTGTTTTTGTTGAGAGGGAAAAGGATGACCTTCAACATAGCTGCTCACCCGAAGATTAAATAATAAAAATTAATAGTCATTTAACGATATACAATTTTAAGATCTCCACTCTTTGCATTGTTAGGTGAGAGAAGCAGCACAAGCTCTCCTATTGGCTGAGTTGAGACGGATTGGTCAATCAGGACGTAAGGACACCATCGACCTGTGGGCTCCCTACCTGCCTCAGTATGTGGACACCGTCAGCTCTCGTAAGTACCTCACACTGCTTTATATAAAAAAGACGGAGAGAAATCGTTATTAAGTCTGTTGGATCTTGGTGTTTTTTTAATGTCACAATGGCATTTGTTTAAAGTTGTAGTATTAACATGTTAATTGTGAGCATAGGAACATGCCAACATCTGAATACTTACATGCTAGCATTCTAGCTTTGAAAGTGGATCTGCTCTGATTTTACACATCAAATACGATATATCGAAGTCCATCATGTTCCACATAACATCCAATAGTTGTTAACAGGCTAACTTTAGTTTGTGTTGTGTAGCGTTTATGAGGAAAATGTTAGCATGCTTATCAATCAGGTGAGAGTAAAGGTGCACCCAAGTTCAAGTCCTAACTTGTCAGACTAGATGTCCATATCGTTTATGGTGGAGTCAGCAATGGTGGAGAACGCTTGTTCCTCAAAAATCACTTTTTCTCATATCAGTGAATATCTCCTCACGATCCGCTAACTGTCCGTAAACGGGTATGTGAACAAAGGGTCCCACAATAAGTTAGCAACATGCCCGTTTACAGAGCCCCATTAAATTAAATGTTATTGTTAGCTGATGTTTTTGTTGTTGTTTTGCTTTCCCTGAATTAACTGTAACTGACTTTCATAGTCACGTTAGTGGTTTCAATAATTACTTAGTAAATGATCTGTTTGTGTGGCCAATATTCTGACACTACAGTTGGGATTATTCTTTAGATTGCCTTTAATATTGTATTTTAAATGCAATACGTGGAGGATAGTTTGCATGCAGGATAGTGATAGATGGGTGAGTAAATCCGCTTACTGTGAATTAAGAGTAACATCAACTTATTTGTGGCTACCTTAAAAAACGCAATTACAAATAAAACTGTCCAAGTCAGTACGTGTACATTTTTCAGGTAACAGTCTTAAGCTTAACCACGTGTTCAAAATAAAAGTCCCAGTAATCTAACCATTTGGCTGTTTTCCCCAAACTGTTTTTCATGGTAGCAATCATGTGGTCTAACATTGGTTAAACAGCTGTCATTAAGCACTACCAAAGACCTGCTTGATGAAAGCAGAGAGATAAAGAAGAGTCTTGGAGAATACATGCTCTTTGGTTCACAATGTTGTTTTTTTCTGTGTGCCCTCTGTGTATTCCCTGGTCTCTCTCTTCGGCTATAGTTAGACCTGCTGATGGGAAGGTGAATCTCAACCTTCTTTTACTAGAAACAGCCTTCTAAAATGCTGTGTGTGTGTGCGCGCGCGCGCGTGTGTGTGTGTGTGTGCGTGTGTGCGTGTTCAGTAGTCGCCCTGTGGTTGCTGAGGATGCTGGGGGGTTTCTCAGGGGAACGGTTGCCATGGAGACGGGCACCGGTCAGTGTTGTGTTACCACAGCAGTACCGCAGGCGTGGGGGGGGGAGTGATGGGCCATGACCTCAGGGGATGAGGGAGGGAGGAGGGGAGGGAACGCAGAGAGAAAGAGAGCGAGAGAGATAGAGATAGGGCGAGGTTAAAGGGTCATTGAATTTGATCTGTGTGCTGCACAGCGGGACTGGAACAGACAGTAAGATGACTCCCGCTAGTCCTGGAAACACTGGAATAAGTCAGGGAATGTGTTGAATCCTCTGGAGAAGTTCTTTTGAACTTGAAGCTTGTCTTAGGTCTGTCTATTGTTAAACACCAAATATGTCATTATTACCACACATTTTGAACTCCAGATCCAACCTTTTTTTTCCAACTTGTAGAACAGGCTGAGTCAACCTTCTCTGGATCTGTGACCCCTTCTTTCATCAACAAAATGATGCCGATCCCCCCCCCCCCCCCTCTACCTACCGTCATTTACAAAGAACTGCAGCTCTCTTTATGCGCTGCAGCTAAACAGCACTTAGCAGCAGTTCCATGGCTCAGCTTTTGGATTTTGATTTTAGGGTCAAAACTAGGGATGCACTTAACGCCAAAGTTCCAGTGTTAGAAATAGGTTTTAATTGAGACTACTGTAGTTGCCTAGTTTATAAGCAGATAAACACTGAGAAAACCAAGCGATTACTAACCGACTGGTGCCAAAGCAGCAGACGTGTAACCGACTAGTCATGTGCATCCCCCTAGTTGAAAATGTTGTTTATTAATTTACAAAGTGTGGTGTCCACAAGGCTCCAATGCATTTATTAAGAGTGTAGGTTGACAAATCATTTTTTCACTCCAGAAGTCAGGGCCGTCAGTGTTGTGAATCATCCATCCGTTCAATTGGACACCACACTCTGACCTTCAGCACACCTTCATTGTTCTCAGAAGCAGCTGTCCTGTCAGCAGCCAGGCACCTGAGGAGCCCACAGGACAAATTGTCTTCAACCGGGCAGAGAGGGGGGAAAAAATAGTTTGCTAGGAGCCCTCCCTCCCGGCTTTGATCAGTCATTAGGAGATAATAAAGTAGCTCACAACACAGAGACAGCAGGAGATCTGTGTCATTTGGAAGGAACAGCCTGTGAAAAGAAGCCAGCCAGAGTGTGTGTGGGGGGAGAGGGGGTGTGGACTCAGTGGGGTTGCACGTTCAGTTCATCAGACACACGTTAGGGGAATGAATGACACAATATATTTGATGTTACTCAGAATAGTGGTTTTCAAAAATTGGGCCTGCATAAATGATTTGGGACTTCAATAAAGTAAGTGTCAAACCTTCAAGTTAAAGTTTGACAAAAAAAAACAAAAACAAGGCTCGGTGCAGACTAGAGCTGTGCTAAAACATCGATACGGCAATATATCGTGATCGTTATCGCTGTGATATCTGTCAAATAGTTTTTTTCAAACGGGCTGTTGTGAACTACATCCTCCGCTCCTGTAGATGTAGCGGTACGGCTAAGTTGCCCCGAATTACCGGGTTTTGAATTTGAATTTTTAAGTTTCTTATTTAATTGTTTTGACTCAATTTGTCCTCTGAACTATGAAACTAATGCAATCTTTATAACTTGTATTTCAGCTTTTGAATTTTTTTTTTGTGAACTATGTGGAATACTGCAATATACATCGTATATCATACTGTATATATCGTGATATGTATCGTATGGTGAAGTCCTTTGCCATTACACAGCCCTACTGCAGACTCTGTTGGGCAAAATGTGTCTCCAGCTGCAAATTATTCATTGATTGAATGCCTTTTTTCAAATAACTTACTAGTGCCGAGTTGAGCCCTGACAAGGTCAAAGCTTTTCTTCACCTGATCCAATGAGGAAATAGTGCGGAATAGGTTGACCTGTTTTTTTTATCAGTGAATAGCAATCTAATGTAGCTTTTCTAACTCATGCGTCGCACTTTCTATAGCTGCTCCATTATTAAAGCCTCCACCTGGTTTGCTTTATAAAGGTTGGCCTCAGCATGTAGCTCTGAAGTAGTGCTTCAAGTCACCACAGCACCTGTGCTCTGCTGGTGAAATATGAACCATCTTTTACTGTAACAAAAGCTGTTTCTGTTTGGTGTGGCTGCATTCACATGGAATCCACAGCATACGTTTTGACCACAAACAGGACGTCATTGAAGTGGACCAGGGCAGGACGGAAATGTTTTATTTGGCCGGGGAAGAATGCTGACAACGGCAAGACTAAACAGCACTCCTGTCGAAGTTTCAATATTTAAATTTATTGTGCCGGTATCCGCATAAGAATTTGCAATTTCCCTCAAATGCAATAGGAAACTCTACAACGAGAAGCTGATTATTTTGGTGTTAACAGCTTTTTTTTTTTTTTTTTTCACACCATAAATGAACAAGGTACACACCAAGTGCAGTACTCCTTTTACTTGTCATAATGGAAATGAATGGATAAACGTACGCTCTGGAGGGAATTTCAATATTTACCCAAAGTTTCCAATATATTGTTAAGAGACAATTTCACAGCGACATGCATTAGAGAGCTGGTGGAAGAAGGACTCAGGGCGAAACTTGTTTCAGAAGAAATATTGTATATATAATATAATCATCGGTTGTAATTTATATATTTATATGTGAAATATACAGCACATCATTGTCACACTATTCTATGATCTTTACTGTATGGCAGCTCACTCTCTCTCTCTCTCTCTCTCTCTCTCTCGCTCTCTCTCTCTCTATCTCTCTCTGTTGTCCCTCTGGCAGCAAAGTGCTTGGTGTTTGAAAGGGAGACACCTGAATTTATCCATTAGCTTTTAGTGCTGAGGAAAATGTCATGGTGGTGGTGAGTCTCACTGTCGCAGCACGGGGGCTGACGACCTTTCAGCTCTCCCTGGAAGTGTTTAAAAGGCTTGAACACAAAGGAGAGCGAGCGAGCGAGCTCAAGTTGTTAACCTGCACTGAGAGAGAAAGAGAGAGAGAGAGAGAGGGGGAGAGAGAGAAACAAACTGTGTGTAATGAGTACTGCTTCTCACCGTCAAGCTGTTTGGGAAACATTCTTCTTGAGAGCGTTAAAGCTATAGTGCGTTACTTTGTCACATAAATGAATCGTGCTTACATTCAAGCCCATCGCCAAACGAGTTGACACCAAGTTGATTAAGCCTACGTGCTCAACAAAACAGGCTCTGTATTTCTCAGTATGGCAGTGTTAACAAACTGGTGTTGCCCCCCCAGACACTGGTGCAGGAGCTCAGAAAAATCCCAAGAAGCACCCAAGAAATGTTTCAGTTGTTGATTCTACTGAAAAAACCTGGCCGCACAGCAGGAGGTATAAAATCCATGCTAGATTCACCAAGGGCTTGCCTCATGTAGATGCACCGACAGTGTTGTTGTAATACATCATTGGGGCAATAGAAGCTTCGTACTATGGCTTTAATTATGGAGCTGGAGTGAGGGTATGGTTAACCGAGCTAAGCATTAAGACTGGAAACAGGGGGAAATTACCTTTTATTTGTATTTGTACTGAACACACACACACACACACACACACACACACATACAAACACACGCACACACGTGCACACAACACACACACACACACACACACACACACACACACACACACACACACAGCATTTTAGAAGGCTGTTTCTAGTAAAAGAAGGTTGAGATTCACCTTCCCATCAGCAGGTCTAAAAAAAGTTATAGCCTACAAATGAGTTTATTGAGATTTTAAAAAGTTAGGGAGTTTACTGACTTCATTTTCTCTGAGAAGTTAGGTCACAATGCTCTGTCTGTGACCTTTTGTATGATATATAACTTGGGAGTGAGGCCACAAAGGGCTTTAAAAGACAAAAAAGTAAAAGTTTAAAATCAAGTCTACTTGATGGGGAGCCAGTGAAGTAGTGCTACGATAGGAGTGATGTGGTCCAGTTTTTTTTTTATTTGTAAGGAGTCTAGTGGAGGAGTTTTGAGCAAATTGTAGAATAGAGGGAGTTTCAATAGGCAGAAAGTAATGAATGCATAACTTTTTCCAGGTTTGGTTTTGACATTTTTTTTTTTTTTTTACTGTTTCTCAGTTGGATGAAGCATGATTAAAATACTCTGGTAATAGGAATAATGTTTCTAATATCCAAAGTGAGGTCTGAATCAAGGATCACACCTAATAGATCTCGGCATAGGGTTTAAAAAGCCTATCTCTCTTCAAAGTTTAAAAAGAAAACAGTCAACTACCAACACCTCCTAAAACTCACAAATTGAATAGAATTGAATCCACCAGCCGTTAGCAGCCATCACATCTGGCAACCTGCAACCAAGACACAGAACCACCACCAAACAATACAACACAAGTGCAAAAAGCTTTAATCTTTCAGGGGCGGGAGACTTGTGGAGCTCCAGGGGGGGTGTGCACAGAGCATTGAAGGCCCGGGAAAGAGGCTGCCAGGCTGGGCACGGAGAAAAGAGACAACCTGGGGGGTCTGGATGTGTACCGGGAAGGGGTTCCACACACCACTCACTTTACTCACCTATATTCACACACACTTGATTAAACTGAGTCCCCGGCATTGTTCGGGCCTCACACACACACACACGCACACACACACACACACACACACACACACGCATGATCACACACAGTTTGAAGGGGTCAAACTGTGCGTGTGTGTGAAGCAGCTGTTTCTTTTAATCGCTGAACAGAAGACACAATTTCCTCTCTCTCTCTCTCTCTCCCTCGCTCTCTTCCTCCGTTTTTAGTTTATTATCTCCCTTGATCGCCCAATCCCGTCGTTTTTTTTCCCTAACTCGTGAACCTGCTGTTTTTAAGGAACCGCCTCCTCCTTTCCTTTCCTTTCCTTTTATTTTTTTTTGTCATTACCGTTGGGTATACCTACTTAAACTGTAGCCTATTTGTATCAGTTCGTTGCCTAACACATTTTAACAAGACTACATTGAAGTATTCACGATGACATTACCTTTGCCAAATACTGATTTTTTTTTTTACCGAACAGCGCCTGAACACATCACAATGTAACTCAATACAACCCACGTTCCAAATGAAGGAAACAAAACTAAATCACTATTTAAAAATGCCATACATAACAGTGGCCATCTTTTTTTTTTCTAATGATCTCTTCTGAGAAGAGACTGTCTCGTGACGCATACAGAGAATGAGCGCTTCGTCTGATTAGCTCCGTCCTCTTTCGACAGGTTCTTTTATTTGACAAATGAGGCCTCCATCATTTACAGGAGTGCTGGCATGACTTTTATAGCATCTTCAAACACAGGCATTGGTGCTGCTGCTGCTGGGCACGGACACACACTCTTAATAAGGCATGCATTACAAACATGCACCGCAATGACATAGCAGATTTGTTCATGATGCTAATTAACAATTAACTACAGTCATTGCAGAAATAACAGATTTCAACGAGGTGTCTTTCATCTGTTTTTTTTTTTATTCAAATAAAAATGTGCAGGACACAAATCTGAAGTGTGTGTGTGTGTGTGTGTGTGTGTGTGTGTGTGTGTGTGTGTGTGTGTGTGTGTGTGTGTGTGTGTGTGTGTGTGTGTGTGTGTGTGTGTGTGTGTGTGCGTGCGTGCGTGCGTGCGTGCGTGCGTGCGTGCGTGCGTGCGTGCGTGCGTGCGTGCGTGCGTGTGTAAAGATCATACGGATAAGTAGAAAAGATAATACTTATGCTGAAAAGAAAACTGACCTGCCTCATCCTACATTAAAATCCATTAATAATTTAATCAATGGTCTCTCAATATTAACCTTTTTAAAAAAGTATCAAAATACAGAAAATAGAGCTCACTGGCTCAAAGAACAGGGAATGAGTGTGTGTTTTGAATGGAGGGTGAGAGGGAGCAACAGACAGAGGAGGAGAGCCTGAGATCCTGGAGGTTAACAAGGCATGCTGGGAGCTATGTGTCATGGCTGACATGACAAGCTTGACCTTGGAGCAGGGCACAACGCCTCCCCCTGTCATCCACCCCTCCTCCACCTCCCTCAGCTCCCCGCATCCCTCTCTTTCTCATTCCCTCCCGCCACGACGGTTGAGTTATGGGCCCCTGTGTGTGTGTGTGTGTGTGTGTGTGTGTGTGTGTGTGTGTGTGTGTGTGTGTGTGTGTGTGTGTGTGATAAAACCACACAGAATTAGCCAAATCTGCACAGTAGCTTATTACGATACACACTTCTATATCTACGTCCTTTTGCAAACCTCAGATTAATGTTTGCTTAAAAATACTAAATAAATCAGAAAACCAAGATGGTTACCTTATACCTTAATCATATTTAACCCTAGTTTGCTTCCATCAACCCTACATTTCCACACAACTTAACCATTCTGTAGTTGCATCGCACAGATTGTGTTTGGTACTGTACAAAAAATAAATCATAATTTTGACATTGAGCATAATATGGGGTCTTGTCAGATGGAATTGGTATGGCAAATGAGAAAATCTCGTATAACATGTATATAATTTATAATTGGTTCTACATTTCTATTATGGAGTTGTGGAGTTGAGTTTCATGTCAGTAAAGCCCATGTGAACTGAAATAGAATAGAGAGAGAGTGAGACTTACAGAGAGGAGGAGAGAGAGAGAGAGAGAGAGGGAGAGAGAGAGAGAGAGCTCTGTTAATGTACACACATCAGTCAGTCTTTTTTGTCCAATCACAGAGAGGCATCCATTATGTTTTAATTAAGTTCAATTAAGTTTTTATCACTTTAACGTTTGGGACGGTTAATCAACCACCAGGCAGTGTATCCGCCTTCTGTGTGTGTGTGTGTGTGTGTGTACACGATATAAAGCTGCACAGAGTCATTACGTTGAGCTGTCTTCAGTGTGTGTGTGTGTGTATGTGAGAGCAGGTTAATTGGAGCATGAAGCACAATGTTAACCAGGATTAATCAATGTAATTACAGACAGTGTAATTACAGTTTTTTTTATTGCTGCGCTCGGGGTGTCCTCATGAACCTGTCTATGATGTGTAGAATTATTATTGTCTTGAACCCTAATTATACAATTTTAGAAATTAGATTTTTTTTTGTCTGATGTCGTTAACAAACACTGTGTGTGTGTGTGTGTGTGTGTGTGTGTATGCGTGTGTGTGTGTGTGATTCATCAATTAGGCTTGTTTTCCCAGAGATTAGCCGCGTCCAGGCTCCGTTACTTTTTAGTTGCTTCATTCATTAGCGCTGTGCCATTCATTTACCCGGCCGCTAATGAAAAGCCACTCTTAATTGGCAATGGAGAGATAAGGGCTAAATGAAAACCCTAAGTATAGAAGGGGCCAGCTGTGTGTGTGTTTTAGTGTGTGTGTGTGTGTGTGTGTGCGTGCGCCTGTGCCTGTGCTTGTGTGTGTGTTCGCATTTAATCCCTAGATAACAAGGAGGCCCTATAAACCTTAATTAGCTTCTTAACTGGGACAGTTAGCCCTGATAATAAGGATCAACGTATTAAATTAATAAATAAACAAAACAACTAGCCTGCTTAACCCTAGCCCGCTGCCCTGCCTTGTTTTCATGTGACAATGCTGACATTTCAAATGAACCCAAGTCTCTCTCTTTCTCCTCAGCTGGGTCTGCCACTGAGCCCTCCCCTCCGGCCCCGCCCCCGCCCGAGGCTCAGCCAATAGAAGCCAAGCTTCCCGAGGAGGAAATTGACGTGACAGATGATGACATCACTGCAGGTAGGCACATGAAATACAATGTTTGGAAAAAAACCCTCCTTAACTTAACTAGATTTAAGGTTGAGTTGTATATGAACAGTTTCTCTCTCATAGGAATGTTGACTTGTAATCTCATTTGGAAACTGGACATATAAAGCTGATCCTTGACATAAGCACGTGTGATGTCATACGGGAGCTTATGCATGAGTCTGAATTGGTATATTTTGGTCCATCATTAAAATTAAAAGATACTATGTATGTGCTGTATTTATACGGGAGTGAGTTATTTTTGTTTGTTAGTTCTGGGTTCATTTGTGCTTGTGGTTTTTGGCTATTGATTTGCTGTCATAGCAGTTCACTTGGTTTACTTGGTACTTGGACAACACAATATCAGCAAGGAAGCAGCCTACATGTGATGATTGAAAACTGATAGTTGTGTGCAACACTATGTAAGTTTTATCCCATGTGGTGGAAGACATGAGATGTCTCACAACATCCCGACATCTTTTTTGACTTCCCTTTTGACTATTTAACAATTCTCACAAAGCTGTAAACGTTCTGTATAGTCACCCTATAGGAGTATTCCTGACAAAGTTGGTCAGGGCTCCTTCCCTGTATTCTGCCATATAAATTGGACTATAATCTGTCACGGTGAACCTAGAAAAAGGCATAAATACTGCACAGCTTTAATAAAAGGGTGATGAGTTTGGGGATGTTCACTATCAAAGGTCTAAAAATGATATGTGTAGTGTTAATATTTCCAGTGAACATTACTGTGTAATGTTTAAGGCACAAAATCAAGGGATCATTTCCCCAGTGACCTGTAGAGCCTCATCTAGTTTGATATTAGATATTAGTCATTTATCATTTATGTGCTGCTGAATTTAGCAGTCTGGTGACTCTGAATGTGGGTTAATCGTGTGTGTATGTGTGTGTGTGTGTATGTGTGTGTGTGTGTGTGTGTGTGTGTGTGTGTGTGTGTGTGTGTGTGTTTAATAGTCAGTGCCACACAGCCCATCTAATTGTAATTCCAGTCTACTGTCAACTCTGTCCTAGGTGTTAAAAGCAGTTTGATGTTTAGTATGCACACACACGCACTCACGCATGCACGCACACACACACACACACACACACACACACACAGGATAAGGTGAGAAACATTTCTCCCTAGGAAATGACTGACACCTATACGGCAGGTAAAAGAACACAAACACACACACACACACACACACACACACACACACACACACACACACACACACACACACACACACACACACACGTTTCCAGTCCATTGGTCCTTTTGTCACATTTCCCTGAAAGTTTGAACGTGTCAGACGCACAGACAGGTAGCTCTTCTCGTCTATGACTACACTGATCATCACCATGGATTCTATAACCACAGGAAACTAAAACAGAACCAACTCATATGTCTGTAGGGAAATGGACCTTATCTAAAAAAAAACCCATAAACAAAAAGCCTTCTCCATCCTTCCTCCTCCCTCCATCCTTCTCTCAGACCAGTCAATATCACAGATGTGTCTGACAATATATCATTTCTCGCAGCTCATTTTTCTCCTATTGACAGCAGTGTTTTTTCCCCTCCGTCTCTGCAGTATTGAATCTGTTAGTAGACGCAAACACAGAACACAGAACACAGTCTGAATCGTATGTGCCGTGGATGTTACAACTCATTGTGTTTGCCAAAAGGTTTCTGTTTTGGCTCTTTGTCTACCTCTGTCCATTCTTTCCTCTTTCATGCCTCTGTCTATCTTACAACTTGTATCTCGTTTTCTTGTGGACGGAGTTTAAAGTGAAAATATGATTGATAAGAGATTTTTCTTCCTGGGTATGACCCGACATGCTTTTTTTGGCTTTTCTGACATTCTTATGTGCATATCTTCTCAAGCTCTTGTCAGGTTGGGGTGGGGAGCGTTTGTGCACAAATATTTTCAGTTCTCTCCAGAGATGTTCTATTGGGTTTAAGTCTGGTCCCTGGCTGGCCTATTACATGCCATTCACATAGGTTCACTCGGCCACTTGGGTCACTGTACTGTTTGAAGGTCAAGGCTTTGTCCCTATCTCAGGTCCTCACTTCTCCAGACCAGATTTCATTGAGGAGATCTTTGTTATTTGCTCAATCAACCCTGAGCAGCCTTGACCAGTGCTACACACCATCACACTGCTGCTTCCATGCTTCACAGTTGGGATAGGGTTGGACAGTTGAGAAGAAGTGCCTGGTCACCAAACTCCAAGATGTCTTTTATGAGAAAATGCTTCCAATCTGCCATGAAGAACAGTGCTGCTGTGATGGTCCTTCAAGTGCTGTTGTACTCAAGATCAGTGTTGTTGCTACTGCACTTGCTTTTTCATCATTACAAATACTAATGCAAAATGATTATCTTACAATAAAAGACATGCTTTCTCTTGCATCACATACAAGATTTGCACTCACTCTTGACTTGGCCCGGGTCTTGGACTTGACTACAGCACTGGGTCCTTCTGGTCCTCATCTGAACTCTGGACCTTAGCCTCAGTCCACCTGTCTTTCCAAGGCCCTTTCTTCTCCCCTGATTGCTCATCTTTATGGAAGAGTCCTGGTTGTTCCAAACTTCTTCCAGTGATAATGAATGAGGCCACTGTGACTGTGCTCTGGGGAACTTTCAATGCAGCACAAACGTTTGCAGCGGAGATGAGAGGAGGAGACAAAGGAAAAAAACACTAGGCTGCAGGCTGTTACCACGGTGATGGACTCATCACCTCGGACTGCTGTCTACCCTGTCACACACACGCTCGCACACACACGCTCGCATACACACACACACACACACACACACACACACACACACACACACACACACACACACACACACACACACACACACACAGAGAGTTCAGGATGTGCAGGTGACAACAGTTGTTGCTCTGTGCCACAGCTGCTAAAGCTCCCAGACCAGGGCTCTCTCACACACACACACACACACACACACACACACACACACACACACACACACACACACACACACACACACACACACACACACACACACACATGTGTTTTTGCACTGCGATTATATCCATTGTACTGGCATGTCAGGGGACATCATTAGGATCCACAGCACCCACAACCACACACGCATTCACACGTACAAATTCTCAGCACCTCTCTCTCTCTCTTTCTCTCATCTTAATCACTCACACATCGACCTACACCCCCCCACATACACACACTTCAATTAGGGTAATTAAAGGTCCATTGGCATGACATTTTGATAGAGAAACATGTTACCTAAGCATCAACACCATTAAAACAAAGTAAATAATGCAACGTGAATGCATGAGAAACACAATAGTACAATAGTGCACTATTGCCATAAGGTTTTTTGCCTGTTCATACAAAAAGAGTTTCCATTAAATCGTTGTTGTATATTGTGCCAGCAGCATTCTTTCAACGGATGGGCTTTCCATGGGAAAAATACAAAATAAAATAGTAATAGAAGTAAAGCTATATATCAATGTATTCTCACTATAGCGCAGATAAGATAAGACCATTAGTCTATCAGCAGAAAAATAAAGGGACAACTAATAATTTTTTACTTATGTACTTTATACGGTTTAAATGTTCTCTCACTGTAGCTTTTCTATTGTCAGGTTCAAGGTTCAAGGTTGCTTTATTTGTGCCCGTGGGTACATTTGATTTGCAGGTCAAGAAAAAGGCGTTCAGCTATACACAGTACAAAACACACAGCATATACACTTGCTCTATTTTCTCTTTCATGTTCAGTTGAATATGATTGTTGTTGTTGGTCTTATGTTCTTTTCCCCCGTGTTAAGAACATTAGTTACTGTAGTGTATTTGGATTCAACACAACATCTCTGCAGCTGCATTTAAAACCTGGTCATAGAACCATGTGGAGCTATAATGTGGTTCTACACTGGAGAGAGAAGAGTGAGAGAGTGTTTCATCTCTGCCGCTGAGAGAGGGGAGGTCAGAGGTCCCTGCTGGACACATCCCCCATCACCCCAACCCTCACACACACACACACACACACACACACACACACACACACACACACACACACACACACACACACACACACACACACACACACACACACAGGCCCACGCCAACACACACACCCACACAGGCCCATGCACGCACGCACGCACACACACACACACGTTTGTACGGCTATACTTGTGAGGACATTCATTGACGTAATGCATTCCCTAGCCCCTTACACAAAATGCCCATCAAACAACCCCTTTAAAGGTCTGTCCTGAAGTGAGAACCGAGTACAATTGGCTCACTTAAAAAAAAATGCCCTCACTACACAGACCCACATTCACACAATAAAACACACACTTACACTCGCACATTTGTCTCTGCTCCGGCATTGCATTGTGTCTCCAAGCCCTGCATACATTATGTCAAATGAACCTATAGATGGATCCTTGCCTGATATTATTTTTTTTTCTATCCGACATCCGTTCATCATCCTGTTTTTAGATAGAGGGCAGGAGAAGAAGGAAAGTATAGTGCCCTTGTGAGGGGGGGGGGTCCACGGCTGCACAGATAGAGGTCAGAGGTCAAAGGCCAAAGCTGACCCTCACCTCCCTCGGTGTCATTAGCCCCAGCTCTGATTTGGTTAGCTGAAACGCTAGCCTCCCCTGCTAATCTAATAGCATGAGCCGTGGAGGTCGTTTGGGTCATATCACATTTCTCCCCCAGAAACTGATTGAACTTACGGAGAGACAAATGGTTTCAGAGCTGCAACTCTGAACACTCTTTGATTGTTTCTGATGATTGTCTGTATTGTCTTCTGTTTCACACTGTGAGGGACCCAGCTGCTGTATGGGAATATATATTGTATTACAGACAGAGGGGTGGAGTTTTTTTGTCCAAATATTAATAATGCACAGGAATGTAGTTGGGGTGGTGTAGGTGTAGTATGCTAGGAAATGTGTTGGTACAGTAAGGGCTAGTATGATAGGTTATAGTATAGGAAGCTGAAGTTTAATATGGTATAGTATTCAGACAAAACAATTAAAATTACAGTATTGTGTGTGGACACAATGGTAGAAAATAGCTGTGCACTGATTTGAATGCTTTAGTAGCTTATTATACTGCTACTTCCAGTCCCCTAACCTAAACATTTTTACACATTTAACACAACCACACACGAACGCATGCACGCACGCGCACATGCACACAAACACATGCACACACCTGTCTTATGGTTGAGTGGACAGTGTGATAATGTGAAGACCGAGGGGGGATGGGCAATGCGTGTGTGTGTATGTGTGTGTCAAGGTTTATGAATGTGTCACAAAGATAAAGTGCTAGCCTTGGGGTATGTGCGTGTATGTGTGCGTGTGTGTTACAGACTGTAGACGGAGAGTCATGGATGGATGGATATCACTTCTTTATACTGGGTCATTGGCTGATTGGCTGCTAGACTTAATTGCACCGTTATATGGAATCAGGACTAAATTGTTGAAGGAAAATGTTGCTAGCCAGTTTAGAAACGAGCTGATAGGTGCCATATCTAACCCAGCCCTCATTTGCAAGCCTGTCATTGACTCTATTAGTATAAATTGCATTTTATAATTATTTGGTGCATTGTCATTGAGGTATTGTCCTGGTTTAAAAGGTATAAAGTAATTTACCGGTAAGTCAGACAAAGGTCAACTGCCATTCATAACATACTTCTCATGCCCCCTTATTTAACAACATTTAGTTACACAACCAGAACAAATTTTAAAAGCGAAAAAAAAACTGTCTTTTTGTAAGAGTCCAAAATCTCAAATTCAATTAAATTCAATTAAAAAATATATACAGTCATGTGAAAAAATTAGGACACCCCATTGAATATTCAGTTATTCATTAAGAAATGTTCCCATATCGATGTCTAATCTTGTTTTTATTAATCTCTGGAAAAGAAAGTGATCTAATTGCAGGTAAACAGCAAAAAAATAACATTGTTTTACTGATTAAACAAAATATATTAACATAAATGCATATTCTCACTGAGGAAAAAGTTAGGACACCCTGCCCCCTAATACCTAGTGTTACCGCCTTTGGCTGAAATAACTTCAGTGAGACGCTTCTTGTAACCCTCTACCAGTCTCTGACATCGGTCTGAGGAAAGTTTGCCCTACTCCTCAATGCAGAATGTTTTAACCTGTGTGATGTGTGAGGGGTTTCTTGCATACAGTTCGTTTCAATTCACACAGCATCTCAATGGGATTAAGATCTGGGCTTTGACTGGGCCATTCCAGGACTCACCATTTCTTAGTTTTCAGCCAGTCCTTGGTGGATTTACTGGTATGTTTAGGGTCATTGTTATGTTGCGGGTTCCAGTTCCGCTTCAGCTTTAATTTTCTTACAGATGGTCTCACATGTATCCCTCTGATACACTGTAGAATTCATGATGGATTTTATGATGGTGAGCTGGCCAGGTCCTGCTGCAGCAAAGCATCCCTAAACCATGACACTTCCACCTCCATGCTTCACAGTTGGTATGAGGTGCTTTTCCTGGAACTCTGTATTTGGTTTGCGCCAAACATGTCCTCTGTTCTGGTGTCCAAATAGTTAAATTTTCGACTCATCTGTCCAAAGAACATTATTCCAGAAGTCCTGTTCTTTGTCTATGTTCTCTCTGGCAAACTTCAGTCTGGCCTTAATGTTTCTCTTGGAGAGTAAAGGTTTCCTCCTTGCACACCTCATGGGAAAGTTAAACTTGTGCAGTCTCTTTCTGATTGTAGATGCATGCACTTTCACATCAACAGTGGCCAGAGCCTGCTGTAGGTCCCGCGATGACATTTTAGGGGTTTTGGAGACTTCTTTTAGCATCTTGCTATCTGCTCTCGGGGTGAACTTGCTTGGACGGCCAGACCTGGGCATGTTGGCAGTTGTTTTGAATGTCCTCCACTTGTACACTTTTTTCCGGACAGTGGAATGGCTGATTTCAAAATCTTTTGAGATCATTTTAAATCCCTTACCAGATTCATGAGCTCCAAGAATCTTCTTTCTGAAGGCCTCAGACAGGTCTTTTGAACTCACCATGGTGTTCACTCTCACATCAAGAGTCAGGAGCACACCAAACTGAATGTCTGAGGTTTAAATAGGCCAAACCTCCTTCAAAATGCTGAGTAACAATGTTCTTATCATGTGCACCTGATCTGAAACACTTCTGTGTGATTTCAGACATTTTAAGTAAAAAAAATGTTGGGGTGTCCTAATTTATTCCTCAACAGAATTTGCATGTTTATTTTATTACATTTTACAGAAAGTTTTAAACAGTATTTTCTTCAGTTTTACTTAGTTATCTATATTCCTGGAATTTCTCAGTTTAAAGAAAAATGTATATTAAATATCCATATGTCTAAATATGTTAAAAAACACACGTTTTCACAGGGTGTCCTAATTTTTTCACATGACTGTATATTTTATTGTCCATCACAGTGACCGAAACTTGCCTTCAGTTTGTCGTTCGAACAACAGAAAAACAACATGAGACTTGCATAAAATCACACAAACAGTTCAATAAATCAGTAAAAGCATGTGTGTTAATTAAAGCTGCTGCTGCATTACAAGAGTAGGGTCTATTGGGCCAGTGCATATTGCAGTGGGAATCAAATAGTTCTACTAATTTCCTTTTGTAGTTTGTCAAAAGTGCCAGGCCCACAGAATATGGTAAATACATTAAGAATCCATTCAATCCAACTCAATTAAATTCAATGAGAAATAAGTCTTTAAGCTGTGCATGTTGCGACTGTGGCTAACGGCAATGGCAGGCACTGAACCAATAGGGGGAGGGGCATAATACAAGGTGAAATGGATGTCCAATGACGGTCCACTTGAACAAAGGATTTAGAATATTATCAGGGTAACAGGTACAGGCTATTTAAAGTCCCTCTCTTCATCTAGACACTCAGTATAGAGGTGGAGTGTTTGTTAGGCCTGTGGGCAGATTCACATGTTAATACTGCTCCCATTGATCAGTGTGGAGCTCACTTCTTACCTTCTGCACTAATCACACACTTTGCATACAAACACACACGCACACACACACACACACACACACACACACACACACACATACACACACACACACACACACACACACACACACACACACACACAAAAACTAAATGGAAATGAGATAAGGAGAGGAGAGGATTCAGTGTGTGTGTGTGTGTGTGTGTGTGTGTGTGTGTGTGTGTGTGTGTGTGTGTGTGTGTGTGTGTGTGTGTGTGTGTGTGTGTGTGTGTGCGTGTGTGTGTGCGTGTGTGTGCGTGTGTGTGTGTGTTGTTCCATTTCTGACAAAGTAAGAATGTTTTCCTCAGGCCAAGCCTCCCTTCGTTGCATTCACTCAATGCTTTTTGTTTGCTCCCTCTACTTTAACTTTACTCTACTTAACTTCTACCCTTCAGGAAGGTGTTGCGTTCAAATGTTCTCGGATCATTTGTATTTTTCCAGCGCAGACATCTGCATGTTGTGTCTGATCCACTCGGATTATCTGTCAGACATCTTGAATTGATCCAATACATCAGACTAGACACAACAAACTATACATCTGTCATCAAGGTTTGTCCTTATTTCTTATTTATCCTCCATTCCTTAGTAGTCAGCAACAACTCTCTTCTAAAGGGATATTTTGTGGCATTTCCATGTGAAAAATGGCTCCTCTCCTCTCTACCTAATGTATAACATATCATTGATTGATTTGTTGGTTTTCTGTGTAAAGGAGAAGAAACAGAAGTAGGCACAGATCACACAATGCCACCACTTTAATAACCAAATGAGGAGTTGTATTGTTCAACATAAAGTTTGAAGTACCGACACTGTGATTTTTGATTTAAATACTGTAGATAAAGTAGTACTTTTTGAAGTTTTGTAAGTCCCATTAAGCATTGCAGAAATATACAGATGCAGAATATATTTTGCTCTTACCATCATCAAAGTTTTGGTTTAAATCTGAGCAAGAGTAGATAGCACCTTACAATGATTTCTTATTTATGAACAAGTCTCGTGATCCAAAATATTGTTGTATTAAAAAGCTGTCTAGTCCTAAATGAAACTTCAAAATGCAATTCTTAATGTTAGTTGGCCAACTATTTCAAATTTCAGAACAGGTTCCTCCATTTGAAAACCTGCTTTTTATGGCATGTGTTTTTTTATTTTGTGTGGTTGTATAGCTACTTCAATGAATAGGAATCATGCTGTACGGCCTGTTCTGTTCTGGGAATAAGGGAAAACTCAAATGGTCAAAGAGATGATAATCCATCCAACAGCATATATAGGATCAGTCAATGTAAGAGTACAGGATGTGTAGTTAAGGTAAAGCTGGCATTGTTTTGTCCTTCTCTTTCAAACCTGTATTCAGTTTGTTTGTGGTATCTCATTGGGACGCTCCCCTGACCCCCCCCCCCCCCCTCTCTCATAGCATCTAATTGAAGCACTGTGTGTGTGTGTGTGTGTGTGTGTGTGTGTGTGTGTGTGTGTGTGTGTGTGTGTGTGTCCAGCAGTGAAGCACAGATAGCTCTCCTGTCTCTGTTTTAAGACAGTAAAATACACTTAACCTTCAGATGGACTCGGGCCCGCACGGAAGGGCAGCCACCAGTTTTCTCAAATCTTTTTTCTCTATCAACTTAATTGTGTTTTTCAATTATTTCTCCCTCCCCCTCTCAGATTTTCAGTCTCTTGGCATTTGCTGTAAGGTTACACCCCCCCCCCCCCCCACACACACACACACACACTTTAAAAACTTCTCCTGATCCAGTGCTATTTCAAAGCTTACCGTAGCCTTCAGAGTTTAATACTTGTTGTTTAGTTCTTGTATATTCATCATTTCTCTCTCTCTTTCTCTCTCTCTCTCTCTCACACACACACGCACGCACACACACACACACACACACACACACACACACACACACACACACACACACACACACACACACACACACACACACACACACACACACACACACACACACACACACACACACACAGCATTTAGTGTCTGCTGTCCACTTTTTCCGTTCTCACATCAGTTTCCTGCTGGTATTGATCCCCTGCCTCAATCCCAGGTGATCAGGTTTTACCAGTCTCCCATTGATTACCAATGGAGGCCGAATCAAGGTGCATCATGGGAAGATGTGTGGGGCCGTAGCTCCAAAGGGGAAAGTTTGTTTTGTTTTGTTTTGATTTCCTCAGCAGGTTTGACAAACAAACAATATATTTACAGCTTTTTTTTATTGTCACAGGAACACAAATATTTGAAGTTTATTTAGAGATATTTCTATTGCTTCCTCATTTCATTTAGAGCTGGCTAGTCATTCAGTGTATTAATATTCCCATTATTATTCATTGATTTGGTATAGGATTTTTCATATTTTGTATAAAAAAGGTTTGTAATATAAGTTGACTTCATGGGAAAATACATGTTGTACATTAATATAATATGTATAGTACAATGCATACATGAGTGTGTATATATTTCTGAAAGGTGAAGGAGTTCTTGCCGTTTTTATTAGATTTTTTTTAAAGACATATTTTCCCATTGATTGATGGACTCCACAGGTTGTTGCATTACACAATCCGGCCCATTTTTTTAATAGATTCCTTCCTTTATGGATAATGTCATTTCAGCCAGAAAGCCTTTTTATCCCAATCCATCCATGGTTTTTTTATGAAGATTTAGCAGAGGCGGAGGCCAGCGGCGAGGGGGGGAGTGCGTCTTTAGTTTATTGGGTTATGTTTGGGCGCGGGTCGGTCCAACAAATAGGATTTAGATCCAATGTCATTATGATAGATCTGACGGCCGCCAAGCAAAAGATAGATCGATGGACTTCAAAAATCAATCAGTCCGTCCACACACACACACACACACACACACACACACACACACACACACACACACACACACACACACACACACACACACACACACACACACACACACACACACACACAGGCCTGAGTGGAGAGCAGGTACACACAGACAAGTGATGTACTGTCCACAAAAAAAACCCTCACACATGACTTCTGCAAGACTTGTCCTCAGTTAGATTTTTTAATGTTCTGGCTGGATCACTGTGTCAAATTAAAAGTGGTCACTCACTATGTGTGTGATTTTAGTTTTTCAAAATTGCATCTTGTCCTATCGTCTACCTTTTTCTTTTTTTTCTTTTTGACTTTGGGATCTCCCAGAACTAAAAACAAGTTATGAGATTGAATTTCTGAAAACGGTCCAAACACGCTTCAGCAATGGAATATTTCAAATCCATCAGGTTAGATTAGAAAACTACTATAACAGCAGCAAGCTTTCTGGTATCTTTTAGTTTGTATATCAGCTCTCAGGTCATATCATATTTGATATTTTTAATTGGGTTAGTAAAGGGGGAAAAATTCCTACCTTGGCCTGATGGTTTTGACTTCAGTCAGTTGTACGCTACACAAATGACATTGTTGTAAGACTCGGTTGGAAGTATTTCCCTTTAAAAAGTGTGTGTGTGGGGGGGGGGGGGGCACAATGAAGGGTTCTTCAGGTTTCTTTTTTTTAACAATCATTTAAAATAAAACTCTCAAACTAAATACAGTATGTATGTCAGATAATTACACTTCCACAGTCATCCTAAATCAAACTATATATGCTATTTTTTTCCCCAAAAAACATAGTTAACAGTACTTTTTTCAGCCCCTACTCACTATAGAAATTTCACTTAGGCTGCATACATATCCCAAACCCTCCACCAAGCTGAAGGTTGCCTGATAGACAAAATTCAGGGCGTGAAAAACATCTTGCTGAAAGCATTAGCATTTGTTTTCAAAACAATTATTTTGTAACTAAAGATTTTGAATGAGGTAGGAATGAAACTATGGGTGGTGGTGTAGCAGGTAATCAGCACAGACCAAATCTCATAAGCTCAGTGCAGGAAAATCTTCAGAGAATTGATTGATCTTGACAGATAGATGCTGGACCAATCAGGCACTGTTAACAGGATGACATCACCTCTTCACTCTGCTGAAAGGAATCAGTAACTTAACCAGTTATCACAATCAGAAAAGGGTATTTTGCCGTTTCCCCTCACACACATACAAGGCATGTGCTGTGGTCTGATGTTGCATAACAATAAACATACAGTAAAAATATGTCAGGTTGAATAGTATAAAATTGAAATAAAAACACATCAAAATGTACTGTAAAACATATTATAAAAAGATATATACTCTATGTACAATAATAAGTTATTCCATGTAGATATATGGCCATGATTTTTGAATGTAATTTGAATATAAAAGTGACACATGGTCAAAGTATGACAAAAAAAATGAATACTTTCCTGCCATACAACCTTGCTAACAGTTAAGAAGAGACTTCCTGAAATACCATATCTGCAGATACCTCTTTCCTCTCTCTCTCTCTCTCCCCCCCACTCTCTCTCTCCCTCTCTCTCTCTATCTCCCCCACTCTCTCTCTCTTTCTCCCTCTCTCTCTCTCCCCCTCTCTCTCTCTCCCTCTCCCCCTCTATCTCTCTTTCTCCCCTCCCCATCTCTCTCTCCCCCTCTCTGTAAATCTCAACTTTTTTAGTGATTGTAGTTGGGGAGTCTATCTCTAATTCTGTTATCTACTGGCCCAGTCTGGCCCGGGGTGGATGGATGCCATCTATAATCCATTTATCAGAGGCCGGCCGCTGGGCCTTCTTCCAAATGACAGCTGGCCTTTAGCAATCTCATTATAAAAAAAAGCAACCAGGATATTGTATGGAAATATAGGGGGGAGGGGCCCCCATATATACACTCTGAAAAATGGGCTCTGAAACGAGCACGGAAGTGGACGAAATATTGAAAAGAAAGATTTTTTTAAGGTGTGTGTGTATACGTGTGTGCCCAAAAAAGTCTAGTGCATTTCATTTTTAGCATGTTAAGTTTCTGTTAGTTTCAACTCCCACCTAGCAGTGACTGCTAGCAACAATCAATAAATTAACACACACATTCGTGGGGCGAATTGTGTTCATGAACTACGAGCGATCATCTTCCCACTCCCTCACGCAATACAAATCAATGCTCTCTCTCCCTCTCTCTCTCTCTCTCACCCGCACAGATCATTCAGTAGGTGAACTGATCAAGTACCAGAGACATGCTACTATAGCTCAAGTGTGACCTCCACATCTTCTTGTGTGTTAAAAATCATTGGAAAGACAGGATGCATTTACACCTTTTCAACACCTGGCTGGAATACATCTTGGATTTTAATCCATCTTGAAGGCTCCTTTTCTCTGGCGTATTTACATTGAGCTGTTCTGAGAACAGATTGGTGTGTGTGTGTGTGTGTGTGTGTGTGTGTGTGTGTGTGCGCACGTCTCAACATCTATACGCTTTAGAACATTTTTAACAACGTCAGTCCATAACGTTCCTCCAAGCCATTATCACACTTTTCAGTAATAACGTCTTTTCCTCCAGGATCAAATGACGTTCAAATACCCAACCCACTGGAAGAGAACAGTCCTTAAATATTAACAGGAAGTAGACACAGCAGTGACCAACTCTCTCTCTCTCTCTCTCTCTCTCTCTTTTTCTCTATTCATCACACCCAGCTTGCTTACTCACCCCTCAACCAACCTCACAGGTTGTGTGTGTGTGTGTGTGTGTGAGTGAGTGCGCGGTGAGCAAGTGCTTGTTCACCTGCAATACAAATCCATAATAATGCAATGCTCGCTCATCCAGAGAGGGAGAAAATAAGAAATAGAAATCAGCAGGAGGAGGCGGTAGAATAGTGTGTTTCGCATGTGTGTGTTTGAAGGTTACACGCTCACACACCGTTTTTTATTGTAGTCCTTATATGGTCTTTGATCCAAGGTGTGTAAGGAGCTCTCGTCCCCCTACTGAGATACTCATACAGACACACACACTTATTGCTCACACGCACACACACACACACACACACACACACACACACACACACACACACACACACACACACACACACACACACACACACACACACACACACACACTCATGAGTTCCCTCTTAGGGGGCTGCTGCAGTTCCCCCGCTGTGTAGACCCTGTTACATGCTACACACAAAAGAGGTTATTTTGGAGGTCCTCTTGGTGGACACAATGGGCGGACACACACACACACACACACACACACACGTAACAAAAGGCTTCTAGTTGCACGTGTCCAAAATCCTTACAGAATTCTGTGAACATGACCGTGTGTGTGTGTTTGCACTGTGACTAAAGGCTTTCAGCGGGGACAATAAGACGTGTGCCTGCCTGCGCGTGAGTGAGTGAGTGAGTGAGTGAGTGAGTGAGTGTGTGTGTGTGTGTGTGTGTGTGTGTGTGTGTGTGTGTGTGTAAGTAATGGTTAATACCCGGACAATAGAAGTGTGCCTGTTCAGTTGTTATCGACTCACTGCTGGAGACTCACAGGCCTGCTGCGTTTTTTTTAACCACCTTTCACCATGAAAAGGAAGAAAAATAATGAAATGGAAACAAAAAATATATCCCCTGCAAGCTCAGAGCGCTGTACTCTAAGCTAAGGAAATGAACAGACCTACAGCACCCTTTAGATACTTCCTAATAATCTACAGTGTTCTTTATCATTGACCTAAATTGAGAAAGTCACCCAATCCAGCAAACTGTGTTGAAAGCACCATTTGAATGTCTGTTTTTTTTAAGCTATACTGCAGGTTTGAATTTTGTTATCTTGGAACGGAGCAGTTGGCCTTTTTACAATATTATTATTTTTTTCCATTAACTAATTCTTCAGAGGTGATTTGGAAATGACAGAAATGAACATGTCATGACTTTTGTTTTGTTTTTGTCATATAGAGTAATATATAGCTTGCCATGTTGTGTATATACAGTGGCTTGCAAAAGTATTCATACCCCTTGAACTTTTCCACATTTTGTCATGTTACAAACATAAAAGTAATTTTATTTTATTGGGATTTTTTGTGATAGACCAACACAAAGTTGCGCATAAGTGTGAAGTGGAATGAAACTGATAAATATTTTTCTAATTTTTTAAGAAATATAAAACTGAAAAGTGTGGCGTGCAAAAGTATTCATACCCCTTTACTCTGATCCCCCTAAATAATATCCAGTGCAACCAATTGCCTTCAAAAGTCACTTAATTAGTAATTAGAGTCCATCTGTGTGTAATCTAATCTCAGTATAAATGCAGCTGTTCTGTGACGGCCTCAGAGCTTTGTTAGAAGTGAACAAACCAACACAGACTCTCAACAAACAGCATCATGAAGACTAAGGAACACGCAAAACAGGTCAGGGATAAAGTTGTGGAGAAATTTAAAGAAGGGTTAGGTTATACAAAGATATCCAAAGCTTTAAACATGTCTCGTAGCACTGTTCAGTCCATCATATCCAAATGGAAAGAGTATGGCACATCTGGAAATCTACCAAGAAGTGGCCGTCCACCTAAACTGGCAGGCCGGGCAAGGAGGGCATTGGTCCGAGAAGCATTCAAGAGGCCCATGGTTACTCTGGAGGAGCTACAGATATCAACAGCTCAGGTGGGAGAATCTGTCCACAGGACAACTATAAGCCGTACACTCCACAAATCAGGCCTGTATGGGAGAGTGGCAAGAAGAAAGCCATTGTTGAAAGAAAATCATAAAAAGGCCCGTTTGCAGTTTGCCAAAGGCCATGTGGGGGACACAGCAAACATGTGGAGGAAGGTGCTCTGGTCGGATGAGACCAAAATTGAACTTTTTGGCCTGAATGCAAAACGCTATGTATGGCGGAAAACTAACACTGCACATCACCCTGAACACACCATCCCCACTGTGAAATATGGTGGTGGCAGCATCATGCTTTGGGGCGGCAGTGGCGAAGTGGGTAGGGAGCGCGCCTCTGGTGTGCAGGGTCGGAGGTTCGATCCCCCATCTCCCCGCCTCATGTCGAAGTGTCCCTGGGCAAGACACTGAACCCCGAATTGCTCCCGATAGTTAGCTTAGTTAGCTTAGCACCGTAGTGCTAAGCCTACCCTGCGTGGTAGCTGCTGCTATCGGTGTATGAATGTGTGTGTGACTGGGTGAATGTGTACAAAAAACAATGTAAAGCGCTTTGAGTCTGTGATAAACGGAGATATAGCGCTATACAAGTCCATTTACCATTACCATTTACCATGCTGTGGGGATGCTTTTCTTCAGCAGGGACAGGGAAGCTGGTCAGAATTGATGGGAAGATGGATGGAGCCAAATATAGGGCAATCTTGGAAGAAAACCTGCTGGAGTCTGCTAAAGACTTGAGACTGGGGCGGAGGTTCACCTTCCAGCAGGACA
Organism: Hyperoplus immaculatus; assembly: GCA_949357725.1. Taxonomy (NCBI): domain Eukaryota; kingdom Metazoa; phylum Chordata; class Actinopteri; order Uranoscopiformes; family Ammodytidae; genus Hyperoplus; species Hyperoplus immaculatus. The sequence goes on along the minus strand of OX442365.1, from coordinate 6,194,286 downwards.
ACGATCCTAAACATACAGCCAAAGCTACAAAGGAATGGTTTAGGTCAAAGCATATTCATGTTTTAGAATGGCCCAGTCAAAGCCCAGACCTAAATCCAATTGAGAATCTCTGGAAAGACTTGAAAATTGCTGTTCACAGACGCTCTCCATCCAATTTGACTGAGCTCGAGCTTTTTTGCAAAGAAGAATGGGCAAAAATATCAGTCTCTAGATGTGCCAAGCTGGTAGAAACGTACCCCAATAGACTTGCAGCTGTAATTGCAGCAAAAGGTGGTTCCACAAAGTATTAGCTCAGGGGGTATGAATACTTTTGCACGCCACACTTTTCAGTTTTTTATTTGTAATTTTTTTTAAAACAATTTATAATTTTCATTTCACTTCACAATTATGCCCCACTTTGTGATGGTCTATGACATGAAATCCCAATAAAATAAATTTACGTATGTGGTTGTAACATGACAAAATGTGGAAAAGTTCAAGGGGTATGAATACTTTTGCAAGGCACTGTAGTGACCTAAAGTGTATGTTATTGTATCAGCTTCTGGGGTAGACTCACTTCAAAGGCTAACACAAGTATAGATTTGAAATGTACTGTTTTATCATTATTAAATAATGTATTTAAGGGAATAGTGCAAAAAAATTATCTTTAGCTTTTACCTTACTCTCCTGTGCAAGAAAAGACAACGGGAACCAGCCGTCACGGGCCCTTCCCATTTTCCTAGTGATTTTAAAATCACATAACGTGTAAAAAATAAAGAGTTCAACAATACATGGTATATAAACAAGTCCCAACAAGCACACAGGAGTGTAAAGTGATGTTGTAAAGTTTATCTTTTGACCTGCTCCACCTTGACTACCAGTGTTTGAGCTAAGCTAACCTGGATGAGAGACCTATGACCATTTTCTAAATCAAAATTGCATGCGCAGTTATTAACGGAATGGTTTCTGTCACCTTTTCTTGAGTCTAAGGCTAAAGAGCTAAAAATGAAAAATGTTGAACTATTCCTTTAAAAAAATAAGAATAATAATGAAAAAATAATTAGACACACGTTTATTTATATATATTTCTCTCTCTCTCGCCCCCTCTCTCTCTCTCTCTCTCTGTCCCTCTACCAGGATGTCTTTCAAACCTTCCACCCAACGCCAAGAAGATCTCCAACTCGTACGAGGAGCGCCGCAAGCAGGCCACGGCCATCGTGCTGCTGGGGGTGATCGGGGCAGAGTTCGGGGCCGAGATCGAGCCTCCTAAGGGGCCGGCCAGGGCTAGGACCGGAGGACAGGCCCCGGAAGGCTTCGGACTGACCAGCGGAGCCTCTTCCAACTACTCACTGGCAAGACACACATGTGAGTACTGCTACTGCATGAGAGAAGTGAGGACGCAACCTTTTAGGATATATTTGTGATTATGTTACGGGTGTCATGGAGGTAGTTTTGCTTGACATGATCAACTGAAAAGAAATTTAAAAAAAGAATTTAAATAATATTTTTATTGTAAGACCCTTAGTCTTATTTTGATTGTTTTCATAAAAAATTTTATTTCAATGTTTTTTGTGAGGGATGATGAATCTATAAAAATAATGTAATAGCAACCTAATGGTAGTATGTTGAAGACAGGGATGTAATATTTAGTGATAAAACGTTTTGATGTCAATAGATTCCTAGATAATTGTGACATAGCAGCTTCATTATCAATTGTACTATGACAGTGAGTAGTATTTTAGTGTACTATTATATCCACACACACGCAGCATTGTACTGGGCCCTCCCAGGACCAGCCACATACATTTTATTTTTTGTACGTGTTCTTACATTGCTTATAATGTTATTGGGGCCGGTTCTTTGTCACTTAGCATCTGAGTAGCTTTTCTGCAGTTTATAGTTCATTTTACCTCGGACTTCTAATGTTAATGCAGCTTGTGCTAAGTTGCACTGACTAAATGAGCCCAGGTTTGAGCGGGAATACAGCTATATATTGCTAAGCTATATTTCAATCCTATTGCGTTTCCACCGTCTTTTAAAAAGGAGGAGGTTTCTAATATGTCATTAATAGGAGGATTCTGTTGGCTTGGAAAGCCCAGTGAAGTCAGCTATTGTGGAACTGATACTTTCTTTGATTTTTTTTTTCTTTGAGAATCTATTTTTCCCATAATCTTGTTTCACCTCTTTAATTTGTATTAATTACACTAGTTTGCCGTCTACTGCATCTCCAATACTGCCAGTAACAAATCAAGGTCCTTGTCCACCTTTAGGTCTCTAACCACTGTGAATAGCCTCTTCTACCCAAACAGTATCATTAATGAGGGACTGGACATTTCGATATGTCCAACAAATTCCCCACTCTTCTTTTTTCAGCCACATTAGCCGGTTGGCTCTAAGGGATGGCAGTTGTCAGTCGGTTCATCATTTTGCTCCAGACTGAAATAACTCAGCAAGCATTGGATGGGTTGCCATTCATTCATGGTCCCCCAGAGAGTCATTCCTACTGGCTACTTTCACTGGACTTTTTACAACAGCGCTTTGAAAATAATTGGACAAATTGTTGGATGGATGGTCAGGAAATTCAGAACTGACATTTTTAGGTCCTCAGTAAATGAATCCTAATGACATTTGGGAACCCTTATGACCAGCATTGTACCGTCTTTTGGTTTGTGGCCAAATAGCTTCGAAAAATAATGACATATCCCATCAGGCTTAACTGCAAATCAAGTTTTTAGTAACCGTTGGCATGCTAACCAAGATGTAAAACACATTCACTAGTGCCCTGCACTATTTTTTTTACTATTTTTATTAGGGCTGTCAAGCGATTAAAAAAAATAATCTAATTAATTACAGGCTCTGTGATTAATTAATCTCAATTAATCGCATACTTTTATGACACTTTTATACCTGTTTATAAACAGCTGTATAGCCTACAGTTTGCTTCTCTCTCTCTCTCGCTCTCTCTCTCTCTCTCGCTCTCTCTCTCTCTCTCTCTCTCGCGCTCTCCATCTCTCGTAACTTCTGTCTCCACAACAGACAGCGCTGCACTTCCACAGATGCCTATGCCGATTAATTCACCATCGTCGTACTCATAGGCAAAAATATTGACACACACACACACACACACATAGGGTGTCCGTTTACGCGGGAGACGAGACAGCTAGCAAACAAAATTGAGGAAGGAAAACGGAGGAAGATTGAGAGATACTGTTTTGAATCTACATTGTTGCACCCACTAAATCAATAATGCACAGACACTGCGGAGAATAAAGTAAGATGTCTTCCTACCTTCATGCTTATTTGCCCAAAGCATCCCATAAACCGTCCATAGAGCCCTCGGCCCCTTTTATTTCCCCTGATTCTCTCTTTACTTTTCTCCCTTTCACCCGTGCGGGCCGTGTATGCACGCTTCAGGTTCAGCTCGGTGCAGCTCCGCACCCCTTTTGCACCGGGTCAAAGGGCATTAAAGAAGTGCGATTAATCTGCGTTAATTTTTTTAATCGCGTTAATTTTTCTGTGATTAATTAATCGAAATGAACACGTTCATTTGACAGCCCTAATTTTTATATTTTTGTGTTTGTGTGTATACTTGGATGCTGCTACACTTTCGTTGCACACTGTACAATGACAATAGAATGATTCTGAACATTACCTTCTTCATCATTAGCATGTGAACATTCTGATTGTGAGCATGTTAGCATCCTAACGTTAGGATTTAGCTACAGCAGCCTCACAAAGACGCTAACCTGTTTGTAGACAGGTGCAGTTTTAAAAGGTAGGTTACCGCTGTGTAAAATTTAGGTTACTGCTAGATATCATTATTACATTGTAATATTTTCTGTTGATGTCTGAGCAGGTGTCATTTAGTAAAGGTGTGTGTGTGTGTGTGTGTGTGTGTGTGTGTGGGGTTGTGGTACTATTAGCAATGTGACGTCACATTGGCTCAACAATCTCAATCGACAACCTCCCACTTTCAGACGGGTGTGCTAAAATGTTCAGCGGTTCCCTTTTTCTTGGTTTTTCCCAAACTCAGAACTACACAACTGCCAAAGTAGAAAGTTCAGTGTTGGATTAGAGGTGAGGTGAGGAGAGGGATAGGATTGATTTTCCCCCACCAAGCTTGACACCTACAAGGAGCTTGGCACTGACAGCCTGTGTGCCACACTGGGGCCTGCAGCGTGAGGACCTTGGTGTGGGCATCAAACCTGCACTAAGCAGAGCCACTCTTCCGTCCCACTGCTCCAGCCCTCCGATTGGCTGCCCCTCGGGGGGAATCCGCCTGGCGACAGAACTCTGGTCTCTCCCTGATAGGCTGTGGAGCGTGATGCTGCTTTAGTTTGGCCCTGGACCCAGTGGTCAAGTTCACCTGTGTGGACGCAACACAAACCTCCACACCAAACCCCAGGCACATGTCCATTAGATGAAAACAGCTGAAGGTTTAATTGATCCCTTCGAGCACCACAGTTCCACCCCTTTTCATGACCCCTCGGGCTGGCTATCATGATACCGTATGATCCCCCAACTGAATAAAACAAGGTATGAATTGAACCAGATGAAATCCAAGAATTGGTTAACAAGACTTAAGATTCAACACTGGACATTATTGCTTTTAACAAAAGAACAACAATGGGGATTTTGGCCATTACTTTTCTTATCTTAAGCCTCCTTGCTATTCACCATCGGCTCCAAGCCTTATTAAGCCGACTCTCCGAACTGCACAAACCTGTTGGAAGCTGCTGGCTTCAACTCGATGAATGCTGCATGTTTATGAGCAAATGTGAATGAAGGTTGAAGCCCTGCAGTCAGAATTAGCAGAATTCAGCAGGGGTGTCAGCATAAGGAGATCTGGAAAAATATGAGGACATTTTATTACAGCTGTCCGAGCCGTACAGTGAGAGAAATAAATAATGAATGAATTAGATATAATACGACCCTGTCTGGTGTTATCATACAGGGTGTTCATCAGCCTTGAAGTTGTCCTAGCTATATCTATAGGAAATGAAGCAGGGTAAAATACTGATTCATTAATGCATTGCAAAATATTTTTTTCTCAATTCAATGTCGATTCAGAGAAAAAAAAAAACATTTTTCCCCTCCTACAACATGAAGCCGACCGATACTGTCTAATAATCTGTCTATATTAGCATCGGTGTAGAATAAAATAGGAGAAAAAAATACAGTTCCGTCTGAAAAATGTCATCTACACATATTATTTAATCGATTTTGAAGCAATTGGATCAAAATCATATTGAATTTGTGACCTAAAGAATCATAATTGAATTGCATTTTGAGGTTATTGACAATACCCTGCCCTACTTAATACCATCATTTCCCTTTTTAAGGTCAGTTTACCACTCTGCTCATGGTCAGAAACCAGCATTCAGTGTTTCCCCCAGAAAATGTCTTAGTCAAGGTGGTCACTGCTCCGTGTTAGGGGAGCCGCGGCGAAAATTTTAGGGGTATTTTGCTCAAAGATGCCAATGCGCCGTAAAGAAATAAACAACTGTTTATTTGAATACAAAAATAAAACAGACACTGACCTTACAGTTGGCAATTTTGTTTGCTATGTGCAGGTACAAATTATGTGTAAACGTACAGACAGTACAAAGCACGATTAAAGAAGACTTCTACTGTTTTGGTGCAATACTATACAGACACACTAAATACACATAGTTGACCATACATTATGTGTATGCACATCAAAGTGCAAATACAACTTTTTAAAGTTCCTTTTTGGATGGGGGCTGTTGTGCGATTAATGGTTATTATTAGCCTACTTGCTTGATTTATTTTTAAATACAGAAGTCGTTTTGGAACATGTATTTCCCAATTTAAAACATAAAAATAAAGCAGCATTGAAAATTCAGAAAATAAATCTTCTTTGCCTACACTAGCATGCTGTTTTAAAAATAACTTTAAATAATAAATACAATGTGTTTTCTCCTTAAAATGACTAAATGCATTTCAAAGACAGTAGGCCTAGTTTGGCACTTCTGTAAACACTTACTGAAAGGTGCCTGGGCCATCACTCTCATGTATTCTTCAGACTTTTCTCTGCCTGTCTGAGCTGATAGATAGGTTGTGTTGCCACAGTGATGTGGAGTCTTAAACTATTCTAGCTTTGCAGAGCACTTCTTTCTGTTCAGCTAAATATCCCCATAGAACTGCACTGCGTTTATTATCGCCACCAGTTAAATCTCGGTTTGCTTCTGCTCGTTTAACTCTCCCGCGTGCATGCCGTGGTCGCGCGCGGTACGGTCGCGCGCGCAAAGCCGCAGACACAGAGCAGCTGATAGAGAAATGCTTGGAGACACATGCTTTTTACCGCAAATCGCGGCCTTTCGCGCAGTTATGACCATGCACAACACACACATCGCGCTTGCTAGTACATTAATTGTGCAGCACAAAAAAAAAAAAAAATAATTAAATAATTTTTTTTTTTTTTGGGGGGGGTCGGTTGGTAGTCAAGGCGGGAGGCTGGCGTTGCTAAGGCGGCCGCCTTAGCTATAAAGCGCTGGGGGAAACACTGAGCATTGCTTTCTTGTAGGTGACGGGAAACCTACAAAAGTCTCCAAGGTCAAAATCACATACTTAACTTTACTGACCTATTCACCACCTCAACCTCCTGTTTAGCTCCTTTAGCTGAGGACACAGTGTGAGTGTGACCCTACCCTTTAAAACGTGCTATTACTTAATAAAAAGCTCAAGCAGACAATTACAGAGGACTATAAAAAGAATGTCTTGAAGGACATTATTTATGTTTTTTTCTCTCTGTTCCTTTCTCACGTGTTGTGTGTGCTCCTTTCATAACTACCTTTTACTCTTTTTTTCACCCTTGTCTTCCTTTCACTCGTTTGTTGTTTTTCTCCCTTCTTCCACCCTCTCTCCAACACCCCCCCCCCCCTCTCTCTCTCTCTCTCTCTCTCTTATGAAATTGAAAGATGGATTGCTGTTGTTGGCGTGCGGGTGCTGTGTGTGTGATGAATGAGACCTGTCCGTACATAGAGAGGGGAGGGTACCAGGAGTCTATATAGCGTAGAATAGATTGATGTTTTCATATGGGCGAAGAGAGGGGGAGATTGAGCTTAAGGATGGAAGGAAGGAAAGAGAAGGAAGGAAGGAAGGACGGAGGGACGGATGATGACGGAGGGAGAGGAGGATGTTGTCGGACAGTATAAAAGAGTCAAACTATAGATCAGTGTGTACCGACCGACGCCGAACAATAACGCTCGCAGTAAATCTCGAAAAAAATACTCCAGAGACCTTCCCTTCAGAGACAGGCCCCATTCACTGTGTGAGGGCTGGCAGTCTAAAACATTCATGAAAGCTGATGGAAAGTTGAGTTTTTTCATTTTGTACTGTAGAAGAATTGACGAAGGACAAGGACAGGTGACGGGAGCTACGACAGTCTCTAGTGTGCAGCAAACCCACCTATGTTTCCATTTTTAATCAGAAATATGAAGACTTTTTTCATTCCAAAGAATTCCATACTTATTGGACTTAAAACTGGCTAGCAGAGTGCAAGTATAAAGTGCCTGCTCAGACTAGAAATTGGCACAGTGAAAACCAAATTCTTGGGGTGCTGAAAGCTATGTAACGTCAAATGACAAAAGATGCTTGTTAGCTAGGAGGATTCTCAGCCATGAACTTTTATATACTATCTAGTATCTATGGCCATGACATATTAGCCAGCCAAATTAGCCATATTGCTAGCTTCCAGTTGGGTATGTCTCCACTGGTATTCTTTATGTTTATCTAATGGTTTTTGAGCAGATATAACTCATATTGTTTGAAGTTAATGTTTTAACATATAGACAAGTAATGGAGGAAACCAACATTGATTTACCTTCACCTCCCATTTAAGCTCAGAGAGAGAGAGAGAGAGAGAGAGGAAGGGTTCCATTAAAAATGAAGAAAAAAAATATTTACCACAGAATATTCCCGAAAAAAACTTAGATCACAAGCTCACAAAACAGTGGTTTATATCTGAGGAAAGCTCAGTCATTTGCAAAACAGCTGAACACAACAGTTTTTTATTTTTTTCTCTATCAAACACAGAGTAAAAAGCATAAGTAGGAGAAAGTCAGTGTTTGAAGTCAGAAGTAAAACTCAAATCTAATCCAGGAAGACTACGGTAATGTCCTAAACAAGTCATTAATGTACCATCCACAAAATGTTATGTTATATCTTAAAAAATATATATATATATTTATTTGTATTACTTTCAAATGGACCTTAAAATTAAAATGGTTGCACCTACAGTATGATATATTTAAAGGCATCACCTTTTCATAACATGGCTCGTCTGCACTGACAAATGTGTATGTGGGCTTCAGTCGAAATAAATGAAAGTCACTTTAGTGCAACAGTGTGGCTCATTGCTGTGTTTTAACAGTGAAACAGTGGAGATCTCAGCTCTATGGCTCAGAAGAATCACATATATCAGGAGAGGGCAGGGCCAATGGAGGAAAGAAAGTAGAGAAAACCCGTTAATGGTCGCCTCGGCCTGGTAAACTTTAGACGTCACCAATCTGTCACTATTTCACACTCTCTACCTCCATTCCTCCCTACTTCCTTCCTTCCCTCGCTCTCTCCCTCCTACTGCTGCTCTAATCACCCTCTCTCTGTGTGTGTTAATGTGACATGTTTACTGCGTTAACTAACAGCTCATTATGGGCTGGCTGATGTTTTGTCGATAGCTATTGGTTCATTTGGGTCCGGGCCTGCCTTTAAACAAAGATGTCCGCCGTGAGAAATGGACCCCCGAGTCCGTACCCTCTCTCACTTCCTGCTCGCTGACCAAAAGGGGGGAGGGGCTGTTCATTTTGATCTCATTCCAGCCAATGATTGTTAACGGGCGTGTTTAATTGTCCAGAAATAAAATAGAGGCTTTTTTTAGTGTGACAGATAAAAACACACACTCACACGTCTCACAAACACACACCTGCCCACCCACATGCACTGTCACTGTGTTGAACTTTGACACCCTGACCTCTGAGACCCTGTGTGTGTGTGTGTGTGTGTGTGTGTATGGATTTTGGGGGGGGTTCTGCTGGTTCACTGTGAAGAGCACGTATCCACGTATTAACAATGTCAGGGGTTTGAATTTGACTGCTGACCTTTTGACCAATGATCTCTAAATCATACTACCCTCCCCCCCTCCTCCTCCTCCATGCTCCCACACGGTCACCTAGTAAGTTTATTATTGATTATCAGTTCATTTGAAGGCGACGTTAAGTTGTTCCTATGGGGGAGAACTGAAGGGTTTTAAAAAGGCTTTAAGCATATGTAATACAACTCACACTACAAGAATGTTACACATCATATAGCCTTCTTTAGTTCTATTTTTCAGAGGATCAAGGCTGGTGTCATTTTAAATTTGTATCATTGTCAATGACACAAACCAGAACAATGTGTCAGTCCATCCAGACCCACCACTTCCTACAAACTTTAATCTTTTAAAATGTACTTTTGTCTTCTTTCTTTTTCCATTCAGTGCCTTTCTATATGTAGTGTGTACTGTCTGTGTGGCCAATTGAAGCAGAAAATGTCAAAGTGAAACATGATAGAACACTGCACAGCGTTACAAAACAACGTGTATGTTAATAAGGACCTCCTTATTTCTTTGAAAGCAACAGGAAATACAATCAGATCGTGTGGGTCAACCTGCCAAAACCTGAAAGAACAGAATCCTACTGGTGTAGAAAAAGAAATGTGGTGAAAAAGCCTGGAGAAATAGTTTCATAGATGTCTGTTGACGGTCTTAATGATTTGTAATAATCATTAGCTGTAGGTCAAAGTTCCCTCAGAGCCCTATGACTGCTGATATTTACAATCCATTGTTAGTATGTATATTGATGTATGTAACAAAAACAGGATTGATTTTGGCTCTGGGTGTTTGCTCGCGTCACGTTGAAGGGTCAAAGTTGAACCTCTCACTGAGTAGCAACGCACCTATTCTGCATGCTTGACTCTTTCCCTGCATTCCAATCCCCACACTTTCTGCTATTTAGTATGGTAAAAAAAAAATTAGCATGTCCCAATTCTTGTGGTCGGATTTAGTATGCTTTAAAAATACAAGGATGCCTTCTGCTAGATCCGGTCGGGTCTTTTAGTGTCGAAATCAGCATGCTATTTGTGCGATTCTGACCCACAATCCAGTGCACGCCGGAAGTGACGTCACACCGACAGAGCCTTCTATGTAGTATGAAGAATAGAAAACAAAAGGGTATGCTCTTTTACACGCAGGTCAACAGACATAACATATCTGCTTACAACGTTAGCAGCGATGTCCATCTCTTACACTATAACAATGTAGCGCAATTGCTAAAGCAGTTATAGGGCTCTATCTGTCGTTACCGGAATGTATTGTGACGGCTATGCTAACCCACTTAGCCTCCAGCCTTATATATATATCATAGGCCCATCTATAGGCCGTGTGTGTGTAGATTTAAACCAATAAAGAAAGGGGGTTTGCCATTTAAGGCGGACTGATGATGAAATGCCAGGAGATCCAGTTGATGAGATTAGGTGTGTCTGTGTGCGTGTGTGTGTGCGTGTGTGTGTGTGCGTGTGTGTGTGGAGACTGGAGGACCTTTTGAAACCACCACAGAATTAGTCATGCTTCCAAGTAAATTATCTTGTTTTATATTATATGTTTCTTCTTGTTATGACTGTTTGGCATTTACATTTCAAGTGACAATTCAATGACCCGTATTGATCTTTGAATGGGCTCACAGAGTAGAAGAGGGAAGGAGCCTCCTTGTTGCAAATGTAGAGTCTCTTTATGCTAGAGCCAAACGTATGGTAACTGAATTGAATAGGTAAGTAAATGAGAAATTGAGTTTTCTATTCCCATTTCCAAACGAAAACCAGAAACCAGATGTTTAATCTGCTTCTCTCCGTTTCGATTTCCCTCCGACTTTATCTTTTTTTAGAAGCACTTTGTAAAGATTCTGCTAAAGTGTGTGTGTGTGTGTGTGTGTGTGTGTGTGTGTGTGTGTGTGTGTGTGTGTGTGTGTGTGTGTGTGAGTGCGTGTGCGTGCGTGTGTGTGTGTGTGTGCGATGTGTGTATATGTCTTTGGGGGAGGAGTTGTTATTGAGGGATGGGGGATCTTTTCTGGAGTCTTAATGGTCAGTGTGTCCCCACAGAGACTGGCTCAAATGTCAGGTCAGCTATGAAGTGACCCCCATCCAGCTCGCTGTCTTTATCATCTTTTGTGTGTGTGTGTGTGTGTGTGAGGGGCACAGAAGTTGAATCATCTCTACCCAAACCTGATTTGGAACATTAAGATTTATTATTTTTTCCATCCTGAATCTTGAATCTCTTGATTAAACACACAAGTGAAGTTTTTGTCCATTGTTTTTCACAGGTAAGGCGCTGACTTTCTTGCTGCTGCAGCCCCCCAGCCCCAAGCTGCCTCCACACAGCACCATCCGCCGCACAGCCATCGATCTGATTGGCCGAGGCTTCACGGTGTGGGAGCCATATATGGACGTGTCGGCCGTGCTCATGGGACTGCTTGAGCTCTGCGCTGACGCCGAGAAGCAGCTGGCCAAGTCAGTCCACTGCAGTGCACACACGCTAGCACGCACACACACACACACACACACACACACACACACACACACACACACTCACACTCACACTCACACACACACACACACACACACACACACACATATTTATATATAAAAGAGTAAAGGCCCTATCTCACTTGACTAAGACATTGTTGGAGACACAAAATCGCGAGGAAAATGCGAAATTGGCGACAAATTCAATCACACTGAATTGGTACTTACGGCACGTTTGAGAATGTTACACCGAGCTCCTCCGTCAAAATTCGCCGAGCATCGCCCGACGATCGCAAAAAAACACTCGCAAAGTTGTGTCACATTTCTCTCACATTTTGACTCATGGAAACTAAATGGAAAAGGGTTAGATCCTGTAGCGTCAGCTATATGTTGAAATAGTCATCACATGCCACTGAAACAATCTAGATGTACTTAAGACTGGCTTTGAAAATAATAAGTAATTCTCCTGGACTTGTCCTAATTGACTTGGGACATAACTTTAGAGTCAAACTTTCTTTACTCGGAAACTGTGACACTTGTCTTTGAAAGGTAAATGTTCAGACGGCCTGTCCTTAAACAGATCAGCATGCAGAACCCTTAAAGACTGGACCTGGACTTGCACATTAAAACAGACTTACATTAAGATTAAAGTCATATGGAAAAATAGAAACACACACTGATCACACATAGCACTCCTGTGTCCCAGGCAATGAACGCTCCATTCATTTTTTAGCGTTTTTCTGTTCCACTCCTTCAGTCTGCCCTGCTAGATTCCATAGTACGGACAACAGTACAGCCTGCTTATAGATACAAAAATAATGTATGTACACACACGCGCTCACTCACTCACACACACAGACACACACACACACACACACACACACACACACACACACACACACACACACACACACACACAGACACTCAGCCATTATAGAGCTGACACACTGAGTTATGGAAGCCAGGTCGTAATCCGATTGCAGGACATTATGATGATGTAACGATGTCTGCGTTGCTCTGACTGTCTACATGTGTGTTCATGTGCTATCAGTTTTTATTTATTTTTTTTATTTTTTTTTAAACTATTTTACTCAAATGTGTCCCTACAGAAAACAGTCACATTGATGCCAGTGCAGAGCCTTCAGAGGGCGTACCCTTTTAGATTGTAAGGGCCAGTTCCCCTCAGCTTAAATACAATTTTCAAAGCTGGGGGAAAGAATCCATGTTACTTCCGGCACATGCCCATTGGTAGCCCAGACCACTAGAATACCAACCTTTTTGGCTGGTGACACCATGAAGTAAAGTCTAGTCCTACCCTTACATTTTAAGATTTATCTACAATGGGTGCACAGTGTAAGTACTTGAAATAGAGCATATGAGATACAGTATGTTATATGTTTGTACATATATTGACATAATTTCTTTTTTTATCCCTGGCCATTCTCCCAATCCTCTGATGTGTTCATCCTATCATTTAATTATTTGGGATACTCTTGACTGTATTAGCACACACTTTTACTGTAACAGTGAGTGATCTAGTAGGACTTTCTTGGTTGGTCATAGTTGTTTTTGATGACAGATGTTGACGGCAGCAGAGTCCACCAGAAGAGGTCAAAGGTTAATGCTGCCTTCCTATAGTCACTCTGAGGTTGTGCTTTAAGTAAATGCAGTATTGTGTATGAGTGAAGGGTCAGAGTTCATACAGACAAGGTGATTCAGTGGCATCTTCTTATCTATGGTACAAAGGACTGTGCGTGCGTGCGCGTGTGCGCGTGTGTGTGTGTGTGTGTGTGTGTGTGTGTGTGTGTGTGTGTGTGTGTGTGTGTGTGTGTGTGTGTGTGTGTGTGTGTGTGTGTGTGTGTTTTTCTCCCGGCTGAATTGTAACTGGCCAGCATGAGTTGATCTTATTAGGGCTGAAACTGGAGCTGGGACAGTCTGGTTAAATGAGTATAGATATGTCTGCTGCCACTTTGCTGTGTGTGTGTGTGTGTGTGTGTGTGTGTGTGTGTGCGTGCGTTACGTCTGGTATAAAGGGTGTTCAGGGGACCTACTGTATGTCTTGCACAACATGCAGAGAGATCGAGATGTTACGTGTGTATCGCTCAAAACAATTGGATCCCTTGTGACACAATTATAATTTCTTAAGGAAATTATTTTAATGTTTGAGCTGACAACTTTTTCCCCCTTTGCCGTATAAATGATTAAACTATATACTGCATAACCATATAATCAGAAATGATATAAAACTAAATCCTACTATTGCCACGAGTGATACAGTCTGTTTATGTTAGTGAATGCACACAGTCCATTATGCTATTTCCAATGTTCATATAAGATATTTTTAGATAATTTTATGTACCGTACATAGCCTGTTCAAATTGTACACACGTATGGTGTTTTGTATTAAAACTAAGGGGGCGCCTTTAGCTCAGTTGGTAAGGCGTCCCCCCCCATGGGCCTCGGCCAGCAGCAGACCCGGGTTCGATTCCAGCCTGCGGTCGTTCTCTGCATGTCACTCCCCTCTTTGCCCCATTTCAACTCTGTCTCTACACTATCAATAAAGCATAAAAATGCCCAAAAGAAAACCTAAAAAAATAAAAATAAAAAAATAAACTAGGCTTTGACACAGAGTTGTTCTAACATGATTAGGTTATGTCAAACGTATTAATACACAGTGAACTTGGAACACTTCGGGGGCCCCTAAGGGTTGTAACAGCAGCCTTGATGTCAACTGGGAGGATAGGGGTCGGAATATAACACTTAGCATACAGTGTGTTATACAAAAGTTAACTGTGATGACGTGTGCATTTCCCGTTGCTAACAATGGTTATTGATTAAGGCTTCAACAGCACAATACATTTCATAATCTATCATTGTTTAAATCGCTCAAATCAAATCACTCTTCTGTGTTGGCATCATGACTAGTCAGCTCTCTAGAAACTTCTCTTAACTTCTCCCTATTCTAGATGAATACATGTTTGTCTATATTATCTATGACACAGTAACCAGGGGCATAATGGAAACAGGCCTCTTAAACTTTCCAAACTTCAGTAAATCTGTAATATTTGGGTCGGAATTTCAAGGACCTCTCGTAGGCTTGTCGATATTTCAATTCTGGACTCTAGTCCGAGTGGGATGTGTTTGTAGCGGCCACTGTAGAGTTAAATGCATGTTTTATTGTGTGTGTGTGTGTGTGTGTGTGTGTGTGTGTGTGTGTGTGTGTGTGTGTGTGTGTGTGTGTGTGTACGAAAGACAGAAAATACTATGAATTTGACATGCAGAGATAAATGCACCTCTTTACATTTTGTTTTTCTGTCTGTTTTTTGAAAAATTGTATTTGTCATGCAGAGCTTCAAATCAATGTTCTGATTATCTGTGTGTGTGTTTGTTTGTTCCGTGCTGAGATAAGTACTTGTTGTTGTCACCATGGATGTGGACTCATGAACACAACAGGATGTTTCAACATAGAAAACCGTGATCAGAAAAGTACAGGTCACTCTGTTTCCATAATCGCGCGTGTGTGTGTGTGTGTGTGTGTGTGTGTGTGTGTGTGTGTGTGTGTGTGTGTGTGTGTGTGTGTGTGTGTGTGTGTGTGTGTGTGTGTGTGTGTGTGTGTGTGTGTGTGTGTGTTAGTTAGATTGATGTAAAGTGAACCTGAAAACCCTACTTGAGTAAGAGTAGAGATACCTAGAATTCTTTTTTTAAAAATGTTTCTATTAGAAAACTACTATTCTGGTACAATGCAGGCATTGCATTTACCTCACCTCAGTAGAAGTATTAAAAGCCATGACATTTTTGGTATATTTGCATTAAAATGACCATCATCAATTAGTCAAGAGCCAATATATTCTACAGTATTTTATAAACTCTCTCATATGTTTTATGTGCAAAAATCCTAATGGGTGTTACCGCCCAAAAAGCATGCTGATTTCAACAGTATACATCTCGGAGGGATGTAGTAGACATCCGGGTATTTTTAAGCATACGTAATCAGACCGCAAGAATTGGGACATCCTAAATCTATTTTTCATACTAAATAGCAGAACGTGTGGGGATTGGAACACAGCCTATATGTGTATCTGCAGTGTGAAATGGGTTCAGAGGAGCCCAGCAGTCTGTAAGCAGTTAGTGAACAGTTGAGTTCCCCTATCTGCAACGCCAGGAGCCAAACCAGCCTGTAAACAGTCAGTCAGTCAGTCAAACATACACAGGCTTGGTTTCTCTTGCAGCAGTAACTCTCATCATGTGACTGTGGTTATTCACTCCTCCTTCCCTCCCTCCCTCCCTCCCTCACAAAAATCAATACTTCCAATCCTCACTCACTGTGTGTGTGTGTGTGTGTGTGTGTGTGTGTGTGTGTGTGTGTGTGTGTGTGTGTGTGTGTGTGTGTGTGTGTGTGTGTGTGTGTGTGTGTGTGTGTGTGTGTGTGTGTGTGTGTGTGTGAGAGAGAGAATTGACTGGGTAATGTCAGCGTGATACTGGCGGTGAATGCAGTCATGTTGCCAGGTTCACACACAGGCTGAACCCAGCATGTTTGTGTGTGTGTGTGTGTGTGTTGACTGTCAGCTCTGCATACTGTGTGAATTCATCCAAGTTGAGTATTTTTAAAGATGAACACATAATCCAGTTCACTTCCTTTAACTTTAAGGACTACAGTTCGATACAGTTTCATTTATTTTTCGATATTTATCTAGTTTTTGTTATCGGGTTTAAATTTAAATTGTGGTGTCTGGTGTGTCATATGTGTTGACAGGTAAAGGTGTAGTCAGCGGTTCTGGAGAACGCTTGTAGTTTAAATCAGTGAGTATCTCCTCACTATCCATTCCCTGTATTCACTGTGTTTGTGCTGTAAAAATATCCAGTGTTAATACACAGCCTAGGTTCTGTAAAATGGCTATGGTTTCCCCCCTTTGTTTGCATACCAGTTTCAAAGCCTGGGCTGTGAATTAACACCGGATTCGTTTGAGCTCACACACAGTACAGACAGGTAGTGGATCGTCATGAGAGGTAATTCACTGATTTTGGACGAAAATGATTTAGACAAAAAGCATTCTCCAGAATTGCTGACTGCACCTTTAAGTGACACAGAAAAAACCCAGAGTGTACTCGAAGCAACTGTAATCCATATTTCCTTATAATTACAACTATTCAAATGACGATGTGAAATGGGTCACTCTTGGTGACAAATCTAAAGGGGTTTGTGTGTGTGTGCGTGTGTGTAAGCGTGTGTGTGCGTGAGCTCCACTCACACTTATAATACTCCAGATTATTTCATTACCTGTTCTAAACGTTGGTTATTAACCTCGTGGTTCTGGTACAATTAGCTCTCTGAACTCCTGCCGCCTTTTTATCAACACTTTGACTGTTTCCAATTACAGCCGGTCGCGCTAGATGAAATTAAACCTTTCAATATTGCTGATATATTGCCGATATATTACCACCATTAATTACAGTTAGGTTCTGTAGCTGGGATCTGTAATCAGAGGAGCTGAATCGTGCCATCCATCCATCCACCCCATCACTCCCTCTCTCCCTTCCTCTCTCTCTCTCTCTTGCTCCCTAGAGTCATTTCTTAACAAGGTGGCCTCTCTCGCCCACCCCCCCCTCTCTCTCTCTCTCACACACACACACACACACACACACACACACACACACACACACACACACACACACACACACACACTCCGAGGGGTGTGTGTGGCCAGCTGTTAGGGTGTGTGTGTGTCTAATTCCTGTTGCATTGTGGGAGTCCATTATGCCGTCGTCTGTTGAATGGCTCCCATTGACTCGGCCTTGACATTATAAGCTTCCCCGCTAATCTCTTCACTCCATATATTAGTCAGGCCCCCGATCTCTCAGCCCGCTTCATTCTAGTCTTAACCCTGATTTCTCCTGCTCTATGAAATTCTAGTCTCCATTTTATTTTAGATCATTATAAAGTCTCTCATTGAAGGATAACACTGGTGATGTTCTAAGTGATTCCTATTGTGAACGAACCCCCATGAAAATACCCCAAAATCAACAAATGAACGTACTGTGTGTGAAGCCTGATATATGTGATTCTTCTGAGCCATAGAGCTGAGATCTCCACTGTTTCACTGTTAAAACACAGCAATGAGCCACACTGTTGCACTAAGGTGACTTTCATTTATTTCGACTGAAGCCCACATACACATTTGTCAGTGCAGGCGAGCCATGTATGTTATGAAAAGGTGATGCCTTTAAATATATCATACTGTAGGTGCACCCATTTTAATTTTAAGGTCCATTTGAAAGTAATACAAATAAATATATATATTTTTTTAAGATAACATAACATTTTGTGGATGGTACATTAATGACTTGTTTAGGACATTACCGTAGTCTTCCTGGATTAGATTTGAGTTTTACTTCTGACTTGAAACACTGACTTTCTCCTACTTATGCTTTTTACTCTGTGTTTGATAGAGAAAAAAATAAAAAACTGTTGTGTTCAGCTGTTTTGCAAATGACTGAGCTTTCCTCAGATATAAACCACTGTTTTGTGAGCTTGTGATCTAAGTTTTTTTCGGGAATATTCTGTGGTAAATATTTTTTTTCTTCATTTTTAATGGAACCCTTCCTCTCTCTCTCTCTCTCTCTCTCTCTCTCTCTCTCTCTCTCTCTCTCTCTCTCTCTCTCTCTCTCTCTCTCTCTCTCTCTCTCTCCCCCCCCCCCTCTGTCCAGTGTTACAATGGGTCTGCCCCTCAACCCACCTGCAGACTCAGCTCGTTCAGCGCGCCATGCTATCTCTCTGATCGCTACAGCCCGCCCACCAGCCTTCATCACCACCATCGCTAGAGAGGTGAGGCTGGATTGGTCAATACATCTTCACAAACATCCAAATATCAGCTAGTTTTTTATTTTTTATTTTATTACATATTGTGTGTTGCTGATACCTGAATTCAACATTTTACATTGAGTTAGTCATCAATTGCACTAGTCAATTTCAATATTGTTGGCTGTTTTGCCTCCACAACATGTCTACTTTCCTACTAGTATAAATCAAAGTGTTTATTTGACTAAACCTTGTCTGTTTGCATCTGTATGTTTCTCCTATACAACCATCTTTAACGGCCATTGTCTCAACATAATTTTTTTTTCAATACTCCATATCACTTAAAATCAATCTAATTAATAAAACTTTCAATAATCGTTCTTAGCACTATTCTGAAGGTTTTTTTTACAAAAGGATTTGCTCATATGTTTTCAATTGTCTGATTTATGATACATTTTGTTCTTAAAAACATGCAGAAAATGCATTTTTAAGACTTGCACATAGTAATTTTTTATTCATAAAATGAAAAGGGCTGTATCCAAAATTTGTACTGTACAAACATTGCACTCTAATATTTTTATTGCCAAATTTGTACATTTATTTAAACATTTCTGAAATTCTTTAATACAAAATATATTTCTTAAAATTTTGCAAAGTTAAGTTAAAAATGTAGTGTCGCACCTCAGAATGAACACATCGTTTAGGAAGAGTAACTAAATAGCTTCAATAACGGTCTCTAATGTAGTAGTGTAAACTAGTGTGTGTCAGGTCATTGACTCTCTATCTAGTGGTCACCACATGTCTATGTATGTCGTCTCTCCAGGTTCATAGGTTCAACGCTGCCCAGGCTAACTCCCAGTCTCAGCAGAACGTTCACACCAGCACTCTGGCCCGGGCCAAGCCTGAGATACTGAGAGTCATAGACATCCTCATAGAGAAGATGCCTGGAGACGTGGTGGATCTACTGGTGGAGGTAAACAGTATGACATATCAGATAGTATATAACGCAGGGTTTCCCCCAGTGGATTCCAGCCATGGCAGCCCACCATCTCTAAGCTGAACACACACACCATGCCATGCATTGTTGATTTTTTGTTGACACACATGTCGCGCAATTCCGAACGTTTTTTACGGGGCTGTATCCGCATTGCGTGTCATGCGGTCTGTGAAAGCATTTTCAGAATACTGACAGCAAATGCAATCCACTCTTCCGTGAAAACCCTCATAAGTTTCATAATACCATTTATTTATTATGTGCAAATTGCAATATTGTCCACTATAATCCCAACCTCACAATTTCACCAAATCGAGCAGCACTATTCCCACCATGCCTCACTTTTTTGGAGGAAACCCAGTTATGAATTCTGAAGATGGCTAACTCCCAGTTAAAACAACCCACTTGAATATATGGCTTTTATAAAAAAAATTAAAACTTTGTTATGTCTCTGAAAAATGGCTAATTAATTTCCATAACTACAATCCTCCTTAACCTCTCCACTCCCTCTTGTTCAGGTGATGGATATCATCATGTACTGTATTGAAGGCTCCCTGGTCAAGAAGAAAGGACTGCAAGAGTGTTTCCCTGCCATTTGCAAGTGAGTAACTGTGTGTGTGTGTGTGTGTGTGTTCGGTGCAGGGGTGTGTGTATGTTAACAAGCCCCCCACACTTCCTTATAAGGCCAGTGGGGTGGCTGAATTAGGGAGGACTTATGTAAAGTTGACTCCAGGGGGATGTCAGAGGTCAAGTCACAGGTACAGAGAGCGGCCTGAGGGCATGTGGCCCGACCAGCTCAATCTGCACGTGTCCCCTCTGTGAGTGATGGAATATATCAATGTGTCTTTTATGTCTCCTCTTGTTCTTAACAACACTGTTCAACTGGCCAAAGCTTTTTTTTAATTAACTCTAGTCAAATCTTATTTTTAAAGCAGATGTGTTCATTTCCATTGCAAGCCCATACAAAGTGGAACTCTGCCACACATTTAAAATCAGTGTGTGTGTCAAACATGTCTTTTCCTTGAAAGAATTAACAATAGATTTTTTTATGTGAATGTACATTTTAAGAATGTTGGCTTATCTTAAAGCAATAATTTCTAACTAGTACTACTTAACAGACTTACTGCTAATTCTGTGTCTCTTAAAATCTTTCTTTCTTTGCTAAAATACTACATGAGGGTGCAGTGAATGTTGATGTGTGTTTGTTTATCCACTTGTTCAGGTTCTACATGGTGGGTTACTGTGACCGCAGCCACCGCATCGCCGTGGGAGCTCGCCAGGGGTCAGTGGCCCTCTACGATGTCCGCACTGGGAAATGCCAGGTACGTTAAAAACACCTCAGCAGCTGTGTTGTTTGATTGGAACAGGACAGGAATAGCTCAAGCTGCTGAATAGTGATAGACAACCGAGTTAGTCTTTCACCTGCTTGCTCACTTTTGTCCATCCATCCATCCATCCATCCATCCATCCATCCATCCATCCATCCATCCATCCATCCATCCATCCATCCATCCATCGCTACATGAATCCATCCACCAATAACTGATCATCTACTTTATCAATCCATCCACTTGTTGACCAATCATCCATCCCCCTCGTTTCTTCCATACATCATTTCATTTGACCCATCCGTCTAACTCCTCTTCAGTCTATCCAGTTGTTCTTTTATCATGTGCTAGTTTATTTGTCTATCAATACAAACCAAAGTACAGTATGACCTCCTATGACAAGAGAGTAGAAAAAGAGATGAGAGCAAACCAATGGGCAGTAACACTGAGCTGTAAATACTGGAAAAGACAGAGTCAAGTAGGAGAGTTTTTTTCTCTCTTTCACTAATTGATTAATGATGAGGCAATGACTGTGTTAATGAGGTTTTTGCCTTTGCACACATGTACTGTATGTTTGATTGTGTGTGTATTTGATTGTGTATATGTTTGTGTTTGTGATCCTTGCCTTTGTGTCTGCGTGTATTTCTGTGTTACAGTGCGTGTGTGTGTGTTGGTAATTTGCTGCGTATTGATTTGCAGTAACCTGAGCAGTCTAGTCTGGTGGAGGGGGTCATTTATATCTGATAACAGCACTGGCCCCTGTTCACCCCACATTTAGTTTGATTGTGTGTGTGTGTGTGTGTGTGTGTGTGTGTGTGTGTGAGTGTGTGAATTTATTTCCGTGTTTACCTGTTGTGTGCATGGTGTTAAGACAGGGGACGCTTTTCCTTTGTGTGTCATTTGCAGTAATTAACATGTAGTAGATAAAGGCCTTGGCTGGAACAGTGTGTGTGAGTGTTTGTGTTTGGGAACCATTTCAAGTGTTTCAGTTCAAATGTAAGCTAAAACTCATCTTTATTAATAGGGCTTGGTGTCTTTTTGGTTTTTATTCATATTTTCTTACTTATTCTGGCACTTTTTGGTACTAACTGAAACTTGCTCCCATGTCTTGTCAAGTCAATAATGTCAACAAGAAGGCTTTTTTTGGGAAAACAGTTTTCAGAAGATTTTACTGCTTTATGGCCGTAAAATGGTGGTGACCAAATGTCTCTTAACAACAGACATGTATTCTGGTGTGTCTGCTTATGAGGCATTGAAGTCATTAACAATGAAGTTGTTCAGCATTATGGGGTTGGCCAGTCCACCAACGTGGTAGACAGACTGAAATATCTCAGAAACTATTAGATGGATTCCCTATGGAATTGTATACGGACATCTTAGCATGCTGATGTAAGCATTTAGCTATAGAGTGGTAGACTTTTAGACACACACACACACACACATGCGCACACACACTATGGAAAGCAATGACTCAAATAAACTCTTTTTAACTAATTAATTCAAAAAGAGAACGGCTTTCAATTTGGACATTTGGTCTCATTTGTCCATAGAAACATTTCAAAACATCTTGCTCTTATTGGTATACAAACACTAAACATGAATGATGAATTTTAAAATACAATTAGCTTTGCTTGGTTACTTTGTAGCTTCATTAAAAACTGTGATTTCCTACTAATTTAGGAAAATATCAACCTAAACTTGTGTTATCTTATGTAAGGTCATACTTTACTTACAGTATATATTGAAAAGTTGTAGGTCAGATTTAGGAGATAGAACATGTCAAACAAACGTATTGATTTTATTTGGAGAAGGGAAGGAAGGAAGCAAAGAAAGAAGAGAGGAGAGGAAAAAGGAAACGAGAGAGGCAGTTTTTTTGTTTAGTGTGTGTGTGTGTGTGTGTGTGTGTGTGTGTGTGTGTGTGTGTGTGTGTGTGTGTGTGTGTGTCTCTCTGCCTCTCTGCCTGTCTGCCTGTCCAACCGTATAGCTAGCTAGTCCCTGCATGACCATCTGCCACAGCTTTGATCAGCCTGCGTGAACAGCCCTTTGTCAGCTGCATTTCTCTGTGTGTGTGTATTGGCGTCCAGCTGCTTGCTCTGCTTCTTTAACAGACTCTCCTGAATCTACTAATTGAACACAAAGAAACAATCTGACTGATCTCTCTCTCTCTCTCTCTCTCTCTCTCTCTCTCCTCTCTCTCTCTCTCTCTCTCTCTCCGCATCTGTCTCTTTCTTTAACCAATGAAACGGAGGGAAACGCTCTGTAGTTAAAGGTGTAGCTGTGCCTCAGAGTTAGCCCCTCCCAGTGTACATCCCATCAGTAGCCATCAGTGTGGCTAGCTATGGGCTACAGAATAAGAGGGGAAGCTTACTTAAAGGGATAGTTCAGTATTTTTAAGCGGGGTTGTATTAGGTACTTATGCATAGTTAGCGTGTTACCTTATGGAGATGGTGATCAGTGCAGTCACTATAAGGAGTTTTTGGGAGACATGGCTGTAGCAGAAGTCAGCATTGTACTGTTACAGAGAGGGCCAAAAGGAACACTTTTTCACCGCATATACAATTGCTTACCCTTTTCAATTGTCTGGTAAATTTAGGATTTATTTATCTGCTGATTTGAGGACTGATAAATTAAATGGCTGTCTGCCTGTGCTGTGCAGAATATCAGTTCGCAGATCAACATTGACAATCTCTTACATTAATTTAAGTACACAATTTAACAAATGTTTATTCTTTTTAGTTAAGCATTCATACACTACAGCAACGTCTCCCCCAAACTCCTTGCAGTGACTGTGCTGATTGTGGGGTGGAGGGCCCCATACCTGTGTGTTTGCCCCAAAATGACTAACTCTGCCACTGTTTGTACCCAGTTGTAAGCAATGTTGTCATCCCTATCAAACAAATCTACTTATTCTTACATCTTACATTATAGCCAAATGTAACCATCATTTGTCTTTATGATATCACTCCCTCTTGATAGATACAGAAACGTCACTCGGAAATTGAATACACAATCTGCGGATGACTCAACTTTATTTTACAAATCCCAACATAATTCCCTTTGTAAGAGGAGACTGAGTTTGGGAGCTGACAGTCTTAGTCATAAGGGATGGAAATAAGAGGGCATGAGACTTATGTATGACACACACACACACACACACACACACACACACACACACACACACACACACACACACACACACACACACACTCACACTCACACACACACACAAACACACACACTCACACTCACACACTGGAGTCCCAAGGCGTCAGGTGTATTGGAGTACAGAGCGCTGTAAATGGTTTCAGTGTGCTTCACTGCTCTCTGATAGGCTGATTGATTTGGTAGGCAGTCCACCGTGACGTGCACTCACACACACACACACACACACACACACACACACACGCACACGCACACTTACACACTGTCATCATAATATATATAGAAGCATCAATACATTAAACAATTTTCTACTCTGCATCCTTTTTCTCTTTGTATCACGCTTTTACTTTCTGGACAAATGTTTTTTTGTTTCTATTCTTTTTTTGTCTTTGGTCAGGTCCTCAGATTGTCTTTCATCATTTACAGGACCTCCCCTCTTTATTGCTGTAAATACAGTCTAATGCAAAAGTCAATCCAGTTACAGGGCCCTCATAGTGCGCTATTGGCATGCTCTTTTATTTCTTCAACTGTGCAAATTTGGTCTTATATTTTATTTAGAGGCCTTGCGATGTAACGCCAACCAACATGCGTATGTGAGTGTCCGCTGTGCCAGTGTTGAAAGAGAGTAGAACAATAAACAGGAGAGACGGCAAACTCCTAAACCGGGGCCGCAACAGTAGCTTTGCTGTTTGTTGTGCAGAATAGGCCGCCGCCCCATTATGACGCTCTGACCAATCGGTGGTGTGCAGTGTTTCACATCAACATTTAGTACCTGGTCCTTGGAACCTCTACGGAGTGGGGCCCAGGTACTTTTTCATAGTGGAACACCAAATGTATGTGAGTAGGGTAGAGGGAAAATGTTGGAGAAAAACTGACGGAGGTGAAAGATGCAAGATAATGGAAGATGAATGAGTAGAGAGAGAGAGGTTGAACAGGGATGAAATAATTCAGCTTTAATTCCTCACGCAGCACTGCTTGAATCTAATAGGATTTCACCTGAACAGAGGAGGGAGTGAACAGATTAAAAAGATGATATTTTCATTTCATTGCGTTATTTTGTTCTTCTTCTTTGTGCTTTATAATGGGCG
>OX442365.1:6136865-6164365 GCA_949357725.1 Hyperoplus immaculatus | reverse complement strand
CTGGACCTCCAACCGCAACGTCATCCTGATGGCCCACGACGGCAAGGAGCACCGCTTCATGGTCTAAACCACAACCCTGGATCTGTGCATAGGAGTCCACTACCTGGACCTGGTCTAGCTGCTTCACAGTGGGACTCACTATGTTCTCACTTTAGTTTTAATTTCCAAAAAGGGCTGGGTTTTGCCAAGGACTTTCACGATACGATACGCATACACGGCTCACGGTATGATATATCGCGATACATTGCAATACGATGCATATTGCTATGTATTGTGATATTCCACATAGTTCAATGAAAATGTGAAAAACAGATCTGAAATACCAAGTTGCTGTGTAAGGTCTGGGTGGTCTTAATACATCACATCACATCATATTGATCATTATTTAAAACCTGGCAAATTTGAGGCAACTAGCCGTACTGCGACATCTACATGAAGGTTGTAATTCACAGCCTGTTTAAAAGCTGAAAAGATATCACGTAAATAGACATTACGATATATTGCCCTATCGATGTATTAGCACAGCCCTAGTTTCAAACATGAATCCAACAGGGGGAAGTCTCTTAATAACCAATGCTGATAAGTGAAGGCGCTTTTCACTGAGATCCATTCAGAGGCTCTTCTTATGTGAAGGTACCAAGCTGCAGCTCAGGTCCAGGTCTGGACTGCATGTCTGTGTTCTACCCCCCATAGTTTACCCCCTGTGAGGAAACTCCCTTTGTGATATATTCAAGAGTTGCAATGGGAGGCCTGTTTACATGATGATTTGCATTGATTTTATTTCTTTTTGTTGTGAACACCACCTTGTCATTCCTATTTATTTGATGTTTTTTTCTTAGATGTCACAGATATCCAGATATTCAGGGTCCCAACCGTTGCTGTTAAGTGAAACTTAAGTCTTTTGGCCTCCCACTTGTTTTTTTAGTTTATTTCTGTACTTAATTTGATCACCTTTTAATTCAATGTTTGTAATTTATTGCAGGTTTTTTGTGGAAACACGGGGACTCAAAAGGCTATTTTGTTTCCTGCTTTTACATATTTTAAGTCTGTTTGAGAGACAATAAATGACATAACCCAAGATGAAGTGAATGAAATTGAAGATTTGAAAATGTTAAGATGAGATTTTCCATCACTTCCCTGTCAAAGGCCTCTCTGACCTCTGCAGGCCAGTACACACTTTTCACATTTCAAAACTGCATATGTGTCTGTGTGAGTATTCTAGTGGTTTGCTTTTATGTTTGTGACACCTCGAAAGCTTCATGCAGAAGTGCGTGTGTGTAAGCGTGTGTGTGTGTGTGTGTGTGTAAGCGCGTGTGCGTGGCGTGCTTACACCCAAGTGTATTTTCACAGACACATATTCTCACTTCAGTCTGCTCATCCTAAAAGCACAGTAAACCTGAAGGCATTGCAACAGGAGGAAGATATATTTTGATAATGATCCATCTAAGCTTGGTTCTTTATCAGTTTGGTGTCTTTAGCCTTCCTCCATTTTATTCATTCATAACAGCCAGTGGTTAATATGTCCACATTTTTCTCCCCCGTGTTCCCAATTCAACTCTTTTTCTTCTTTAAAAAGTATATTTTCAAGGGGATTTTGGCTTTGTTTGCAGTTTGCAAATGACTACGCTGATAGGTGTGAAGACCACTCTTTGTCTTGCAGCTTAAGTGATTTCTATCAATATATATTAAAGTGTACATATCCATTATATATCTCATGAGAACTGTTGTGTAATGTAGTCTGTCAATCTTGTACAGTGAGCACCGATCCCGTTTACCCTGTGTAGTATGTGTTGTGGCTAATGTGACTGTGTCTGCCTGCCATCCACTAGTCCATCAGATGACTGAATTTACTGATGTTTAACTTTTTTTTTAAACTGTCAGCCACTTGCATTTTTGTTGCATTTTTCGTTTGTTTTTATCAACTGACCTAGGTTATTTAGGATTAGCTAAGAAGACCAAAACATGAATAAGACTTATAACAACATGGAGAAAGGATGGAAAAGCAAGGAGGAATTTTAAAACATCAAAGTGTACCAATTTACATATATATTGTTGTTTACTTGAGATCCTTACTGTGCTATTATTGAGAGAAAGACTGCTATCAATGGGACGCATTTATATTTTTAACATTTCTTCCCTTCATTTGTTATTTATTTTGGTATCAAAGAAAACGACATGTTCTCTTGAACATACCCAACATTCCTTACTTATAACAACATAGCATTTTTCTCATTAGCTAGGAGCTAACCATAACCCTCACTGCTAACAGCATCTGCTTAAAGAAAAACTTCTGAAAATCTTGCTTTTGCTGAGCTCCAGTGGAAAAAAAAATTCGCCTAGCTTTTATGATGTAGAAGTTTACCCTAACGTGTGTGAGGGCAACTTGAAATCACTGTTAGGTGTGGTTATAGGTGCAAAAAAAGCAAAATTCTCTCTGCACAATTTCAACAACAGTAGGTCATAGAGGTTTTCATATATGGCTGTTTTGGGTTGGCAACATGTCTTTGCACATCATACCTTTACTGTTTTAGTGCTCAGAGTTTTATGAAGAAAGAGGAATAGAAAAAGATGTATATATCTACACATATGATATTCATGAAGACAGTTTTCTGTCAGAAATGAGGATTTTAGAGTTTAAATGTTTTTACTGTGAGCTGTGTGGCTCTCGGACAATTGTTTGAATAATTTGCATGCACACAAATTTGACCAGACACTTCACTACTAGCTTCATCTTCTTCCCATCCCTCCTCTCCTCCCTCCATCTCCTGTCAGTTTCATTAGCGCTGTCAGAAAGCTTCTCACACTGTTACACACCTGTAAACCCCAGCGTGTCAAAGCTTTTCACAAGTTCAAAAAAAATATCTCCACACACACACACACACCTCACGTCCAGACAGCTTAGCGTTGAGATCTTAATCTTTGGTTTTTCTCAGCCACTCTTTACAGTTTGAGAAAAATATGTTTTTGGCAGCCCTCACGGGGGGAGAGGCAAGGTGAGAAAAGTAAAGCGGACACAAGAGTAAGTAACTGGTGTGGAAGATCAGCTCATCCAGACAAGGAAAGGGAAAGGTTTAGGTAGCGAAGTTAGGGAAACCAAGCATCTAAAAGTAGCCTACCTTCTGAGATTTCTTCTATTACACCAACGTGGCAATAAGTCTGACACAAAATGTCTGCCTTTCTTAACATTTTTGACCAAGTGAATCCGTTCTATGACTTCAATTTATTTAAGAATTATTTTTATTTATTTTTTTAAGATTTTTTTTGGCATTTTTATGCTTTATTGATAGTGTAGAGACAGAGTTGAAATGGGGCTGAGAGGGGAGTGACATGCAGAGAACGACCGCGGGCTGGAATCGAACCCGGGTCCGCTGCTGGCCGAGGCCCATGGCCCTACCAACTGAGCGCCCCAAGAATTATTGATTATTGATAGGAATATATTTTTCAATCTCTTCATTCCTTTTTTTCTCTTTCGCTCCATCTTCCTCAAAACGTTAAACAGCCACTTTTCATAAATCCCATTTATGACGTGTGATGGCCTCATTGTGTTTTGAAGTGAGAATCGCTTGCTGTTAAACACTAAGTGAGCAAACTTTTGTTTCTGAATGTCACGCTAAATGTAATGATGATTCTTGTTGATTTCTGATTTGATTATTTATTGTTTATACTGTAAACTCTGACTGGATATTTAAGAGTGTATGTGTGTGTGTATATGCGTCGTATAGTGCATGTACATAAGCTTCCCTTGATGTAATACACAGCAGGTTGAATTTACTGTGTGCATTATATTTACAGGTGTTGTGTTAAAGTGTATTGTCATTGGTGTTGACATTGTGTCCAATAAAGATAAAAATGAGACAGAGGATGTGAAATATATTTTCTCTATGTGCATAAAAAAATTCTTCTCATGGAAAAGTCCATTCAAAGAGTGCAACTTTCATATATTCTAGAGTCATTACACAAAGTGAATTGTTTCAGTTATTTATTTTGTTTTAATTAAGATGACTACAGCTCAATAGAATAAAAAATCCAATATATATGAAATTATTAGATTATCACATAAAACCAATTCAAAAAAGGATTTATAATACAGAAATGGCAACCTTCTGAAAAGTATTTTTATCTAGATTCATTTAACTTATTATGCAATGAATCCAAAACATATGAAAGTTTCACTTTTTGAATTAAATAACAGAATAAAATGAACTTTCTATTGATGTTCAAATGTTTTTGTTTTGTCTGATTTCATCACATTTTGATATGTCATTTTAGGAAACCCACATTGACAATATAATGGCTGCTACAGGGTCCTACCATTGTTTTCCCTGGCTCATTGACAATGAAAACCTCTATAAAGAAAAGTAAATATTTCAGTATTTATATAAGTTGGATGGCTATAAATGAAAAAAATATATAGGGGAGAGTGGCCTGAGTTGTGCCACCCCTTGTTTCTAGAAAACCATAGAAGAAATTGGAAATGTGACCACATATTTAAGAAAAGCCATCCATTTAACTCATCCTGTAAAGAAGGGTGAAAAATGGAATAAGATATAAGCACATTTAAGCTCAATAAACTGTTTTTTGCCTTTCAAAGTAAAATGTCCATGATTATTGTGTCTGAACAATTATAGACACGTTTGAAAACATTTGACACATTCATCATAACATGGCATATCATGTTGGATTTTTTTAAATGAAAAAACCTGGGGGGAAAAAACGTAATTATCTGCATCATAAATTACATATTTGTAAGTTGCCCTGCATGAAGGAACACTTTTCAATGCTTGATTGCTTGATTACCAATTCCTACTGACATACTGACCTTTTTTTTAAATAGATAAAATAAAAAAGTCAGTGTTGTTTCATAATTAAAAAAGTTTATAACTTAGTGAGTAAGGACAAGTTGCAAAGTTAATTTGAGAGGGGGCTTCATACTGAGTAGCTACTTTCTAAATTGTTAAATCATATTTTTGTGGATACTAGTAAACATTTCTATCTTAATATTTAATACAATTAAAAATGTATGGGCATATACTGTATATAAATATATTTGTATAAGACTAAAAAACGTTATGCTGATATTTCACAAATGCGTTGTATTGGTTAACTATTATGACTAATCATGAAGAAATCAATATTAAAAGATCAGTATATAATTTGTTGATGAAAGGCTATCAACATGTATTTTTTAAATATTATTTGTGTGTGTGTGTGTGCAAGTCTGTAGTTAGTCCTGAATTGACTATATTATACCTAGTTAATTTATATAGCCTAGGCCTATTTAAGTGTAGGCTAAATTAATATTTCGTTATTTGGACTATTAAAATATTACTAAAGAATGTTACTAAAACCAGTAAACAAATGAAATGGTTACGTACAGTTCATGTGGAAAGTATTCACAGCTCTTCACTTTTTCGAGTTCAGTGCTTTTTATTAACAGCCACAGGCACATGAATACATGTCTCTTCTGAATTTTCATTTATCAGTGCACTAAAGAGAGGGAGGTTACAGTTTTGAATGTAATTCCCAGTTGACAACTCTTGGCAGAGCCGGCCCAAGCCTTCAGGGGGCCCTAAGCAAAATATGATAAGGGGGCCCCTCTCCAATGTTAGCGCTGCTGAAACTATAGATCTTTGTTAAATATCATTCACACACCCATTGTTTTCCGCTAGTGCCTTCACTGTGCAGCTGTGCGAAAATATTAGAGAAATGCATGAATCTGGTGCACTTTGAGAGGAAAATTAAGAGGCTAAATCTGAGAAATTTTGTGTGAACAAATAATTTGGAGACACTGGGTCAGATGAATTAGAAGCTATTGAAGAAGGACACATGGATTTTCCATAAAAATATTAATATACAATAAAATATTATGGAGGGTCCTCTGGGTTGGGCTTGGAGCTCTTTTTCTTTTACGGGACATATTTCTCTGTAATATAATGAATGCATTTAAATGCAGTGAGAGGAACAAAGGAGAAGAACTCTGTTGTCCAGCTACTGTATCTTTTTTTCCACAGACGAGGCTGAAATAGGCTATAGACTATACACACACACTGTGCATGGATCAGATCATTTCGGATTACCTCCCAGATGAACTGATTACATTTTTAGGCTATTAATTATCTAGACTATTTTTTTTCCTTTTGCTGTATGATAACTCACCTTTGCAAAAAAAAAAATTTTATTGAGGGGGCCCCCCTGGCGGTCGGGGGGCCCTAAGCGACCGTTTAGTTCGCTTATGCCTCGGGCCGGCTCTGACTCTTGGTTTTAGGTCTAAACGAAAGGGACAGAACTGTTGCGGGCACATGTATGATCCACTCCCTGTTTGTAATATTTTGTTTACTAGAGCTGAATGTTGACATGTTGTAGCTAAGTTTATGAGTGCTATGTTAGTAACTATACTTCCCAGTACCTAAGCGCCAGGATGTGACGTCATGACGGAATTGCGAGGGACTGTTTGAAATTGGACAGCAGCAGCGCAGTTCGAGAGCCGAAATGTTTGATAGACTTGCTAACGACACATTAAGAGGATCTGTGCTTGACAAGCTTACCCAGGGCCGGCCCTGACCAATTTGGCGCCCTAGGCAAAATTTTAGCTGGCGCCCCCCATTGCATTGCAGTCAGGTCCACCACTGTTCATACACTCACACAGAACTGGATAGCTTTGTCTTTGACATTTCATTTTATTTTAGATAGAAAATAACCCACAAAATAAAAAAAACATATTACAAAACAAGTGACATAACATTAAAAAATTAATACAATATTTGCACAAATTTGCACAAAAAAATGCAGACGTTAACATTTAAAATTATAATCTATTACAAGTAGTATAGTTTAAATAAATCATAACTTTGCATTGAATATAATTCCACACAAAAGCTATATTACAAAATTAAATGACAGAGACCTCTGGTCTGTACTGCTATTTAACTTGATTCCAACAGAGAGCTGTCTACATTTAGATGTTAAGACCTCATCTTCATATCTCAACAAGCTCACCTCACCTTGCTACAGCCTGACTACTCTTGCCTTTGGGTCTATTGGTGAAGCCTTTATTCCTCATGCTGCATCACTGGGCTGTGCTGAGGTGGAGAAGATGTCTGCAGGACAGGTGGCTCAAAGTATTTCAAATGAAAACCTGAAGAGAAAAGAGAAGTATACATGTTGTTACATTATTTATATTAATACATGGTGAAAAGCTTTAAAATGGAAATTAGATAAGATTAAACTCTTGTCATTAAAAGGAAATGCAGTTTAGCATCCAACCAGAGTGAAGAGAAGCAGTAACTAATGGAAAGCTATAGGTAAGGTACAATCAAACGGAAAAGTTTGCTCCTGCTTTTTATTAAATCAGAATCAAGCCTTCTGATGATATCTCATGGCTTTATGTATAGCACTTTGATTTACCTTGTGTTGAAAAGTGCCTCACAAATAAACTTGACTTGCCTCAAGTATGCAATATTAACAGTTATTATACTGTGCACTTTTAACACTGATGTAAACTAACACAATAAACCCAAGGTTGACAACCATTAATTATAGTGGAAAAGGAATAGCTTTCTAATAACCATTACAAGCAGTGCAAACTTTGGCAAATTATGACAGGGGATGTAGGCTACATGAAAAATATTTCTAAATGCCTCTGAT
Organism: Hyperoplus immaculatus; assembly: GCA_949357725.1. Taxonomy (NCBI): domain Eukaryota; kingdom Metazoa; phylum Chordata; class Actinopteri; order Uranoscopiformes; family Ammodytidae; genus Hyperoplus; species Hyperoplus immaculatus. Next base: position 6,156,721 of record OX442365.1, on the reverse strand, counting down.
GAATTTAAGCTGGGAGTAACGTTACCCATCTTCCAAAAGTAAGCTAGCAAGTTAACACACTGCTCCTACAACGGCTAAAACAATGCAGCACACTATTCATTCATCACATTAACGTCACTGTAGGCTTACCTCTGTCTTTGTCACGTTTTTCCTCCTCTTCTTTTCCTTTTCAGTCTTCCCTTGGCACGAGAGAGCTTTTGTCTTTTTGACATGGTGTGCGATCTTTCCTTCCGGTTCCGACCGGTGAAGTTACCGTTCAGATACCTGGCTGATCGCCAGAAATCTGGAAGAGTCTATCGGAGGGGGGGGGGGGCGCTTCAATTTTATTTTATAGTTTGTCTATCCTCAGTAGTTGTCATATTTTAAGCTTAACTCATATTTTGAAATTATAGTATTAACAGTATTAGTAAAAAAAATTAAATTAAAGTTTTGGTAGCCCATTTCTTTTTTTTTCTTTTTTTGTAGCGGCGCCCCCTGCGGATGGATGCGCCCCTAGCAGTTGCCTATAGAGCTGTTAAGCGGAAGTGCTTTACTTCCGGGATATGGGACCTCTCGGCTCGAAAAATTACAACGGTAGTCAATGGAAAGAAATGTATTATTTTCTGGTCCCAGTCATGAAATGCCTTCGATTACACATATGTTTTGTATGGATTTAGATGGTATTTTTTCGTGCAAAGAATGGAACAATTTAGCGAGTAGAAGCTGGATACGGTCAGGTTTTGTGCAGAGCGCTTTTGTGGACTACAGCTCTTCGCTGCTCTTGACACTTGTGATATACGTCACCACCACTCACACCCGCTTAGTTCAGAAACATGGCTGTGTCTTTAATGCACTTTACCGCCTTCTTTCAATGACAAGACAAAAGTCTTCAGCGTGGCGAAAACCACAACACAAGTGGACATGTGGAGAGTTTCAATTTCTCGAGTGGGGAGATTGTTGCCGTTGTCCACGCCAGCCATTAGCATTAGCACTGTCCGTCGAGAAGTGGAGGGAATGTGTTGAGGTGACGTCACAGAGGCGACAAAACTTGTAGTTGTTCTCGTAACATTTTTTCAAAAGCCGTTAGACGAATAATCATACAACATACCGTCAAACTCTTCACATTAAAAATGATCATTTAGACCCATACAAAACATATATGTAATCCAAGGCATTTAATGACTGGGACCAGAAAATAGTAGATTACTTTCCATAGACTCCCATTCATTTTTTTTCAGCCGAGAGGTCCCATGCCCCGTAATTCCGCCACTTCCGCTTAACAGCTCTATACTGCCTATGCCCAGGGCCGGGCCTGAGCTTACCCCACCTTTAAATGACAGCTATCACTGGGGCTCATAAACTCAGAGGCCTACTTCAATGTTTCCATCGAACTCCCATGAAAATGAAGCTGAAAAAAAAGAGCTGCAGCTTAGCAACTGTTGCTAGGCTTTTTTTGTGTTTTTTATGTCACTGTTTTGAGGGGCGGAGCTTCTGGAACAGAATCCTTTGATCTCTGAGCCGGCTGGTTTGAGGGGCGGAGCTTCAGGTACATTATTCCTTTAATCTCTGAAGATCCTTTGATCTCAGGTTGTGATGATGTCACCTGAACATTAGGAATCTATTCTAGGGAATTCCTTTGGTGAAAACATTCTTGGTCTTCTTTGCAGCCGGTCGCATACTAACCAAACAGTTCGTGAAAACTAAAAAAAAACAAGGAGTTTAGAAAAGAAAAACCAAAACGCATCAAACAAAATGGATCAAAATACGGAAGTTGTCCCCATTAATGGAGCCGTACCAGTTCTGACAGAGGAGCTGCCGCAGTTTACAGTGGAAGGGGTTCGTCCACTAATCCAAAACTTTTTTGATCATATGACAGAGGAACAGTGGACCCTTTTAAGGTCAGGTACGCCTGAGGAGGCCACTAAGATATTGTTGGCCGACCTGCTGTTAGATGTTATAGCAGCAGTTGTAAAGGAACTTGTGATGGCTCTCAGGGGCATTCATGCTATCGTGTCTGAGGAGTTTGTAGTTGCTAATCTGGGGGACAAACTCCCACAGTGCTTCGCCGAGATTCTCGATGTAATGGACCAGGTTGTGAGTGACAGCTCAAAGCGGCTCACGGACCTGATGGGTAAGGAGATAGCAGATAGCGTAAACTCTGCCATCTCCAGCAGTCTGGGCAGGGCGGAGCCTTTTATTAATCAGCATGTCACTTCCCCCAGCAAACTCAACGCCATGGTCAATAATGCCTGTAAAATGGTACAGGCATTCGGAGGGAAGCTGAAGGTGTTGTGCTCTCCACGACCACTTAGACAGAGAAACAGTGAAGAGAAGCAGGAATTGGTATTCACAGATGACTGCTTTCAGTCAACAGCCGGAGCTGTAAGAACGCCGACCCCGGATAAGGTTTCCTCACAAGAAAGCTTGGTGACAGCAACAACCAAGGCTGTCCAGGAGCTGATTAGAAAGGAGGTCAATGACATGATGGAACCTCTTTTGGATGATGTTTCGGACTCTGACTATGAGCTGCTGCACAAAGAAACCTCCATGGAGATTGATTTTGCAGCAGATGACATTGCTCAGGTCATAATTGAAAAGAGTTCAGAGGAGGCAGAAGCAAAAGATGCAAGTCCAGAATCAGAATCCACACCGAAGGGCAAACCAGCCATGAAAGGTGTTGGATGCAAGGTGAAGAACTTCCTTGCAAAGCGCTTTGCCAAAGCTACTATCTATCACATAGTGACAAAGCTTAAGACTAGATTCAACCTTGACCCAAAAGTTGAAAGTACAAAGTCAATGGAGTCACTAATAGATAGTGTTAACTCTCTGCTTATGACAGAGGAGGGTGAACAACAGGGTGGAAAGGAGGTTTGTGTCTTCCGTAGATTTAAAACTGTTTCCAGCGATAAAATGCTGGTATTTACTCAAGGACTATCAGATCTCCTCTACAGTCACATTACGGATGGGAAGACACCAGAGATCATCTCAGAAACAATTAGTAGAAGGGCAACCTGCAGGAGTGTGTCTGTTCCTCCATCACATGACGACATGTATGCGACAATAAAGACCAAAGTGTGGGGTTTTGTGGCACTGATGGGCTGGTGGGTTAATACCCAGGTCCTCCGCCACAGTAGAAGGGTGACACTAGCCTTAATGGAGGCTGGGCCACCAGCACAGTTGCTGGAGGTCACCGCCGTGGAGGGGAGTGACCCTTTGCCAACTGAAGTTGTTATAGATGAAAAAGCGCAGATAGATGGAAACGAACAGATAGATGGAAACGAACAGATAGATGTTAACGAACAGATAGATGGAAACGAACAGATAGATGGAAACGAACAGATAGATGTTAACGAACAGATAGATGGAAACGCGCAGATAGATGTTAATGAACAGATAGATGTTAACGAACAGATAGATGTTAACGAACAGATAGATGTTAATGAACAGATAGATGTTAATGAACAGATAGATGTTAATGAACAGATAGATGTTAACAAACAGATAGATGTTAATGAACAGATAGATGTTAATGAACAGATAGATGTTAATGAACAGATAGATGGAAACAAAGAGATAGATGTTAATGAACAGATAGATGTTAATGAACAGATAGATGTTAATGAACAGATAGATGGAAACAAAGAGATAGATGTTAATGAACAGATAGATGTTAATGAACAGATAGATGTTAATGAACAGATAGATGTTAATGAACAGATAGATGTTAATGAACAGATAGATGTTAACGAGCAGATAGATGGAAACGTGCAGGAAGAAAAACGTAAGATGTTGGTCAGGGTTTTTGTTGAGAAACTAGTTTTGCGTACATTCAGCGAGGCTAAAATTAGCTGGACGATTGGTAACATACAGGTCATCATCCAGCGTATCTTCGAAAACACATGGGCAGAAGTTGAGGGAACCAATTTTAACACCTCCATAAAAACATTTAAAAAACTAGACAAGGTCATTCTGAAGGACCTGTGCAAAAAGTGGGGCTGTGCAGAGATGGTTCTGGTGTCAATGTATTTAGGGGAACCAGAACTTGAAAAATGCATTGCCTCGTTTTTCGGGTATTACTTGATTGTACCACCAACAAAGCATGGCATCATCTGCAGGTTCCTTTCAGCTACTCTCAGAGTCATGTCAAAGCCCTTTACTAGAAATAGGTATTAGGTGAAATGTAGCATTCATCTTGAAGGAAAATATTTTCTTTTTTTCTTTCAAAATGAATGCAATTCAGATCAAGTCCTGCCTCAAGTCCAAGTCATCTATCGTCTCCTCTGTTATGACCATAATGTGGGGCAGGACTTGGGTTCATAGAGCCACCTCAGTTTGACATCATAGGGTTATCTCCGGGTGCTCCGGTTTCCCAAAAACCAAAACAATTAGACACTATAGCTATTGGTTTCAATAACAAGAACTTGTAACATTTATCATCTCATCTGACATGAGTTGCAGGGGGCACACCATCAACATTTTTTATTGTGCGATCTTTAGATTCTCCTCCTTTGTGGGCAAAATCATCTTCATGCCCTTTACAGCAGCTTTAAAATGTAGAATTAAGTATTAGGTAAAATGTAGCATTCATTTTGGGGGAAATGTTTTGATAATCAATTTTCTTTTTTTCAGAATGAATACAATGCAGAGCTCAAGTCCTGCCTCTATCTAATCTATTTTCACATCTGCTGGCTTCTGCCATCATAGGGTTTTACTCCGGGTGCTCCGGTTTCCCTAAAACCACACAGCAATTAGACACTAGCTATTGGTTTCATTAATAAGAATTTGTAACATCTATCATCTCATTTCATCGTCAGGCAGGACTTGGGTTCGGGTGGGGGGGCGCGGGGTGACATATCATAGCAATAAGAACCAAACTATTAGGTGTCATTAAAAACACTAAAAGATTCAATAACAACAACAGTTCAATAAAAATATTCAAATTCAAATTTCTGCCTATATCTCTTGTCATTTACTGTCAACATATATTTCAGACTGAATTTCATTTCTGTGTAGAAAACAAACAAAACAGTTTGTTCTTTTGCAGCTTGTTATTTCTTGTGAAATCCACTTGCATCATCAAAACAATCATACTTCGTTACAATCATGAACCTACATTCTTAGTTCTTACTTAGTGGATACAGTAGGCTTACTTGATTGTAACATAACCAATTAACTCTCAAACGCTTCTTAGTGACCCTAACCCTGACCCAAATATTGTGGCTTTATTGTTTGAAACAACAACATCCAAACACAAATGCATTTAAATTTTAAATTAATGAGTGTCATACAACAGTTTCAACATGTAAAATCCTGCATTCACATATTCTTAAATATAATCGTCTTCATTAAGTTTTAATGAACAACTTACTGTAACAGCAAACAAACAACAACAAACCTAATAGGGGAGAGTGGGGTGAGTTGTGCCAATGGGGAAATTGTGCCACCCCTTGTTTCTAGAAAACAATAGAAGAAATTGGAAATGTGACCACATATTTAAGAAGAGCCATCTATTTGACAAACATGGAATAAGATATAAGCACATTTAAGATAAAAAAGTAAACTTTCCATGATCAAGGTGTTTTGATTATTGTGTGAGTGGCCTTTTATTGTGGACAGTCTAAGGCACACCTGTGCACTAATCATGATGTCAGATCAGCATCTTGATGTGGCACACCTGTGAGGTGGGATGGATTATCTCAGCAAAGCAGAAGTGCTCACTATCACACATTTAGACAGATTTGTGAACAATGTTTGAGAGAAATGGTAATATTGTGTATCTGGAATGAATTTTAGATCTTTAAGTCCATCTCATGAAAAATGGGAGCAAAAACAAAAGTGTTGCGTTTATATTTTTGTTGAGTGTAGTTAGCACGATGTCAGCCCTAATCTGCTGCATCATGATTATTATCCAAAATTCTGGGGTTGGGGTGATTTGTGCCAGAGGGCCTGGGGTGAGTTATAAGTAAGTAAGTAAGTCAGTAAAATGTATTTATAAAAGCACATTTATAACAGTTTGCACTGTCCAAAGTGCAGTACGTAAAAAATTAAGGTAAAATAACAATAACCAAAATAAAAGACATAAAGCCCAGACATCCACATATAAACAAAGATAGTAGTGCAGAGGTAAGATAGTTAATGGGGAGGAAAAACCAGGGTGTACAGATGGGTTTTGAGCCTTGATTTAAAGACAGAAATGGAGGGTGAATCGCATATGCCAGGTGGCAGTTGGTTCTACAAGGGCGGAGCAGCTAGTGCAAAGTAATTTTTTGAGAGTTGTGCCATTGGCATGGCTGTATACGCTGGTCACCAAAAGAAAGTGATTGTCTACAGTAGCTCAGAAGAGAGTGACATCTCCATTCCACTTAACGACACCACTGAGAGTTCAGATGGCCAGAAAGATGATGATGGTGACTTTGTCATTGCGAGCTTTGCAGGTAAAACCATTAGATCTGCTAGGCCTTGTTTAAGAAAATTGTCCTTCAATCTTTGTGAAATATTTACTTTAAATAAACCTTAAATAAGTGATTGTCTAATGGATATGTCTTGTAATACAGTATATATATATATATATATATATATATATATATATATATATATATATATATATATATATATATATATATATATCAATGGCACAATTTACCTCATGGTATTCTCTCCAACGGCACAACTTACACCACACCGGGGGCAAGTTGTGCCACAAGATAACTTTTTTTCCGAAAGCTATATTTCTTCAACAGTTTATTCCAGATCCAAAGTTTTTATTGCCAGGGATGCACAACACCCTGAAATATATGTACATACAGTATTTGAGTTGCAGACTTTACTGTCAAGGCCTCACTTTAAAGTCACTTTGAGTAAAAAGTGGCACATCTCACCCCACTCTCCCCTAATAATCATACATTTGAACTAAATATTCAGACACAGTACCTCCCTGTGTGTATGCCTGACACTCTCTCTAGCTCCTAACATAATGAGCTCACAGTAGACCTGTTTTAACGAGTCTCTGATCACAGAGGAGCCGATCAATCTCTTCCTTTAATCTCAGGCCTGTTTAATGTTCTTATATATTTAAACTCAACCTGCAGGTATTCATCTCCTTCACTTTAAAACATAAAAGAAGAAGCCTGTTCATAATTTAAAAGTGAGTAACGATTAAAGCTGCATTTTATACATGTAGTTACCTCTGACTATTGAATTATTCCCTTTTAACATTAAAATTAAATAAAGAGGATTGAAGCAGTAAGAACACAGCAATTAAAATATGCTGTTCTCTCTGTTTTTTTTGGTTAATTTAGCTATTATTACATTTTTTATTGTTCTTTTGTCTTCAAAATGAACTATGCGGTTAAAGTTAGGGATCTTTCATATTCGTGGGTATCACAACCAAAGTTGACTGTTGGTCCGAGATGGAATGCAAACAGTCATCTCCACTAGAGCGTCTTGTAAGGTAAGCCCTTCTTTGTTTTATGAACTACTACATCTCCCACAATGCAACCAGATGGGGTCTTTGGTCAGAGCCTCCCTGCCTGCTGAACGTGTGTGTCTTTTAAACGTTGCACCTCCAGTTTGTAAAGCAAACTTTCTTTCCCTGGTTATAAATATCTTCACTCCATTGCCAAGCTGAGATATCCCTGATGACATCATTATGACATCATCAAGGGATTCTTTTTCATCAGGCTTGAGAAAAGCCACAGGAGACAACAGCTTTCACAGACAGAGTAGCACCAACCATGACCCCCAAACTGACCTTGATATGTCAAATATATGAACTGACCCTTTATTTTTAAATAAAGTGGCTATGAGGAACTTTCATTTTTTGTTGATTGTAGTTGATTTTGTTGATGGATTTTTGGACCAAAGCGGTATTGTTTTTAGGACACCAGCGCCTGCTGTCCTAAATATCTTTGCTAGCGTGTGCATTTGTTTAGGATGCATGGCCATGAGGTAATGTATTTAAATGAGACTATGTCAGATTAATGATGGTAATATGACCACGGTGAACGTAAACTTTGATTTAGTACCGTTCATAAACACAGGATGTTCCAGTCTGCCCGGTGTAAATATTTGTGTAGGTTGATTATTATTAAGTATAACCATGGAAAAATTAGATTGTTTAATTAATATTTAAAAGTACTCGTAATCTCTTGTTAAATTAAAACCGATACCATCTGTCCATTTTTATATTATCATTATTTATTAGTATTTTCTTTTTCCTTTCTCTCTTTCCATCCTCCACTCTCAGCCATAGATCAAACCTGCAGGTGGCTTTGACCTTTGACCTTCCAGATGCTAACCCATCCACAAGCACTGACCATTCATCACACCCCCATTCTATTCTGCTGCTGCTCTGTAGCCTGATTAGTTCCCAGTGTCTCTCCCTGCAATCCAATCCCCATACTTCCCTGCTATTTAATATGGTAGGAAAAAGATTTAGGATGTCCAAATTCTTGTGATTTAGCATGATCAAAAATACCCAGATGCCCAACTTCATCCAGTCGAGATTTTTATTGTTGAAATAAGAATGCTTTTTGGCAGATTCTGACCCATGCTAACTATATTCTTTTTACGGTCAGCTGTAGTATGTAGAGTAGAAAAAAGAAAGAGTTTTGGTTGAAGGCAGGGTCCGTCTCCTTACATTCACAGAATGTCTTATCCTCCCTGCTCTCCCCTCGGTCTTGCCTTGGTCTTCAGTGTGAACACCATCAGATATTGATGCTATTGATCAGGCTCTGTAATCAGCAGGCACAGCTCAGTGTTTTTCCATACACTGTCTTCTCTCCAAACCAGGAGACGACTTTGAAGAAGGTTACATTGCTGTAGAGTGGTGAAGATGAGGTGACCAATCACTGGTTTAAGACCCCTTAAGATAAATGCAGATTTGGGAGAGCGTACAACATGGAAGTTTTCAAATGATGAGTCAGTAGGATTCCTTATTGCTTATCACTTAGCCTTACTATTGCAACCAGACAATGATGTAGTAACTTATTAAATCACGGGCAAAGAGTTATATATAACGTTATTTGTTCAGACATTTTATTACGTTACCAGCAAGTTATTACATTATCGGCTTTATAACATTAAAAACTGAAAGATTATTACGCTATCAGCCGTTATAACGTTATCGGCTGCTACACTTGTCTTTGTCCTCTGACTTTACTTCTGTGTTTTTCTGTTTGTCTTGTTTGTTTTTTGTCCTCCTTCAGGGTTTATCCAGGAATAAGGAATAAGTCTAAAAAGCAGCGGGAGGTTCGGCGCTTTGGTCCCAGATTTTCTTATTGATCGACTCAGCAAGGCAGCCAACCAAATTCTCTCTCTCTCTCCATCTTCATACCCTTTATTCCCTATTCTCTTCCTCTATCGCTCTCTCTTTTCTTCTTTCTCCCACCTCCGTCCTTTTGTTATACTTTATTTTCCTTCCTTTCAAAACAAGTTAATCCACATTTATCTTGCCATTCAATTTCTCCTGTAGTTGACTTTTCTTGTTCATTCGGATATGGCTTTACCTTCCCAGGCCACACGGCTGGTTTAAGTTGCTCTGGATGTGAAAGTTTTTGCAGAGATCAGAGAATGATGTACTGTAGATCCAGTTTGTGTATTTATCCATTATTGATGTTCCCAAACGTTCCTGCGTTTGAGCTCCAAGTCTTTGCCTTGTTTCTCATCATAAAAAGATTATCAAAAGATCTGTGGTTGTTCAGGATCGATACGATCTCACAGCTGGTCGAGGAGAGAGATTTCGGGGAGGGGGTGGGGGGGGAGAACTCAAATATATGCTTCATTTGCAAATGTTGTTGTAGGGAACAAACAGCTTGATACTGTATAGAGCTTATAACACCCTCACTGTTTGAAAAGTTTCTCAGTCTGTTTTAACCTTTGGTACCAATCTATCTGGTTTTATATGTTTGAGCTCAGCACAGACTGTTTTCAAACCAAGTGTTGTTGCACAGACAAATTAAAAATGACCATAGTTTATTTAGACGATAATCAATTTAAATTGAATCACAAAAATGATTCAGTAACACAAATGGCTCATACACGTTTTGTATTACAAGAGAAAACCTCTTTTCCACATCTACTTAAGATAACGTATATGCTCATAAACTACGAGAATTAAGTCATGGTATTACAAGAAACAAAGTCGAAATATTATGAGAATAAGGTCGTAGTTTAAATGAGGGACGTGAAGCATCTTGTGAAGTAATTGTCCTACTTATTTCACATATGGGAAAAATCCTAATTTTTTGGCAAATCAGCACCATGCCTGAACACAGTTGGTGACAAAGGGCGCAGCCATTAGACTGCTCTCACCACTAGTTTGTAGGTTGCTAGTCATATGATTTCCTTATTTATGTTTTCTCCCCATAAAATTGCGATTTTATTATCATAATGTTACAACTTTTTACTCAACTTTTTTAGTATTATTTATTTATTCTTCCTTGACTGGAATAGTCCTTTAATCATAGCTACTTCTCTTCTCTTGATTATTGGTCATTCCTCTAGTTAGTGCTCTGAATTCAGATCTCAGATCAGAAGTTGTCTCTGCAGTGTCTTGGCAGCTCTTTATCCCTACAAACTGTTTTAAGTCGTTCTACTTATCCACTGGCATCTCCTCCTGACAACACATCTCAACATCAGAGCCTTCAACCTGCTAAATTCCCTTTAATCCAGAGAAAGTATCTGCGCATACTTAAACATGGGACAAAGTACAACGCTGTCGACGCTTAAAGAAAAACGCCAAGGAAAGTCGATGTTAAGTGCCGAGCGAGAAGGGAGATCAGAAAAACAGAAAGACAGAGTGTGTGTTTTTAGCCCCGACAAGCGCAGAGTTTGTTGTTAAAGTTGGTGAGGATGGAGAAAGAGAGAGAGAGAGAGAGAGAGAGAGAGAGAGAGGGGGAGGTTAGAGGAGGGAGGTTTGAGGGGGGGTTGGGTTTCGATTAGTTAAGAGCACAGAGCCTGTGATTCTGCTCAGCTGGAGAGAGAAAGTATCGACGTGGAGTCAGAGAACCTCGGCTTCCCTCCCCTTCAGTCCCTCAGGTAGGCATTAAAACCCAGCCGAGCGATGGAGGGATGGAGGGATGGGAGGACGGAGAGACAGGGAGGGAGAGAAACCCCCGAGAGCCGAGCCTGGCAGGAGCTTTGATTCACCGGGGTTTCTCACATCAACCGCAAGTTGAGTCTTGAGGAGGGGGCCGCCCGCCCTTCTTTAACAAATCACAACAACGCTGTCAAAAGTTAATCGCCGCCTCTTTACTTTTCAATTATCAATTCAGCGTTGGAGCTGCGCCGCAGCTTACAGTGGGCTTAAGGTTACTAACGGGCCGTTAAGACGCAGGGTTTGTGGGATTGCAGAAGGAATGATGATTTGTGTTTGGTGTTTTAACGAGGATGAGGAGATTGTCTGAATACACTGAGAGAAGTGAGGAGGATTGATGGTACGGGTTCTATGTGGAACTGGACCCAACAGGCTGTTAGATAGGCCTACTGCTTTTCCACCAAGGCAATTTTAGGGGGCTCGTTTGGAGCCAGAACCCAATCGCGAACCAATCCATTGCTTTTTCACCGCAAAATATATGGTTCCCCAATTGGGAGTTGGGATGAACATCACCAACCAGACTAACTAAAACTTAATGACCGCCATTTTAAAGAAACAGCACTTCGAGATGTAGGCTCAATTAATGAAACTGAATCGTGGTCACATTCTCACTACCAACTCGTCAGCATCTCGCAACACTATATTTACTCAAAAGGTAGGCCTGCCCCTTCTCTGTTTCCAACCAGCAGGGTATTCCAATAGACCTCTATGTAATTCCAATAATGTCACATAAAGATGAGACGAGCCCCTCAAGGTGTAACGGCAGCCAAGATGAGAATTGGAAGTATACTGCATGATCTATATGTAGTTAGTTGTGAAAATGGTTTGCTGATGTGGTTACCCGTATTGCTGTGTGCTACCTTTTTAGTCAATAGAGTGATATGAAAGGATCATGTCCATACATCTTTAGGTTGACAAGTTGAGAGTGAGAATGTGTGGGTTTGGTTCACAAAAGAAACAATGTCTCCGCCGCTGTTGTTATTGTAGAGCTAAAATTAACATGACGTAGCTCTCTAGCCGTGGAAAAGGAGGTTCTTGGCTTGCGAATTGAACCAATTGCGAACCGGCACTAACACCAGCCCTGAACTAGTACGCTTTGGTGTAAAATGGGGGACAGCTTCTCAAAGTGTAGGGTACATACAGTAATGTTGGCCGTAATACTCACCTCCAGCTAATTAGCTTACTATAGACAGTAGCCTAATAACCATGCTTTATTTCCAAGGCTACATTGGTTTGCAGTACCACAGGATTCAACTAGAACATCCACTGTGTAGTGTTGTTTTGCCTTACTGGTGTGGATGCTGTCAGTAGTAGCTCTTTCCTCGTTTGACCATTGTGAGTACTCTGTTCTGTACACTTCCTCAGCTCCGGCACAGTTGGGAGAGGTGTACTCAGGCCGCGGTACAGATGCCAATGAGCTGACACGCGCATAGACGGCGACCCTGACGTCAATTTATATGAGACTCAAGAAGGAATCTTGCCTAGGTCCGGATCTTTAGGAGCAGTGTGAATAGAGGTGTGAATACAGCGGGGAGGGGTGACAATCGTGTTGGGGCAAATGTACAGGGTATATTGCCTAGTGTGAGTGCGCCCTCAGAGAGCATCCATCTACCTCCTCACTTCTTGCAGTGTTCTGGGCTGTAGCTACATTGGTGAACTCCTCTCTTCTCCTGATGAAAGGTAGAAGAAGCCTCAAAGAGCAAACTTTCTAATGTTACATATTGATCAAAAATGACTTATGCAGCAAATTAAGGCTGCGTTCCTCCACTCCGCTTCTCTTAATTCCTTTCATCAGTCGACGCGAGGGCTTCTCTCCATCGAGCGCAGGGTTAACATGAGGAGGAGCCAATGGACGACCTAGTTATCCTTCATAAAGTAGAAAAGTTCATTAGCTGATCAACTAAACTTTTCACTCCCCCTCGTGGTCCGGAGCGAAACCAGATGAGAAGTCCATTCTTCTGCTTTTACTCATGTGCTTCTACTCTCCTATGTGCGGAGGTTTCTTGTCCTACAGATTCTAGCTTCACTGTGGATCCATCAACATTCATGTAGCTTTCTTTTCTTTTCTTATAGTTATTTGTGATTCTGATGTTTTACTCACCCTTTTTTGTTGTTTATTTTTTGTCTATTTTTTTTGTTTGACATAATGTCGAACATGTGTTTGTCTGTTGTTTATATTTTCTGTCTTGCCCCCAGGAAGATGAGCTCTCACTCTGGTGTGTGGCTAATGGGGATCCTAATAAATCAAATCAAATAGTGTGCAGAAATTTGACTGTGTCTGAACATAGGTAACAGCGTAAAAATCTGTAAAACTGTAAAAGTTTTAATATATTTTCTATCTCGACCTTTCTTATTTAAACTTTTAGGATTAATTTACCAATACTTTTGACTACGATTTATCTGAAGTTAGTTGAGCCACTTACTGTATGTGTTTGTGTGTTTTCTGAAACATATTACGATCTATTAAGACCATCCCGCCTCTGCACGTGACTTCTAACCCTCTGGAGTTATGACCCCTGACCCTTGTGCAGCTCATCACAATGTCACCACATCCATCCATTCACGTGTGTGTGTGTGTGTGTGTGTGTGTGTGTGGAAGCAGAAGAAGTTCCTGGAAAGAACCCATCTGTCCCTTTTTTAGGACACACTGGGGTTTGTATTCCTATCCTTGTGGGGACCCTCATTGACACCATAGCACCTAACCACTCAGGCAAAAAGAAAAACCAAACTCCGAATAGTCCTTTAACATGTAGCCACTTCTCTTCTCTTAATGAATAGTCATTCCTCTAGTTAGTGCTCTGAATTCAGATCTCAGATCAGAAGTTGTCTCTGCAGTGTCTTGGCAGCTCTTTATCCCTACAAACTGTTTTAAGTCGTTCTACTTATCCACTGGCATCTCCTCCTGACAACACATCTCAACATCAGAGCCTTCAACCTGCTAAATTCCCTTTAATCCAGAGAAAGTATCTGCGCATACTTAAACATGGGACAAAGTACAACGCTGTCGACGCTTAAAGAAAAACGCCAAGGAAAGTCGATGTTAAGTGCAGAGCGAGAAGGGAGATCAGAAAAACAGAAAGACAGTGTGTGTGTGTGTGTGTGTGTGTGTGTGTGTGTGTGTGTGTGTGTGTGTGTGTTTTGGTTTAAATTGGTGAGGATGGAGAAGAGAGAGAGAGAGAGAGTGAGAGAGAGAGATGAGGAAGAAGAGGGGGCTTGAGGGGGGCTTAGGTTTCGATTAGTTAAGAGCACAGAGCCTGTGATTCTGATTTGTTCTTCTAAAATATACAAAAGCCAAGAGAGTGTTGCTTTTAAAGAGCAGATCAAGCTGTTAAGGCATCTATTAGATCAAAAGAATTTAATCTCCAAAATCCAAAGCCACGCTGCAGGCAAAGATCTGCCCCCCTAACCACACATATTCATAAACACATTTATTATACAGCAGTCTGATGCTCTGTTTTATGAATTATGAACATATTGTGTCTGATGAAAAACAAACCGTATAGTGTGGAGCGTTGTGTTAAGCCAGCCGCAAGATAGATCGCATTAAGACCGTGATCTTGATTTTTGCTTGAGCGGGGAGAGCATCGAAACAAACACACTTTTCCCAGTCATACTTTATTGAATCTTTTTTCCTTTGCTACTTGTTTTCTTTCCTCATGCCTTTTTGGATTTAAAAAAAATCTCATATCTCATAAGTGCAAACTGCAATGAGTAAATAAAAAGATATACTATAAGTGCATATGATAAATAAAGAGAAGTTGAATTTGTAATATGTAACGCAGAAATGTGTGAAATGCATAATTCCGAGGCCACAGGAGATTTATAGTCAAGCATGTGGAATCATTAATGAACCTGACCATGTATGATTATTCACCACAAAGGATAGGATTGGGCATAACATTGAAAACATAAAGAAGTCATTATTATGTTCAGGCAGCAGATACACTCCTGTCTCCACGTTTCAGTTTCATGTTCAGTTTAGAACAAATCTGAGATCAATAATGCGTTGTTGTGCTGATGTCTTGGACAAGCGTCGGTTTACGATAACCGCTGTGTATTTGTTCACCGGAGGGCAGAAACCATTGATCAAGTTTTCCAAACCTAAAGAGCGGCTTTGATGATTAATATTTCATCTCTGTGCGTGCGTCAATAACAGACTTGTTGCGGAGTCATTCTGGACTCTGATGATCGCAGTGAGGAGGTATTGACGGGCTGTTTATGAGCAGCTGATGGGAGATGAATTGGTTTTGGCGGAGTTAACATCCTGTGCTCTGTGTGTGTGTGTGTGTGTGTGTGTGTCAGAGCCCATGCTCATAATCACAGCTCACATGACTGACAGCTGGGCCCTGTCTATAGCCTGGGATCAATATATTGTATGGGGAAATTAAATGAAGAGGAAAACCTTGTAACTCCAGTTTACAGCACGGACAAGACAGTCAATATTCAAACATGGACATCAAATAGAATTTGTGGTGTTAAAAAGGTCATGGTTTAGAATGTCTCTATTCTCTTCTATTCCAGTGTCCCACTTAGCCATGAGAGGGAGCCAGCTTTAACTACAAGAACTCTGTAACTGAAGCAGCTAAATGGAATTCAGCCGGTCCTCATTTTAATATTAAAACCTGTGATTTTTCTGCTGTCGAATTAAAAAATGTGTTAGGCCAAGCAGAGATGCAATGCAATAGTGTGAGTCTGTAGCATTGGATATGTGAATGCAGACCATTCATAATTTACATTTTTGCATGTTAAGCTGTCTAATAAAGAAAAAATGCCAAACAAATATCTTAAAAAAGAAAAGTTCCCACTTTCTACCATATTACAAAAATATTTCTAAGACAGTTCCCATTCCTTTAAAGGATATTATTAAAGGGGAATTTAGGGACCCACAGATTAAAGAAATTCAAAATAAAAACCTATAGATGAAATTACAAAATGCAAATAGATTGAATGGATACTGCTGTAAAATGCCAGTCGGACTCAATCATTACCCGTTGAAGTCTAACTGGTGGCCTTTGAAGCATGCCATCTCTCTCCTGCATAGCCTATAATAATAATAACATTAAAAATAAAGGCAAAAATACTAGGCTAGGGGGCGCCTTTAGCTCAGTTGGTAGGGCGTCCCCGTCCCGGGCCGGGCCCAGCAGCAGACCCGGGTTCGATTCCCGCCAGCGGTCGTTCTCTGCATGTCACTCCCCTCTCTGCCCCATTTCACCTCTGTCTCTCTGCACTATCAATAAGGCATAAAAATGCCCCAAAAAAATATCTTAAAAATACTAGGCTACTAATAAGATTGGGTTTTATATCATTGTATCTTATAATATACAATATAATATCCTATAATATAGGGCTTAACGTAACTAGAAACAAGTCAAATCACTGGCACAACCCTTTGAAGCTAGAAAAAGTCTGTTAAAAAGCTATTCGACACACACGGGCACTTTTTGATTGATTCAGCTGAAGACGACGACGCATTATTAGAAAGTTGTGCAGAGGAACACGGTGGCGCAGGGTTTTACACAGTACGCCTTTTGAAATTGAAAATCCTTCAAACAAACTCAGCCAGCGAGCGAAAAAAAAAAAGATTTATTTTCCCCTTTCGCTAAATGACAAATGTCAATTCTGTGATGCGGCCTCCACGTCCGAAACGCATCTCGCATCAGTTTGTAATTACACTGACGTTCAGACATCAAAACCAAACAACAAACAATAACAAATAAGAGCACAGACACATCGTGGAGTGGCCTTGGTTTTTGTAAAATAGCTTCCAGGGCAGATTCCTCAAGTCTATTAAGGGTTAGAAGCCCAGGCAGGAGAGAGGGGCGGCGGGTATAGGATGTGACCGACCGGACCGTCCACTGGTTAAAACTGAAGATTAGTGAGAGCCGGGGGATCAATATATAGGCCTACGCTCTGAGCCTGGACACAGAGCAGGCAGAGAGAGAGGAAGATGGAGGGAGAGAGACCTGTGGTTACTGTTTCTTTTGTTTGTTGGAGATTTTAAAACTATGTCTGGATGGAGATTGAAGCTACAGGGGAACGTGTATTGAAACAATGAATAACTATATAGCCAATCCGATGGATTTCCAGGTCAGATGTCAGAGATGGTGCTGCTGTTGGATTTCCAAAACTGAAAATGTCGGAATGAGTGTTTTCTTTGGTAAAATTGGTAAAATTTTGGTTAAAATGGAATGTTGCTTTAAAGCTGAGGTATGCAGTTCTAGCTCGGCTCCAATCTCCCAAACAATCAGACAAAGCAATTCACGGCAGGCAGACCAGAACCTCCTTTGTTTCCCCAACAGTCCTGAATCAAAGTTGACTTTGCTTCATCATGGTCATATTACCATTATTAATCTCACATTTAAATACATTACCTCATCGCCATGCATCCTGCTATCTCTATTTTACTGGCTTGCTAAACAAATTATACCGCCCCAGCATGCACTAGCAAAGATCTTTAGGACAGCAGGCAGTAATAAAAACAATCCGCTTTGATTTCTTTCCGTGCTTTTCCTTTTGTTTTGTATGATTTTGATATGTTTGAAATGAATGTATTCAATTTAATTTGATGCTGCTGTGAAAGACAAAGTAGGGCCTTCAAACTATATCTGGTGATGGTTGTGTAGATTACTTGGTAGTAAATTAAACGTCATGTTTGTCCTCCAGTGTACAATCAGAGTTTGCAGAAAAGCATAATGGAAACAAATCCAGATGGAAAAAGTGTTTGTGTGTGTGTGTGTGTGTGTGTGTGTGTGTGTGTGTGTGTGTGTGTGTGTGTGTGTGTGTGTGTGTGTGTGTGTGTGTGTGTGCCCCCCAGCAAAAGGACAGGCCTAACGCTTAAGCTTTGTCAGTGTCAAGGTCACACACACGAACACACTTTAGCACAGGCACTCTACAAACACTCATATATATTCGCAAACATACATGCATGTACAGTATCTCACAAAAGTGAGTACACCCCTAACATTTCTTCAAATATTTCATTATATCTTTCCATGCGACAACACTGAATAAATGACACTTTGATACAATGTCAAGTAGTCAGTGTACAGCTTGTATAACAGTGTAAATTTACTGTCCCCTCAAAATAACTCGACACACAGCCATTAATGTCTAAACTGCTGGCAACAAAAGTGAGTACACCCCTAAGAAAAAATGTCCAAATTGGGCCCAAAGTGTCAATATTTTGTTTTGCCATCATTATTTTCTAGCACTGCCTTAACCCTCTTGGGCATGTAGTTCACTAGAGCTTCACAGGTTGCAACTGGAACCCTCTTCTACCCATTCATGACGACATCAAGGAGCTGGTGGATATTAGAGTCCTTGCGCTCCTCCATCTCCCGTTTTAGGATGCCCCAAAGATGCTCAATAGGGTTTAAGACTGGAGACATGCTTGGCCAGTCCATAACCTTTACCCTCAGCTTCTTTAACAAGCCAGTGGTCGTTCGGAGGGGTGTTTGGGGTCGTTATCATGTTGCAGTACTGCCCTGCGGCCCAGTTTATGAAGGGAGGGGATCATGCTCTGCTTCAGTATGTCACAGTACATGTTAGAATTCAATGAACTGTAGATCCCCAGTGCTGGCAGCACTCATGCAGCCCCAGACCATGACACTCCAACCACCATGCTTGACTCTAGGCAAGACACACTTGTCTTTGTACTCCTCACCTGGTTGCCGCTCCACACTCTTAACACCATCTGAACCAAATAAATGTATTTTGGTCTCATCAGACCACAGGACATGGTTGCAGTAATCCATGTCCGTAGTCTGTTTGTCTTCAGCAAACTTTTTGTGGGGTTTCTTGTGCATCATCTTTAGAATAGGCTTCCTTCTGGGATGACAACCATGCAGACCAGTATGATGCAGAGTGCGGCGTATGGTCTGAGCACTGACAGGTTGACCCCCCACCCCTTCAAGCCCTTCAGCAATGCTGGCAGCACTCATACGTCTATTTTCCAAAGCCAACCTCTGTGTACGACGCTGACCATGTGCACTCAACCTTCGTAAACTGGGCCGCAGGGTGGTATTGCAACATGATAACGACCCCAAACACACCTCCAAGACGACCAGTGGCTTGCTAAAAAAGCTGAGGGTAAAGGTTATGGCCTGGCCAAGCATGTCTCCAGACCTAAACCCTATTGAGCATCTTTGGGGCATCCTCAAATGGAAGGTGGAGGAACGCAAGGTCTTTAATATCCACCAGCTCTGTGATGCTGTCATAAATGGGTGGAAGAGGGTTCCAGTTGCAACCTGTGAAGCTCTAGTGAACTACATGCCCAAGAAGGTTAAGGCAGTGCTGGAAAATAATGGTGGCCACACAAAATATTTACACTTTGGGCCCAATTTGTAAATTTTTTCTAAGGGGTGTACTCACTTTTGTTGCCAGCAGTTTAGACATTAATGGTTGTGTGTCGAGTTATTTTGAGGGGACAGTAAATTTTCACTGTTATACAAGCTGTACACTGACTACTTTACATTGTATTAAAGTGTCATTTATTCAGTGTTGTCCCATGGAAAGATATAAAGAAAAATGTGAAGAAATGTGAGGGGTGTACTCACTTTTGTGAGATACTGTATGTAGTGTACACTGGAGATGCATAGATCACACACACACATACACACACACACACACACACACACACACACACACACACACACACAAATAGTTCCCAGTGTAGCCAGCAGGGCTGTGGCTCATTAATATTGCATTGATTGGACAGAGAGGAGCTGTGGACTGGAAGAATTGTGCGTGTGTGTGTGTGTGTGTGTGTGTGTGTGTGTGTGTG